>CM062806.1:559360307-559960307 GCA_031772625.1 Pinus tabuliformis
TTGTAATTGCCTCTTCCTCTCTTATCTTATCAACTCCACCTAAAACTAAAATTAAAATTAAACTGTATAAAAAAATTAAATTAAATTTTACCATGGACAAACTATAAACAATGTTGTTTTTCCTTCTGAGTTTGAGAGAAGGAATCTACGAGGGTTCTGAACCAAGAGTCTTAGGAGTGTTTTTTCCATTTTGGGGAGAATGTGAACTGCCATAGCTTAACTATAAACAATGTTGTTTTTCCTTCTGAGTTTGAGAGAAGGAATCTACGAGGGTTCTGAACCAAGAGTCTTAGGAGTGCTTTTTCCATTTTGGGGAGAATGTGAACTGCCATAGCTTAACTATAAACAATGTTGTTTTTTCTTCTGAGTTTGAGAGAAGGAATCTACGAGGGTTCTGAACCAAGAGTCTTAGGAGTGTTTTTTCCATTTTGGGGAGAATGTGAACTGCCATAGCTTGGTTTTTCTGCGTTCATTTTCTCATATGAATGGTAAATATTCTTATTTATATTTTCCTTTATCGACTTAGTTGTTTTTCCCTCTGTGTTCTTTTCTTTAGATTTATCTATAAGTGTGGATGAATGCATGTATATCAAAAAATAGAATACAGGTTCTATGACTTTAGATACATATGAGCTCTAAAACAATGATTCAAAAGACGGATTTTAGTTCTTTGGTGCCAAAGACAAGAAAGAACTAAATCAGAAGCAGCCTCACCTAGTGTTTGGAACACACAATGACTCCAAACACATATAAATAAAAAATTAGAACAACTCCGATCTGGGAATTTATAAGTGGGTAGACCAGCTATGAACAACCTCTTTTTGAGCATGAGAGAGAATCTACAAGGGTTCTGAACCACGGGTTTCAGGAAAGTTTTTGCATTTTCGAGAGAATGTGAGCAACAATTGCTTGGTTTTCATTGATCCTTAAGCTATAGCGTCCATTTGCGCATATTAATGGTAAATCCTCTTATATTTCCGTTTTTCAGCTTAGTTGTTTAGTGTTTATTTTTCTATTTGTTTTTAACCTTCATTTATATCTGAGAGTTTGATCTAGTGTTGGGAATAAACAATGACTTTAGACAGAAATAAAATTTATAACAACTCTGATTTGGGCATTTATAAGGTATTTTGCATGTACTATAGGGAATACTAGCATAGGCAGTTTTTTTTTTTTAAACCCAATAATGCTATAGGCATGAGTCATGAATGTGAGATTAGGGATTTACAATAGCTAATTGGATATTTGTTTGGTGAACCATGTCTTTTATGATTTAATAGTGAATAAAATTTGGGTTCTATTATCACACACATGGAAATATCAAGGAGCCATATTTTTATTAGAAAGTGGAAACATTGGAAGATTTTATAATTATTCAAATTATATATAATATTTCGATTTTTTTTAATTCTAATATTAAAATTTTATATATCTTTATAAATAATTTTAGTGAGTATGTCATGTTGAATAATTGTATTCCATTGAAAGTTGAGAATATGTCATGTATAACAATTTTATCTTATGAGAAAAGGAAAAATATTGATTTTGAATTAGACAATATTTTTGGGAAAAAATTAGGGAAAACTATTTAAGTAAACAAATATTAACTCTCTGTGAATTAGTTTTTTTCTCTTTCCATTTATTGTTCTTGAACATTGCTCTTAAATTCAGTTTTTTTGTTTCTTTGTTCCACAAGCAATTCATTATGTCAACTCAAAGTAACGTGTAATATATTTTATTCATATTTTAGATGGGTAGAAATGGTAATCCAGAGCTAGTGATATGTTTATTTTAAATTATTTTTGTTTGACTTTGCCGTGTGCCCATTTGGGATAGTTTGTATCTTTTCGTTTGCTTCAACTTCCTAGTGAGTTTTTCTTAATGTGATCTACGTTTCATAATCGAAATGAACTCACACATATCATGTTTATTTTACTTTTGGGAGCTATTACTGGAGATAGTAGGTTTTTTTGGTTTAATTGTAGTTTAAAATTAACATAAAATTAAAAATAAAATTAATATATATATATAATAATGTAAATAAAAATATTAAAATTAAATTTGAAATAAAATTTTCTATAGTTATTTGCAGAGTCTATTATTTTACAACCAATGGTCTTGTACACTATATATATATATCAAGTTGGGAAATATTAAATCTCTGCAGATGAAATAAGAAAAGATATTTGTATTTTGAGAGATTTGATTCCTTTTCATACTTGGTACATAGAGATGTGCATTGTACAATTTAATATAATATGGTACCTTGTCGGTCTGTCATAAAAAAAATATTTTTTAAAAATCTAAAATTTAACATCTGCTCATACAAAAAAATTGTACAAATAAACAATTACAAACAAAATTCAATCATTGTTATTCACAATAACTAGATTTTATGTTTGATTTAAGGTCTGCTCATAAAAAAAATTTATACAGATAAACAACTAGAAATCTATTAACCCAACAAAATTCGATCATTATTATTCACAATCACTAGATTTTATGTTTGCTAAATTTGTTTTGGCTGAGTTTCTGGTTTGTTGGATTTCTTTTCGATGAGTTGCTAGCTTTGTGTTTCCGTACTCTGCACTTACAAGTAAGTTCGCTACCCTCCGTAGGAAACAATCACATCCACTAACATGAAACAATAAACTTTATGCACATGGAACAGACTTCATTTATTATTCAACCGTAAAATACCATGAAAAAATTAAGAATTGTGTTGTGAATTCGTAGCCTTTGTACATGAAAATATTAGTTGTCAGTGTAATTGTTGTTCGAAACAAAGTAACATGTATACAGTGTGCTATTGATTGTGAGCATAATGTTGCGAGAGCAACGCGTAAACTATGCCCTATCAATCCTTAATTCATCTAAGAGTCTTATAATTTTTGAACGAACAATTTTTTCTGTAGAAATATAACACTTTAGAAATCCGCTCTCTACTCGGATACCTTTGTCGTTGAGACCATTAATATTAAATAATAGAGGAGAAACTGAAAAATCTTTGAGAACGTAGTGTTGATCAAAACTAAAATAACCCTGCTTGAAGCAACCGAGCCTCTTTGGCACTATCCTCTACTCAAAAGCCTAAAATAAAACAAAAATTTGGTTTCAAAGTCTAGCAAAATCAATGTATTTTAGAGTTAAATAAAACGTAAATCATATTGATTTATATTTAAGTATTTTAATAGATGGATCGCTGATTACAATCTCTTCCCTTTTTGGGTATTTTTTGGCACAATAAGAAAGGAAAATAATTAAGCTTTGATTAGTTTGGGCCAATATTAAGCTTCAAAATTCTCTGTTCGAAGAGATCGGAAACTCAAAAACTATCTTCTTCCTTCATAACTTTGACCTGAAAATCTTTCTACCATGTGCAAAGTTTGACATCCTCCTTCATTCACAGCTGCTAAACATGCGTTGAATCAATAAGGACTTGAAATATTAATTTAGTACCGTCTAAAAAATTAATTCAATATTGTTTTTTATGAAACTGTGAGTACATGGGAAGAGTCAACATAGATTCATTTAAGAATATATCTTCTATTATATTTATAGTACGAAATTTTTTTGGGTTGATTTTGTTTAGAGTCAACCATTCTAATTTGTGATTACATTGATTACATTTAATATGGGTTCAGGTATAGCTAATAATGTAGATAGTTGCAAGGTATATTTTTTATTATTAGTTTTTTTTGCAATGTGTAAAGAAGATAGTTTAAAGTGATGGGGAGATACACGATAAGGCAAGAATGATTTTGTATTATTGTTGGAATTATAAGAAGGAAGAGTGTATATGGGTAAGAATTTAGTTCATCATGAAATTATTGATTAGCTTTCCAATATATAATAATTTAAAATTTTTGTTTGGTCAATTTAATGTTCTTAAATTGTAAGCATAAATTATTGATCACAATTGGTAAACTTTGAAGTGCAGGTGCATTATATATGTTAGAAGTCTTTCTTTTATTTTGTAAGATGATGGTTATGTTTGTTTTAAGATTTTGGTTGTTATCTAGATTCCTATTAGATTAGAGCTAGATTTCTACAAATTAATAAGTAGAAGTTAAGCTACCATTAGATTAAGTCATATCTATATTGAGTATCATCTTAAAATATCTCATGTTAATCGTCCTAAAATTATGAACCTATCTAAGCACCTTGCTACTATAAAATAGAGTATTAAAATTCAAATTATTCTAATGATCCTTCAAAAGCTTGTCTACAAAATATATGGAAATTTTGATTCTAAAGAGCATGAAAGTGATCTTCTAATTGCAGACTACAGAGTAGATACAAGTTCTATTTCTAAAAGCATAAGAATACTAACTGTAATTAAGCAAAAAATTATTTTGAAGAACTAAACCATTAAATGACTATGAAGAAATGTAAGTGCAAACGAAATAATGAAATGATAAACGAAATAATTGAGTTATAACGAAAGGATGAAAACAACAAAGGAAACTAAACTAAAATGCAATGATAATGCAATAACAAAAAGCAATTAAATGAAAACAACAGAAAGCGATGAAATGAAATAAACTAAAACCTCGACTCTCTGTAGGGTCCCTGATGGGGCCAACCCACGTGATCCCACCGTCAACGCATTCCACTTGGTGGGTGTACAAACAGATAATAATGTTTAACAGAGATTTTTTTGATATATGCAAATTGTTTAACCGTGTTGAATTAAATGAGGCTTATGGTGATTGGTACGATGGTTTTTGCGTGTTGGACATTTGTCCCTTCTTGGGATTCCATGAGCCTGCCTTGGTATAAGGTTTCACCACCTTCGTGCTCATTCGGTTCATTCGTTATTCTCTCGGTTGTTTGTGTTGTGTGCTCTCGGCGGCCTCTTGCAGCTCCAATGTGGATTTCATTTTTGTTTATGGTTTGTCTGCCTGATTCTCTGAGCTGTGTGCTCTTGGTGGTCTTCGCGGCTTCAATGTGGGTTTCGTTTTTGCTGTCTTGCTTTACTGGTTCGGGACTTGACCTGGAAGCTTTTCCATTCGTCCGGCAAGGTTTGAAACCCTGGTAAGGTTTGCTCCCTTCGTGGTCTCCTTCTCGAATGTCGATTGTTATGATATGCTTGGTATCCAACTTGGTATGTCTCCATCTTTGAGAATCCTTGTCTCGGTTCGTTATCTGTGCTTTCCACGAGTCTTACAGTCGGTTGTTGGTTGCGTTTTTCCTAGTAATGTTTCTCCACCTTCGAGTTCAATTCCTCTACGAGCCCAGCAGAACTGAGGTGGCGAATTCCTTCGGTTCCTCCGCCAATTTATCTGGGTAAGTCCCTTGTTCTATGCTGGATATATGTGCTCCTTTTTTCTCAGTTGTCTAACGTCTTCGGCTCCTCGTGAGCAGGGAAAAACCTGGAGGAGTGGTTGCAATTATGGCTTGCCTCCATCAGGTAACCAGATATGTATTGATTGTTTTCTTTAACTTCTGATTCCCCTTTGTTCCATTTCACAAGAACTCATTTCATTTGTCAATTCTCTTTGCAGGTAGAGCCACCTGAGGGTTTCAGCGCATGGAAACTCGGCCGTTCCAATTGACCACGGGTAGTGTCGTTCTGTTTGTTATTTGTTTTCGCTTGGCTTTAGTGTTACAACTGTAGGATCGGTATATCTTTGGCCTTCGAGCCGCTGTCTGTATTTGATTCTTCTGTAGTTTGTCACTATCGTTGGGTTATGGTAATGAGTTGAGGACTATGGGGTTTGGCTTCCACTTGTTATAACTATGAGTCATATATTTATGAAGTGGGTTCATTCCTTTGTTTCGAACAGAATGTAAATGAGCAAAGAATGGGATGACTGTATTTATGTTTTCTATGAATTGAACTCTGGAAATGATTTGGACTATATTTATAAATTCGCAATACCTGGTGTTTACAGAATTTGTTTGCTTATCTGGACTTGCAATTTCCGTCTTCGTATCGTTTGTTCACATAAATGATTTTATGTCTGATTGTTTGGTTGAGTCCGCCTGTAATCTGGGTGCTGTCATTTCTCCTTTGGTTTCGGTTATCTCCTCTTTCGCTTTATAACCTGTAGTGGTATAACAACAATCTCCATGAAGTAATTTTACACAAATTATTATACACAATGTTTGGGATGCTGTAGGGATGAATGCGCACAAAAAATTTATATTTTTCTTGTTTTTATTTCTTTGTCAGTCGAACCCTTACATTGTGCTTTGTCCATCATTTTAATATCAGTGTTCTCAAACTGTCACTAACTGCTGTTAGTTATGTTCAATTGGTTACATCAGTTATTCCTCATACGGAACTTTTCATGGTCGTCTAACATATTTTCTTTTCATGTTTTTAAAATAGTAAATTAACTGTCTGGAAACAATGACTCTAACTAATTCCTACTGTTCCTAATTACAATTTACTACATTAACTTAGGCAACTAAATAAAAGAAGGAAATAATAAAAAAAACAAGTACGCTATCCATTCAGTGAATTAACTCCTTCGTCCCCTTCAAAGACCATATCACCTTCACTGTTGTCTTTGCCCTGTCAGCCAGATTCTCCTGCATTAGGTGCCTGGGGTAAAATAAAATCATGGCTCTGTTCCATGAGCTCCTCCACTGAATAGCCAGCCTTTTCTATCTGTGTCGCATCGAGCCACGAACTGTCCTCCATTGGACGGTCTCTCCACTTGACGAGATATCGTAGATATTCCTTCCTATGTGTCTTCTTGGCTATCTGGGTACCAAGAATCCCTTCAATATCATGGGATTGAGCCGAAGGCATATGCCTCATCCAAGAATTGTCTCCAACTTGGGTGTCCCGTTCTGGCCGTACCACACTGTCTTCCTCTACTTGGGCAGTATATGGGAACAGATCTGCCACATTGAAAATAGGTGATATGCTTATATCAGATGGCAGCTAAATTTCGTAGGCGTTGGCTGAGAATTTATGCGAGATCTTGCAGGGACCAGTTTTTTTAAATTTTAATTTATTATATGTGCCCTTAGGAAATTGTTCTTTGCGCAAGTGTCTGAGGACCTCCTCTCCAACATTAAATTGTACTTCTTTCCGCCTTGAATCTGCTTGCTGCTTATATTTTTGCACGTTGTCTTGCAATTTTAATTTTACTTGTTCATGTAGTTCGCTCATTGCTTCGGCAAAATCGTCTCCATCCGCGCTTCTTCGCTCCAATTTTCCCAAATCTCGCAGTTCATGTATTCCCCGAGGATGCATGCTGTACAAGATTTGGAATGGGTTGTGTCCGATGCTACGATTTGGTGAATCGTTATAAGCGAATTCCGCCTGAGCGAGAGCATGATCCCATAACCATGAATTTTCCCCAGTCAGACTCCGTAATAAATTCCCCAAACTCCTGTTCACCACTTCCATTTGTCCATCAGTTTGCAGATGATACACAGAGATGAAATTCAATTGCATGCCCAACTTTTTCCACAGGGTGCGCCAAAATTGTCCTGTGAATTTTACATCCCTGTCAGAAACGATAGATCTGGGTAGGCCGTGTAATCTAACAACCTCCGTGAAAAACAGGTGAGCTACATACGTGGCATCACTAGTTTTTTGGCAAGGGATAAAATGCACCATTTTTGAAAATCTGTCTACCACCACCATCACTGAGTCATACCCCCGTTGCATTCTAGGCAGTCCCAAGACAAAGTCAATGCTGACTGAGTCCCATGGCTTGCTCGGAACAGGTAGTGGCGTGTAAAGTCTAGTATTCTGACTATGTCCTTTCGCCAGTTGGCAGACTTTACACCTATTCACATATCGTTGTACATCCCTACGCATTCTAGGCCAGTGATAAAAGTGTCTGAGCTGCTCCAAAGTTTTTTCTATGCCAAAATGACCGGCTAGACCACCACTATGTTTGTCCCGTACAATATTTTCCCTCATCAAACAATTCAGGATACATAACTATCCACCTCTGAACAATAGTCCTTCTTGCAAATTGTAGTCCAACCATGGACTTGTATTCCTCAACACGGGATTTTGGCAGGCTTCAAAGGCTTCTTTGAAGTCTGTGTTGGTCTGGTACAAATCCTTTAGACGTTCGAATCCCATCACCTGTATTCTACTTTCCTGTAAGAGCAAAGCTCTCTTGCTCAAGGCATCTGCCACTTTATTGGCTTGCCCGCTAATGTGTTTTAACATGAAAGTGAAACTCTACAAGTATTCTACCCATTTGGCGTGCTTATGGTTTAATTTGTACTGCTGCATGACATACTGTAGTGCTGAATTATTAGAAAATAATACAAAATCGTTGCCCAACAGGTAGTGTCTCCAATGCTTTAAAGCTTGAACCATGGCATAAAATTCCTTATCATACAAGAAGTATTTCTTCCTGATTTCGCTCAGTTTCTCACTAAAGAATGCCACCGGTCTATCTTCATGACTGAGCACAGCATCAATAGCTGTCCCATTTGCATCACATCGAACCTAAAAAAGTTTGTTAAAGTCGGGCAGCCGTAAGATTGGCCTCTCTGTAATCTTCCGCTTCAAAAGCTGAAAGCTGTCCTCTACTACTCTGGTCCAACAAAAAGGTTGACTGGCCTTTTTGATGGTGTCTAGCATCGGTGCGCAGATTTCACTGAAGTTCCTAATAAACTTCCGATAAAAACTTGCCAGTCCGTGAAAACTATGTACCTCAAATAAGCTCTTTGGTGATGGCCAATTCATGATTGTCATAAACTTTTCTGGGTCCATCTTCAATTCATTTTCCGCAATTAAAAACCCCAAATAGACCAGTTCCTTCTGTAGGAAAGTACATTTTTTTAAGTTTATCAGTAGTTTGTTCTGTTGTAACTTCTCTAGCACCCTTCGAACATGTTGAAGATGTTCTCCCTTTGTTCTGATGAAAATAAAAATATCGTCAAGATAAACTATCACAAACTTGCCAATAAATTCTTTTAACATCTCATTCATCAATCTCATCAAATTACGAGAAGCGTTGCTCAATCCGAATGGCATGACTAGCCACTCATACAACTGTTCATTGGTCTTGAAGGCTGTCTTCCACTCATCTCCTTCTCTAATCATGATTTGATGATATCCACTCTTCAGATCAATTTTCGTGAAATAAGCTGCCCCGCTAAGACAATCCATCATGTCATCCATTCTGGGTAGGGGAAATCTGTACCGAATAGTGATTTTATGAATAGCTTGTGAATCCGTACACATCCGCCATTCTCCACCCTTCTTGGGTGTGAGTACTGTTGGTACCGCACAAGGGCTCAAGCTTTCTCTGATCAGTCCCTTATCCAGCAACTCTTGCACCTGTTCACGAATCTGTTCATTATCCTTCGGGCTCATTCTATATGCTGCCTTGTTCGGTAGGCTTGCTCCAGGTATGAAATCGATATGATGGCTAATGCTCCTCTTGGGAGGCAACTTATCTGGTAAGTCGTCGACTACAATGTCCTTAAATTCTTCTAGTAGCTCCTGAATCTCTGTAGGAAATTCTGACTTTTCTGTGTTCAACAACACTGTCTTAGTCCTCCTTACAGTTGCATAATTCACCTCGTTTTCCTCGATCTGCTTAAAAAACTGTTTTCCTCCCATTAACAATGCTTTTGTTCCAATTTCTTTTGTTGTATCCTCCTCTTTGATGGGTACAAGCGTATGCTTGACTCCATCTTTCACAAATTTGTAACAATTCATCTTCCCATCATGCGTCACCTTTCGATCATACTGCCACGGTCTCCCTAGCAGTAAATGGCACACATCCATTGGCATGATATCGCAGAAAACCTTGTCCTGGTATTCGCCAATGTGAAATTCAACCTCGCATTGTTCATCAACTAATAGTTGTTGGCCTTTCTGTAGCCACGACACCTTGTAAGGTGTGGGATGCTTAAGTCGCTTCAATCCCAGCTTTCCCACCATCTTGGTGGCAACTAAATTATCTGTACTTCCGCTGTCTATGATCAATTTGCAACACTTTCCATGTGATTTGCAAACTGTTCGGAACAGTGCCTTCCGCTGGGTTTGCTCAGCCATCTCCTTGGTTGGCTTAAACAATACTTTGTTTAAAACTAAGGCCTCTCCTATTTCTGCCACATTTTCTACCTCCGGGGGTTGTGCTTTAACTTCCTCAGGTTGCGCAACAAATGCTCCACTCTGGCCAGCATGCTTGGCTTCCAAGCATTCAAAGGATTTGTGCCCCCACTTATGGCACCTGTAGCACTGGACATTATTCCCCCTTCCGCGACCATTTCCTCTTCCCCGCTGGTATGGCCGACCTCCTCTGGTGTTATCTCCCTTCTCCGTTGTCCCTAAAGCTCTGGAGCTGCTGCCTTCTTCGCTGTTAGTGGTAGTTCTCCCTCTGCCGTAGGACTGTCCTCGTCCTCTGCTATTTCCTCATCCTCTCCTGTTATTTTGTTTCCTGTTAATCTTCTCTTCATCTTTTATAGCACTCTGAAAGGCTTCTTCTATATTCCATGGAGAGAGAATACTGATCTCATCTAGTATTTCCAGCCTCAAGCCATTCACGTATCTTTCTGTCTTCTCTGGAGTATCATCAGTATAACCAGCCCACAAGTTTACATGATAAAAATCCTTTGTGTATTCCTTTACGGTCATACCTTTCTGTCTTAAATTCTACACCCGTCGATAAAGCTCAACCTAATAGTATTTAGGCAAAAATCTGCCTTTCAATTTTGCCACCATCCTTTGCCACTTCCTTATCGGTAGCTTGTTAATCCTCTTCCTATCCGCTTGGACACTATCCCACCATAAAGCAGTGTGTCCTTTTAACTTGGTTGCAGCAAATATGACTCTTTTGTTCTCACTGATCTCTTCGTTTTCAAAATACTTATCTAACTCACTTACCCAATCTAGCAGAACATCTGCGGATAGACTACCATAATAGTTAGGGATCTCAGGTTTGGGTTTGCTACTGGCTAACAGTATCGATCTCAACAGTCTTAACTCCGGGGCTTCTTCTTCTGATCCATCCGTAGCAGTTACTGCCTCCTCTTCACGGTCATCCCCAAGTTCTGGGTCTCTTCTCCTTCCTGCCTCCACTACTTCCAAGCAAGCAGTAAGGGCCCTCAATTCTTCCCTCAAGCCCTCGTCTGCTACTCTGCGCACACCTCTTCCACGTCCTCGTCTTTGAAACTCCATCTCCCTTTTTTTTTTCAACTTCCTGCTCTGATACCACTTGATGGGGCTAGCCCACGTGATCCCGCCATCAACGCATTCCACTTGGTGGGTGTACAAACAGATAATAATGTTTAACAAAGATTTTTTGATATATGCATATTGTTTAACCGCGTTGAATTAAATGAGAGTTATGGTGATTAGTATGATGGTTTTTGTGTGTTGGACATCTGTCCCTTCTTGGGATTCCATGAGCCCGCCTTGGTATAGGATTTCACCACCTTCGCGCTCATTTGGTTCATTCGTTATTGTCTCGGTCATTTGTGATGTGTGCTCTTGGCAGCCTCTCGCAGCTTCACTATGGATTTCATTTTTGTTTATGGTTTTTCTGCCTGATTCTCTGAGCTGTGTGCTCTTGGTGGTCTTCGCGGCTTCAATGTGGGTTTCGTTTTTGCTGTCTTGCTTTACTGGTCCGGGACTCGACCTAGAAGTTTTTCCATTCGTCCGGCAAGGTTTGAAACCTAGGTAAGGTTTGCTCCCTTCGTGGTCTCCTTCTCGAATGTCGACTGTTATGATATGCTTGGTATCCAACTTGGTATGTCTCCGTATCTGAGCGTCCTTGTCTCGGCTCGTTATCTGTGCTTTCCACAAGTCTTACAGTTGGTTGTTAGTTGTGTTGTTCCTGGTAATGTTTCTCCAGCTCCGAGTTCAATTCCTCTACGAGCCTGGCAGAACTGAGGTGGCGAATTCCTTCGGTTCCTCCGCCAATTTATCTGGGTAAGTCCCATGTTCTATGCTTGATATATGTTCTCCTTTTTTCTCAGTTGTCTAATGTCTTCGGCTCCTCGTGAGCAGGGAAAAACCTGGAGGAGTGGTTGGAATTATGGCTTGCCTTTGTCAGGTAACCAAATAAGTATTGATTGTTTTCTTCAACTTTCGATTCCCCTTTGTTCCATTTCACAAGAACTCATTTCATTTGTCATTTCTCTGTGCAGGTAAAGCCACCCGAGGTTTTCCACGCATGGAAACTCGCCCGTTCCAATTGACCACAGGTAGTGTCGTTCTGTTCGTTAGTTGTTTTCGCTTGGCTTTAGTGTTATAATTGTAGGGTCGGTATATCTGTGGCCTTCGAGCCACCGTCTGTCTTTGATTCTTCTATAGTTTTTCACTGTCGTTGGGTTATGGTAATGAGTTGAGGACTATGGGGTTTGGCTTCCGCTTGTTATAAGTATGAGTCATATATTTATGAACTGGGTTCGTTCCTTTGTTTCGAACAGAATGTAAATGAGCAAAGAATGGGATGACTGTATTTATGTTTTCTATGAATTCAACTCTGGAACTGAT
This sequence comes from Pinus tabuliformis, assembly GCA_031772625.1. Taxonomy (NCBI): domain Eukaryota; kingdom Viridiplantae; phylum Streptophyta; class Pinopsida; order Pinales; family Pinaceae; genus Pinus; species Pinus tabuliformis. Next base: position 559,372,747 of record CM062806.1, read on the forward strand.
TTGGACTATATTTATAAATTCGCATACCTGGTTTTTACAGAATTTGTTTTCTTATCTGGACTTGCAATTTCCGTCTTCGTATCATTTGTTCACATAAATTATTTTATGTCTGATTGTTTGGTTGAGTCGGCCTATAATCTGGGTGCTATCACTTCTCCTCTAGTTTCGGTTATCTCCTCTTTCGCTTTATAGCCTGTAGTGGTATAACAACAATCTCCACGAAGTAATTTTACACAAATTATTATACACAGTGTTTGAGACGTTGTAGGGATGAATGTGCATAGAAAATTTATATTTTTCTTCTTTTTATTTCTTTGTCATTCGAACCCTTACATTATGCTTTGTCCCTCTTTTTAATATCAGTGTTCTCAAACTGTCACTAACTGTTGTTAGTTATGTTCAATTGGTTACATCAGTTATTCCTCATATGGAACTTTTCATGGTCGTCTAACAAATTTTCTTTTCATGTTTTTATAACAATAAATTAACTGTCTGGAAACAATGACTCTAACTAATTCCTACTATTCCTAATTACAATTTACTACATTAACTTAGGAAACTAAATAAAAGAAGGAAATAATAAAAAAAAACAAGTACGCTATCCATTCAGTGAATTAACTCCTTCGTCCCCTTCAGAGACCATATCACCTTCACTGTTGTCTTTTCCCTATCAGCCAGATGCTCCTACATCAGTCCCTCCGCATCCAGTAGATGTAAATTACGCTCACATACTCATCGAATCACAGAAAGGTAACTTTAATTCAATATGAGAATAAAGGTTTGTTTCAAAATTGTTCATTGATTAACTATTACTTCCTTCCTATCCTTTACAGAGGATACATACTTATATATAGAATGCGTGCTCAACAATTTGAGAATTATATGCATATAGGTATGTTAATCAATCCTTATTCAAATTTGAAACTAAACAGAAAAAGAGCTATCTCATTGATTTGCTATTTGGAAAGAAAATCGGAAAAATGTGATGCATTCAGACTTTTGTTGCTACGTGTTTGACCCGTGTGTTTGATTGTGCCACTATGTGGTTCCTTTAGTGAATTGGTTCGAGCGAATAGGAGGATATCCATGAAGGGATCGATCCTCAACTACCCATGTGATTCTTTGCTTCGTTGGCACAACATAACCCCGCAAACCATGGAGTTAGCTACAGATTTGCAAAATAGCTCCAAAATCATGTTAACTATGTAGCCAATGCAATCTTTAACATAACAATAAGGCACATTAACGAATATGAAAAATAAGACATATAAGAGTTTTTACCTTATCAAAAACTATGATTTACCTTTCTTGTTCTTATTAAACCAAAGACTTAAATGTAAAAGGAGGTTGTCACTCTTAGCTATTTGGATTTCATTTTGTGCTTTCACAGCTTGATTTTCATTTTTAATTTACCCATTTAATGTCTCTAGTTCAAAGATTTCCTATTTTAATATATTGATTACTGGAGGTTCTTGTGGTTCATTAAATTAGACTTCTTCTTCCTCTTGAATTAGAATTGATGTTTTTGTTGTGTCCCTTTTCTCTAGGGATTAAATATAATCATAGATTTATTGTTGCACTGGATCAATTTCTGGCATTCTTCGTCTTGGACTCTAAGGAGGCGAGGTGACAGTTGATGATGAAACCCTTGATGATGTTCTTGGAGAAATTCTTGAATCTTCTTCTGTCTCTGATTTTTCTTCTATTTCTACATTGATATGCTCTATGGTATTTGAGGGTAATTCTTTTACTGAGTTGAGTCTGGTACTCCTGCTTAGACCTATGACAAGGGTCTTTTGAGTTTTCTTTCTTTCTATTTTAGGCTTCTCTATTTGTGGTGAAATCTCTATCTCTTTACTACCTTTCTTTCTTCTAACATTTCTTTTGCTTATTTTCTCTCAAACTTCTACAATAAGGATGTCATCCTCTAACAGCTTTTGTGGCTATTGTGGTTCTTGTTCCTATGTCCTGTCATTTTTTCTTTTCCTTCCCCTCTTACATCTGCTTCTATTTGGTTTCCCATGAGTTCCTTTTTGAAATTCATTTCTTACTAAAAATCTTTCCCAATTATCACCTATGTTTTGGAGATGAGATGCAACAAGTATTTTGACTAGACCATGGTGATACATTGTATTAGCTATGAACTAAATTCTCCTCTGAACATTCCCTATCATCTTTCTAAGACTATTCAACAAGAAATATGGAAGATTCATCTCATTTTCTTCAAGATAATTTATTAGTAGTTGAATATGATAGAAAAACATACATCCAAAACTTCCTTCGCGGGTAACAAAATTTTGGATTATTAGAAGCAAATTCCTCCACTTACATTTTAATGTCGTGCTTGGAATTCCCTTCTTGAAAATGGTGGTGTCCATGCTTGGTTTCTTTACGAAAACCTTCCAGTCTTCTTTTTCAATACCTTTATTCTTGAACCATTTTTCTCCAATCCACGGCAGTCCACTGCCTTCAGTTATAAATGACTCTGTTACTATGAATTTGATGTCTCTTATCTCCACTTTGACTCCATCAGAAGCCCTAACGAAGAATTTGGTCGCTTTTTTAGGGAAGCCATCGAATTTCTCTACAAATTCTTTCCACTACGCTTTCTGCGACAATTCTTTTGTCTGTGGATACCCCTCCAAAAAATTCTTCCCTATTGGCTCTGTTCTGACTATCACTCCCATGACCTTTTTGTTTGATGGGGTAGGATGACTTGGTACAATTTTTAGAGAGGAAATGACGAGAGTGTGAGTGATGGAATAATGAAAGCATAGGTATGAGAGTATAAGGGAATGGGGCAGAATCTAACCATTAAGGTCATTCATGTTTATGATTTGGGAAATCAGTTCAATGGATCGGAATACGAGTTATGATGACTCGGAGTGAATGGCGGATTATACACGATTTGACATGACATGATCAACTCTTTGCAATAATGATTTTCATTTTTGGTAGTACTATGTCTTATAATTCATATATGTAATGTTTTGATCCCTATTATTAAATTAAAGAAGTGAATACCTTTGAAATATTCATTTTCTAACCTTTGGTTTCCTTTTATGTTGTCTTCGGGTACTTTGCAATGTAGGGAGTCAATCATTTCTTCAATTGTATCATTAGATGTTTCTATGAAATTGGATGTAGAAAGTCATCAAAGCTGCAAAAAATCAATAATTCTGTAGCAATTTATTTTTTTGAAAATAAATGGATAAAAGAAAATGGAATTGTAGAAAATGGGATATAAAGAAAATTTAAGATGCCAAGAAATATTGGTTTTCATCTTGAATTTTCTGCATAAACATCCCAACAATTGTTGGTTTTCATATTTATACACACTTATTAATTTATTTTTAATTTTTATTTTATATCTATGAAAAATAAAATTTTAAGGTGGAGAAGAAGAAGAATTATTCTTGACCGACTTCAAATTAGATTTGTCCTGGAAAATCTTTACAAATTCCTTCTTTGTCATTGGCTTATGACAGATCTTAAGTCGATGTCCATTCACTCAGAGAGGAACTTTTTCTTGATCAATAGTCCTAATTGTGTCTGCTCCATTATCAAAAACATTTTCAACCTCATAAGGCCCGATCCAGGGAGTTTGAAACTTTTCTTCAGAAATTTTCGAACTTTGAATCAAAGAGTAATACCTAGTTTTATCGCTGAAATTTACTTTCTTTGATCTATTTATCATTCCATATGGATCTCTATTGTTGGACTGAACTAGTGTCCTCTATCTTCCCTTATTTCATCAAGCTCATTGAGTTGCCCCATTCTTTGCTTTTGTGCTTCTGATAATTCAAGTCCCAACTTCTCTATTGTCTTGTAGGTCTAAATATGGAACTCATCAGAAATAGGACTTGCTTTCCATAAACAATTTCATATGGAGTATCTCTTGTAGTGCTTCTCCATGTGCTATGGTAGGCCCATAAGCTTCTGGAAGTTTTTATGCCTAGTCCCTTCTATGCAAGTGAACTGTCTTGGTGAGGATTTCTTCAATCATTTTGTTGGTAGACTCTACTTGTCCATTTTCTTGTGGATGGTATGGATTATATTTCCAACGCCTAATTGTATATTCTAACACTATATTTTGCACTACTCTGGTTGTAAACTATTTTCTTTGATCTGTTACAATTTCTCTTGGGACACCAAAAAAAGTAAAAATATCCTCAAAAAGAAATGAAACTACAACATTTTCAGTAGCAAAAGAAAGTGCTTTAGCTTCTACGCATTCAGTAACATAATCAGTGCATACAAGAATATATATTTTTTGTTTATTTTGAAGATGGATTAATTGGTCCAAGAAAGTCCAAAGCCCATTTTTCGAAGGGTACAATGAGTACCTGAGGTTGTAGTGGACTTTTGTCTAAAGGAATAGGTTTCCCCATTCTTTGATAACTATCACACCTCTAAACATATTCCTTGGCATCCTTAAAAAGGGAAGGCCAATAATATCTTAGGAGAAAGACTTTATAAGAAATTCTTTTGTCAGAAAAATGACCTCCACATGGATCATCATGGCATGTTTTAAGTATCTCAGGTATTTGATCTTCTCTTACACAACTTTGGATGATGAGATATGGTCATGTCTTGTATAATTATTCATTTATCCATGAATAAGATGCATTCGTTTGGATTATTCTTCTATTTTCTCTAGGAAACAAATAGGAGTGTAACTTCCTTGTAACTAAATAATTGGCAATATATGCAAACCAAGGTGATTTAGTAGATACTGCAAAAAGGTATTCATCAAAAAATTTATCCTCTACAGGTGTATCATTGTTATCATTTTAAATTCTAGATAAAAAAAATCAACATTGTTTTTTGTTTTCGAGGTTGGTCTAGAATGGTCATATTGAATTCTTGTAACAGTAATAACTATCTTGTTACTCTACCATTAGTAACTAGTTTATTCATTAAATATCTTATGGCAGAATGATCTGTATGAATGAAAGATTCATAGCCAGTGATGTAATGTTTGAATTTATTAATGGCATGAATGACAACTAAAAACTCATTTTCAGTTACTGTATAATTTAGCTTTGTAGGAGTTAAATTTTTACTCGTATAATAAATTGCATAAGGAGTGAGGTATTTTTGTCCTAACACAACTCCTAGAGTTGTGTCTGAAGCATCAGTTGATATATGAAAAGGAAATTTCCAATTAGGTCCTTTTAAGATGGGTGCTTCAGAGATCTTCTTTTTCAAAGTTTCAAAAGCCTTTTGACAATCAGAGTTCCAACTAAATTCACAATATTTGGTGAGTAATTTGAAGAGTGGAGATGAAATATTTGTGAAGTTTTCTATGAATCTTCTATAATATCTAGTAAAACCAAGAAAACTCCTAACATCTCATTGACAACTTGGGATTGATAATTTGGAAATAATTTCTACCTTAGATGAGTCTACCTTAATTCCATTTCTTGAAATATGGTGACCTAAAACAATTCCTTCATTAAACATCATAAAACATTTTTCATGACTTAATGAAATATTTTTTTTCTTTGCATCTTATGATAACTATTTCTAAATTTTCAAGTGCTTCTTGAAAATAATTTCCATAAACTATAAAATCGTCCATATACACTTCCATGCAATCATGAACAAGATCAGATAATTCCTAGTACTACTCTTTGGAATGTTGTTGGGGTAATGCATAATACAAAAGGAAGTACTCGGTAAGCATAAGTCCCCCATGGACAGGTGAATGTGGTTTTGTCTTCATCTTCAGGTGCTACTTGAATTTGATTATACCCAGTAAAACCAGCCAAGAACGAGAAATATTTTTTTCCTACTAATGTATATAAAACTTTATCTATGAAAGGAAGTGGAAAGTGATCTTTTAAAGTTGCTTTATTCAATTCCCTGTAATCAATGCATACTCTCCATTTTCCATTTTTAATAGGAACAATTACTAGGGGTGAAACCCATTAACTATCTAATATTGGATAAATGAAATTTACATTTAACAGTTTATGAAATTCCTCTTTAACAATTTCCTTTATGTTTGTATTCGTTCTTCTTTGTGGTTGTCAAACCGATCTAGCATTTTATTCAATATAAATATGATGCATGCAGGTTTCAGTATCAATTCCATTCATATAAGTGTATTCCCATGCATATGCAGAAGAATGTTTTTGCAATATTTCTACCAGTTTCTTTTTTTGTAATTCTTCCAAGTTTTCATTGATCAAGATTTTTCGTGGAAAATTTTCTATTGAAGAGTTTCCAAAATTTTCTATATAATGTAAAGACATTTGTCTAGATGATGGATATTCAATATTACATTGTTCTTGAAAATTTTGACTATTGTCACAATATAAAGAGGGTTCATTATTTTCTATTGAATTTAAAATTTGATCCTCTTCATTTATTTGTGCAATTGTGAAAACTAGTTGTATATCATTATCATCATCTATCTATTCTTCATTTTCTACTTCTATCATTTTTTTTGCAGGTGGGTACAATTTAAATTTCTTTGTCGAGATTCCATCTGAGATAAACATGTCTCCTGATCTACAACTGATAAAAGCATTGGTTGTAGCTAACCATGGCCTTGCTAAAATTAATGGATGTCCTCCTAAACTATTTTTGGGTTTTAGAATCATGAAATGGACATGATATTCACAAGAATATAAGGATACATATATATCTTATATCACACAATTAGGTTTAATTACAGAGTTGTCTACTAATTGTAATAATGTTGGTGTATATTGAAGATTAGGAAGCTTCAATTGATCCATAGTTTGTTTCCTCATTCCATTTATGGCTGCTCCTAGATCAATCAATGTCTTTGGTATTTCAGTTACATTCATATGTGTTTTCATAATGGGTCTCCCTGGATCTAAATATTTTTGAATTATTGTCTTCCCCATCATGATATCTACAATTCTCTCGACTAGTTGAATTCTTTTTATTTCTTTTCTTTTTCTACCTGATCCTTTAGTACTCAATTCCTTAATTGCTTTTGCAAAAATTGATATTTATTTTATTGCTTGTAATAAAGGAATTTTTATACAGACATTTTTCAATTCATCTAACATATCATAATTAGGCAATATGATTTTTTTTTCTACTCCTTTATCAATTTTCAACCTTTTAGGAAAATGTGGTCTTGAGATATATATTGAAGGTTGTTCTATAATAAGAGTATTATTAGAATGTGTAGGATTTTTTTTGTTTTATTTTTTTCAATAATTTCTTTCTAAGGAAGGGAAATCTCTTCTTCAGAGTTATTATTATCTTTTTGAGAATTCTTTTATGTTTCCTAAATAACTATAGATGGTTTATTCATTTCTAATAGTCTACCAGACATTAATTGAACATTATTAAGATCTAATGAAGTTATCATGTAAGTTTGAGGATTCTATCCTATTAAGTTGTAAATAGGTTGTGAAGTTTTGTTGTTTGGATTTTGGTGTGGTTGAACGGGAAATTGATTAAGATTATTTTTTGTTTCGATATTTTCTTTCTTAGGAAGGGAAATATCTTCTTCAGAGTTATTATTATCTTTTTGAGAATTATTTCCTGTTTCGTGAATAACAATAGATGGTTTCTTCCTTTCTAATACTCTACCAAACCTTAATTGAACATTATTCAGATCTAATGGAGTTATCATGTAAGTTTGAGGATTTTTCCTTTTTAAGTTGTAAATAGGTTGTGAAGTTTTATTGTTTGGATTTGCGAGTGGTTGAACAGAGAATTGTTGAGGATTAAAACCTTCAGTTTGAATTGTTTGAGGATATTTTCCATGGTATTTTGGCAATAAAGTAAAGAGGGTCTACCTGATTTGGCATTCTTTCTTCACTAAACACAAGCTTAAGACCTGGTATAGAGGGACATTATTTTGTATCATGATTTTCTGCACATATATCATAGGTTTCTATGCTTTTTAAATCTAAAGGACATTATTTTAGAGCATGTTTCTTTGTACACCTAGCACAAAAGATGGATAATGCAACATTTTTAGATTTCTTCGTGTTTTGTATTTTAAGGGTGTCAATTTTCTCACTGAGACTATCCTGGCTACAAATTTGTTTACTCTTGACAAAAGAGGGTCCCTAGAACTTTTCCTTGTTCTTGCTTTACCTCTTGAAATATGTACACATAGATCAAAAATATATGCAAATGGTAACAGTTTGAGAAATATATCCTTTTCCCATTAGATTGAGAAGATCAATCCACACATATTTAATGGATTTAAGTAATATAGCTTTCAAATTTTCCTCATCTAGATTATTCATTTTCGCCCTTTTGATATTATAAACAAATCTTTCGACAAAATATTCAAGATTCTCATCTTCTTTTTGCACCATTTTGAACAATACATATTTAATGCTATGGGGCATATAATAATCCTTTTATTTCTCCAAGAATTCATCTTTCCTTTGTGCCCATGTCTGTAAAGAATTCATTCCAAAACTCATAAACCATTTTAATGTTGAATCCTTTAAGGTGGTAGAGAAAAATTTTAGTTTTTCAGCATCATGCAGATAATCATATGATCTACATAATACTTCAGATTCAAAGAGAAATGTCTATGGGTCTTCACTTATTATTCAATGAAAATTGAGGAGGATAGGAGGCAAGTTTTTTTTTTTCATTGTTAATGTTGTATCCTCATCAATGATAGGGAATCCAAAAGGTTCTAGATCTCCTCTTCCTCTACCTCTACCACCTCCTCTTCCACCTCCTCTATTTCTTCCTCTTCCTCCTCCAATCCTATGTTGTTCACCATGGACATTGTGTACTTCTCCTTCTCTGTCTTCAACCATGATAGATTCCTAAGAATAAATATCTAGTTCTACAACAAGATTATCTATATTTTCTTCTAGTTCTTCTGGTTCTTATATCAATGGATGGAATCAGATTCCTTCTTCCTCTTCTTTGGTAGGAACTTCCAACCCTCGAGCTAGAGGTTGTTCTCTAGTAGAAGATAGGAAAATTATCCCAGTTGTTGGAGACGTAGGATCCACTTCGATTACAACTTCTGTTGATGAAATTGGTGAACCTTTAGATTGTATTTTGGATCTTAAGGCTTCAGGAAGTATATATTGGCCTGCTATGGATGGAATTTGAGTTTGTGTGGGTGGTGTGGCACTACGAGGTCATCGTGGAGTGAATGATGATGTAGGAATTAAAAATCTTCCTTGAACTACAAAACTACCTCTAGAGTCTCTTTCCCTATGCATATCATGTCTTTTTTTAAGGCTTCTATTTACACTTCCCCGACAACGGCGCTAAAATTTTTGGTCAATTTAATGTTCTTAAATTGAAAGCATAAATTATCAATTGGAGTCGGTAAACTTATGAAGTGCAGGTGCACTATATATGCTAGAATCCTTTCCTTTAGTTTGTCAGATGATGGTTATGTTTGTCTTGGGATTTTCGTTGTTATCTAGATTCATATTAGATTAGAGTTAGATTCCTACAAATTAATAACTGGAAATTAATCTACTATTAGAGTAATCTACTAGGTCATATCTATATGGAATATCATCCTAAAATACCTTATGTTAATCATCCTAAAATTATGAACCTATCTAAACACCTTGCTGCTATAAAACAGAGTATTGAAATTCAAATTAGTCTAACGATCCTTCAAAATCTTGTCTACAAAATATATACAAATTCCGATTCTAAAGAGCATGAAAATAATCTTCTAATTGCTGACTACAGAGTAGATACAAGTTATAATTCTAAGAGCATAAGAATATTGACTGTAATTAAGTGAAAAAACGTTTGAAGAATTAAACTATTAAACGACTGTGAAGAAATGTTAGTGAAAATGAAATAACGAAATGATGAAAATGACAAAGTAAGGAAACTAAACTAGAATTCAATGATAATTCAATAACAAAAAGAAATTAAATGAAAACAAAAAAAAAACGATGAAATGAAATAAACTAAAACCTTGACTATCTGTAGGGCCCCTTCTCATCCAGTAGGTGTAAATTATGCTCACATACATATCGAATCATAGAAAGGTAACTTCAATTCAATATGAGAACAAAGGTCTATTTCACAATTGTTCAGAAATTAACTATTACTTCCTTCCTATCCTTTATAGAGGATACATACTTACATATAGAATGCGTGCTCAACATTTTGAGACTTCTACGCCTACAGGTCTGTTAATCAATCCTTATTCAAATTCGAAACTAGCTAGAAAAAACGTTATCTCGATGATTTTCTATTTGGAAAGCAAATCAGAAAAGTTAGCAAGGTGGTTGTGCCTTGTGAAGATCGATTTAAATTTACAAAGTATTCAATATTTTATAGCTATGTCTTAAAGAAAAATATATAATAATTATGGTTAATTTATATGTTTGGTTTTTTTATAGGATTATAACATCATGAGTACTGGTAATCGAGAAAAGAATAATAAGAACAATGAAGAAATAAGAAGTGAACATAGACAAAGAGCTAGAAGACAAGGAGCAAATCATATGGAATAACTTATTGAAATGGAAAGAGAGAAGAAGAGGATACAAAATAATGAGCAACAAATGACTGATGATTAGAGGGAAGAACAATGGAGGAAGGATCATGAAAGAAAAAAGTTGAAACAAAAAAAGAAAAAATTAGAATAATAGGGAAGAAGAATCAAGGAAATATTGTGACAGAAAACGGCTAAAAAGAGAAAGGCAAAATGAGGATGAAAGGGAACAAGAACATAAAAAGGAACATGAAAGACAAAAATTGAAATTTGAAGGGATACATCCTCAATTTAGATACTTTTTACTTAATACTGTCATGAGACATCATGCTCAAGCATCTTTTGCAATTTTTGTTAAAAAAAATATGGCAGAACTACCTACAACAATTGATGAGTTACGAGAGCATTTACAAAAGCTTCCCAATTGTAAAATTGTAGATATATTGATGAGATTTGGACATGTTCTAAAAGATACACGTGCATATTCTATGAAATTTCATGCAAAATTATGTGACTTGGTTCAACAAATTGGGACTCCTACAATATTCTTCACACTAAGTGTAACAGATATGAAATGGCAATATTTTCATATCTTGATGATCCAGGTGGACGTTGGTGGCCACCTGCCTATTCCACTTGGACCCTCGCCACAGTCTCTTTCAATTTTTCAGATTGCTTAATTGTAGCACAATTTACTATTTTGGCAGTTTTTCTGGTCTTGAACTTCCAGGGCTATTTTGAGGCCCTAAACGATGTTTTTTAGGAAACCCGAGGCCAACATGGGATTTAATCATTGCTGGCTACTCGAAAGTTGCATTCCTTAGATAGATATTTATAACCAGGTATTGTGTGAATCAAACAGACATCATATGCCAAAGTTACGACACTAGGAAGTTCATGTAGCAATTTACCCAAATGGGGCCCATAGTTTTGGTAGTTCATCTCCTAGGATTAGGTTTTTGGATGCTTAAGGTTTTCCATTATTTTTGAATAATAAATAGGCCTTCGAGCCTCATTGTAACAAAATTCAGAGGCATGTAGCCACCACATCTCTTCTCAAAGATGAGCTACCATCACCCGAGCTAGTCTTATTTCCATTCTTTTTGTAAGCATATTTCAGTATTTGATATTAATGAAATGAAGTGTTATTTCTGTTTCATCTCTGTATTTATGGTTATATATGTAATTTTTTTCATTTCTGTTTAAGTTTGAATTAGTAATATCAGAGCGGTCTACTCTCTCTGTTTTTCTTTGCATGCCCCCAGCGAGGTAGGGATATAAGGAGTTAGGGCTTGAACTGGTTGAACCTTTGCAAGACCAGCCTTGCAAATCCCGATGACCTCCAATTGCAGAAGAGAAGAAAGACGAGGGGGTAGTAGATCCTTTCAAAATATTTTCCGAAGAAGCCCTCAAGTGACATAGGAACATTATCATGGACAAGTTTTCCTAGATCCTTCAGTGGCTACCAAAGTGTGACGCATCTCCTTCCAACAACTACTCTGGAAGTGCCACACCCTTTAAGGTACAAGTTAACTTTGACATCCCCATATTTTAGGGTCAGATATATATGGACACCGTAGATAAATGGTTAAATATGGTAGAAGGATATTTTTCTGTTCATGATTTTTCTAGCTGGAAGGAGATTACTTTCTCACTTCTCAAAGTTGCCCCCCACATCAAGTACTAGTGGGAAACCTACTGCGAGAATAAGGACGAAATTACACCCTCACTATTTTCAGTTGCACCCACTTGGAATTTTTTTTACATGCCAAGAAGGAGTAGTACTGCTCTGTCAGGAGCTATGAGGATAAATACATAAAGTGGACCACGCTGCGGCAGGGAAGGGACCAAGACATGCCAAAGTTTAGAATTTTCTTTCATACCCTTCACACGAAATTAGATATCAATTATTCTAAGAAACATTTGGTACTCAAGTACTGTGACTACCAACAAAGGTACACCTAGGATGAGATGGAGTTCTTGGACATCTCCTCATTTGGCACAACATATCGATACATTGTCAATATTGAGCATAATTTTAAACAGAAAAAACAAGACTTCGGATCTATGAATCTGAAGTAAGGGAAAGGCGCACCCAAACTGTAGAGAAAATGGAAAAACCAAGGCAGGGGGACCCAAGATAACCGTCCGTAGCTGCAAGCAAAGAACACCACCAAGAAGATAAAGAAGGACATGGGAAAATGGTGTGAGTTCCATAAGACCTCCACTCACAGCACGAGTGAGTGTCGGGCCAAGCAGTCACTGATGGCTGAGCTGAATGCTTCCTAGTCAGATGCATGTTCTGAATTTGAGTTATAGGCCGACAAGGGGAATGACAAATGGAAGAAGATTGTTGACGTGGAACCTAGTGCCATTATGGGTACCACCAAGATCCATAAGATTGAGCTTGAAGATCTAGAGGAGGAGGAATGCCTATTCCACTCATAGATGTGGGTGAAGGGTTCTCCACTGCAATTCATTGTCGACAACAAGAGCCAAAGAACCTCATTTCAAAAGAGGTCATGAAGCGATTGAGCCTACCAACTACAACACATCCATATCCATACACCATCGGGTGGCTTCACTAAGGACGAAATCTCTGTGTCAGCCAATAGTGTCGCCTTTCCTACAACATTAAGCTCTTCATGGATGAGGTAGTGTGTTATGTTTCTCCATTTGAAGTTCATGATGTATTATTAGGACAACCATACTTGTGGAAGTGGCATGCAATATATGAGTCTAAACCCCGCTCTATTATTATTTGTTTGGGTAGGAAGTTATATAGGATACCAGAGATATCCTCGCCTACCACCATCTCTTTGATGTCTGATAAGAAATGTAGTAAGATCATCTCCTAGATAGGGAAAATTATTTTCTTTCTTATTTGCTCTCAAGTTAAGGAGAAAATCATAGCCACATCCATGACCCTTGGGAAGGGTTCCTCCATGCAGTAGAAGCAGGTGGATACGGTCGTGGAAGAGTACAAGGACATCTTATCCTCACCGACAGTGGTACCCTTGCATTGTCAAGTTAAGAATTCCATCTCTACCCAACGGGACGATATATCGCCTCTCCATTATGGAAAATGAAGATATCAAGCCACAAATACAAGAGTTTCTGTAAAAAGGGCACATCCGACCATGTTCCTTGCCCTATGGGGGCTCGATTGTACTTGTACAAAAGAAGGATGGGACTGGAGGCTCTGCATTGATTATCGAGCACTAAACAAAATCAATGTCAAGAAAATGTATCCAATCCCACAAATTGATGACCTTCTAGACCAACTCAAGGGGGGCCAAGTATTTCAGCAAGATCGATATGAATTCTGGCTATCACTACGTTCCAATAGGGCCCACAAGTGCTTGGAAGACTACCTTCAAATCCAAGGAAGGCCTTTTTGGATGGTTTCTTATGCCCTTTGGGTTGAAAAATTCCCCTACTACTTTTATGAGGCTAATAGATGACATATTGTGACCCTTTACCAACTCATTCATGGTTGTTTATCTGGACGAAATCTCATCTTCAACAAGAGTTGGTAACAACACTTGGAACATATATTCGACAGATCCTTTAAATCCTTTGAAAGCACAAATAATGTGCCAACTTGGATAAATGCACCTTTGGCATAAGGCAAGACCAATACTTGGGTTACATCATAGATGGGTGTGGAGTGCATGTGGATCCAACTAAGATCCAAGTCATTCGGGATTGGCCAGGCCCGACCACTCTGAGGGAACTTCATAGCTGTTTGGGCCTTTCAAATGTTTATTGGAGGTTCGTGTTGAGATTCTCCCATATCACTTGACCTTTGAGTTAGATTACTAAGGGCGAGGCGAAAGCAAATTTTTCTTGGTCTGAGTCCCAGTAGAAGGTGCTCATTGAGTTGAAATACTGAATCTGCTTTGCAGAGATACTCACACTTCCATACCTCTAGTAGCCATTTGAAATTGAGACAGACACCTTAGAATATGTCATTGGTGCAGTACTCACCCAACACAGGCATCCAGTGGCCTATCATAGTGAGACACTTTCTAATACAATTCAGATGTACCTCACCTATGATGAAGAGATGTATTCCATTATGCAGTCTTACTAGAAATGGAAGCATTACATTATGGGGAAAGAGATAGCCATCCACATTGATCACCGAAATCATAAGTTTATACAGACATAAGGGATGTTTCAGAACGATCACCATCATAAGTGGTCTACATATCTACAACAATCCCACTTGAACATTAAATGAAAAAAGAGAAGCACCAATAATGTTGTGGACTGCCTCAAGCAAACCCCAGTTGAAACACTGACTACTGTTCTCAACTCTTGTTGCCATGAGACCTATGGATGGCAACAACTATACAAAAATGATCCATAGTTCACCTCCACACACCAGATGCTATTAGATGGAAAGAAAGTTCCCGATTTCCACCTCTAAGATGCATTATTATGCTAATTGGGCCACCTTTATGTTCCTTCAACCGAGCGTGCCAAGATGACTTGGGAGGCACACTATAGTCAAGTCTCATGACACTTTGGTGTGGAAAAAAATGTGGTTGTACTAAAAAAGTACTTTTATTGGCCCAAACTCTGACTAGATGTTGGGAAATATATCAGATCTTGAACTGCCTGCGCCATCTCCAAGCCAACCATCAAGAAGTAAGGCATGTACACTCCTCTGCCTGTGATCTGAAATGGGGCACTAAAGGTTTATTTTCATGCTTACAAGAACCTCTCCCACTCTAAAACTTATATATTCCCAAGATCTAGGCTTATATTGACAAATTTGGAATAAATAACTTGAAAGAGGTGTGTGCTTGTGTTTGCCTTTAACTGCTTAATTACCTTAAGTTTATTTGATTAAACTAATATATAAACACACATAATAGTAAAATGCAGTAAATAAACAAATGCATAAGACAATAAGTTTAATTAGGAGTTCACCCGGATATCTTGGGCTACATCTCCATGAGCTCTAGTCAACTCAACTAGGCTCTTTGGGATTATGGTATAATTCTTTTACAAGTTCCACACTCAACTCCATTGGTTTACAACTAAACCTATGGGTTTAGAATACCATCTTATCCCGCTGGCTATCCATACTCTACAGATAGATCTAGGCTTCTATGTACTAGAATCCTTCAATTAGTGCTTCAGGCTATGTTGAGCTCCTGGCTTACACCAACTATCTCTGGAATTCCTTTTCTCTCTCTAGCACACATCAGACACCAGCAACAGCTTGATCATTTGATCTCTTTGCTGCTCTGAAACTCCACTTCAGCTCCATGACTCTTAGAAGTTTGTTTATGAGCTCTCTGGCTCTGCGGCTCTGCCCCTAACCTTCAGTGACTCTGCTTGTGTCAAGCCTCCAACATCTAGTGCCTCTTTTGCTGTCCTCCCAAACTCTAGTGGCACTCTGCGAATCTACGACTCTCTGGCCTTATGCACTATGCAACTCTGTTGTGCTCAACTCTCTAGGAAATCACCCCTTTGCCATCGCCCCAACCTCTGGTGGCTTCTTGGCTTTCACGAGCTTTTGGTTTCACTCAACCTCCAACTAACCCTCTACTTCTGAGTCACCCTGACTCCGTAGACTACCTCCTCTAGGCTTACACTCAGCATTCAAGCATCTCTGAGCCTCTTGGGCTTCTCTGTGCTTCTCTTGAGCATAACTCTGCCTCTATGTGTTATCAGTGGTTTGCTCGAGCTCCAAGCGAATCTCACCAACCTTCAGCTGCCCTGTCAATTAAGCTCCCTGTGCTTTTTGTAATACATCAGTTACAGTCACCTCCATCATTGAAGGACCCGACTATTTACTCACAAGAATCCATTTACAAATGTAAATGAACCAGTGGGCACATGAAACCTGGTTGTTTGGCCTTCCTATACAGAAATCTCAAAAATAGCCACATAACGAAATACACAGGAAAATTGATGAAAGACACATCATGGAGAAATTTACTGTAACTAAAACAATATAGAATTGCCCCCATAATCCTCTCGGGTGCGTCATTCTATCACATATCACAATTGCATTGCGTATGACCAAAAACTCAATAAACAGGAAAATAGAAAGAAGTCTTGTAAATCCAGATTTCAAATGATATGAAATTGCGCATATAAGCCCATTGGTTCCATGTCCTGATCACAAATCACAATCGCATATGTCAATGACCCTTTATATTGGGGATCCATCGATCACTAATCGTTGATATCAGTGCATCGCATATCATTATTGGCCCCATCGCATGATCGTATTGCGATTGGCCCCCTCGCATCGATGCTATCGCTGATCGCCGCCATCATATCTCGCAATTTCAATGGACCAAGGCCTATACAACATCCCATGGACTGGTCTGATGCGATATATATATCACCGATCACCAATCGCTTTGTCACATGTTGCAACATTGGCATATCGCCAATCGGTCTACCTAGGGTTCCGATGTCACACGAAGGCCTTCCTCCGATGCGATATATCGAAGATTGCGATTGGGGAGCCCTTAAGGCTTGCTGCTCTACACTTTAAACCTTTTAGATGTGATTTTATTTAAGAGATTCATATTCTCTGTTAAATCCCATTTAACAAGAAATTGCCTCCTTTACCAAGGACAATGGGCAATTTTCTTTTTACAATATCTCCTTCATCCGAAGTCCGTTTTCACCCATTCAAATTGCATTAGATTTAGAATGAAGACAAATCTACAATGAGACTACTTCCACGAGCATCCTTTGACTTCCATTTTTCCTCTGTGAGGAAAATTCATAGACTTAGAAGTCTATGTTAGATCCATTTTGGATCACGCCTTCCCACTAAAAAGCTTTTGGACTCCAAAAGACTGATATATTGATCTGAACAGTAAATGAGAGTACGTCACCCTCTTCTTTTAGCCTCCATACACTTGCCTTGCATAGTGCCTCTAAACCAAAGCCTTTGAGCACTCCATTCCTGGATGTGTTTGTCCTCCTATGAAGAACAGTCTTCCTCCTTGATTTCTTGCAGAACTCCTACTGAGAAGGTCATAGAAGGTAGTTTGAACTTCTCTGCCTTGAAAATTGATCCATGGTGGCTCAAAACAATTTGAAGTTACATCTGCTTCACAAAATTTACATTTGTATATGTTTGACATATTGTCAAAAACAACTGTTAACAACAACAGAATTACAGACAACAACTGGATGGCCTAAACTCTTGCTTCATCAAAAGAAATAGATTTCACATATTGTGAACACCTCCATGTCTTTACATCTGCATACAAATGATTGACGAGATAACAAGCCAACAAAATCTTACATGCATGTTTACAACAAAGTAATCAACCCTTCAAGTTAATTACATGTTCAAATACAAGGAAATCATCAACATCCCTGTGGTCAGGCAGGTCATGCTTATGCATTCATTTCACCTTTCAAATTTTTCTTAAGTACACTGTACTTCCGAAGCTGAAATGAAATATAATGTTTCCTCCTTCAAATTTCACTTAAGTACGCTGTACCTTCGAAGATGAAATGAATATAATGTTGCAGCAATAAAGTGAGTCTCCTACTCAACTTTTCCATTCACCTTCTTGGTAGAATCCTGCAACTTGCATTCCATTAACAAAGAAATGCAAATAGATGCATTATATCAATAGACGTGAAATCTTAATTGGATAAGAATTCTAGCCATTTCTTACCAATCCATTTCAAAGGTCCTTCTTTTGTCTGCACATCAAGAGCAACATGTGAATCATCCTGAAACACATCATTTATGTGAACTTCCTTTCCATTCCTGCCATTCTCTCTTTCCACCTTCTTCAAGTTTCATGGAAGCATTTTTGGATTTAGAGTCCAAAATTTTGTAGCAATATATCCTTGCTTATGGTAGTAAGTGCAACCCATGTGCATCTTCTTGACAACATGATTTTCCTTGTCCAATGGACCTTTGGCTTCTTGCTTCCTTTCCTTCAAATTTTTCCTGTATGTGGCCATTCTCTTCCAACATCTAGAAACATTATGGTTAACCAAACCACAAAAGGAACATACAATTATTTTCCCATGATTATATGCAAATTTATCATGCTTAACATAATCAAAAGGAATATGATTAGAACCAAATTTATACCTTTCTCTTTCACCTTTATTACCTTCCTGAGGAGGTGAATTGAATGAAGAAGTAGCTCCCTTTGGAACACCATCAACCTCTTCAATGGTTTTAGAGTTTCCACAACTCTCTGGTTCAAGTGTATGCTTATGAACACCTTCTTCCTGAAAATGATGTTTCAAGATATTGCATTCCCCATGAATACAATCTTTACACTTCTGAGATAGACGACCTGCCATGAAACTCCTTCTAGGAACTGTTTCAATTGTCTTCATGGTAGCTTTGGAACTTTCTTCATTCGATTGTCCATAGTCAAGGCCCCAATACTTAGGCCTTTCCTCAACCATTATTGGTTGAAAAATACCTTGTGCATGTTTTCCCAAGCCTTTTCCTTCATAGCCCATCTTGAACATTAACTTGGAACCTATGCCTCTAGTATGTTTTTCAAAATAACCAACATAAACATTCTTATAAGAATTTGAAGACAAATAGGAATTGTTTACCTCTTCTTCAAGCTAATACTTGATCAAGGCTTCTTTGGAAACAAGGAGTTATGTCTCCAACTCATGCATCCTTTTCAGGTTCATATTTGCAATATGAAGTTGCCTCTCCATTCCCTTCAATTTGTCAGAAAGCAAATGCTTCTCTTCCTTCATGGAATTCATTTGCTCTCAAAGTATGATGCTCTTCCTTCCATCCTCATACATTTCTCTCACCTATCCATCACGATGAACATGTCTTGCTTCATGTCTTCATCAAAGAATCTTATGAAGAAAGAATAATTTGAGGACTCACTTGTAGAAGTTGTCATTATCAAAATGAACAAAAGAACTTCAAAAAAGATTAACAAAGAGCTTATTCTAGCAACCTTTTGCAACAAACCTCTTGTGCTTCAAGGATTGCTTTGAGGTCCTTTGTGATAAGAAGAATGCCTTCAGCCCTTCTTCCTTCTTGTCCTCTCCTGGACTTAGCTATCAATAGCTTTCCCTTCACCTCTGCAAACTCAAACAATAGTCAGTTTACAAACAATCAAACAACTTTCATGTCAACCAAGCATATAGATTGCTCTGTAAATCAAGCATTCTGATCTGATACCACTTGCATCATGATACAACCAACTTCATGATATAACCTGCTCTAGTATAACCAGTTCTGATATAACCTTCTTTGAAGGTGGGGTTAATCAACCTTATGCTCTGATATAACTAGCTCTGATACCACCTGATCTGAAATGGGGCACTAAATATTTCTTGTCATGCTTACAAGAACCTCTCCCATTCTAAAGCTTATATATTCCCAAGATCTAGGCTTATATTGACAAATGCGAAATAATAACTTGAAAGAGGTATATGCTTGTGTTTACCTTTAACTGCTTAATTGCCTTAATTTTAATTGCTTAAACTAATATATAAACACATATAATAGTAAAATGCAGCAAATAAACAAATGCATAAGACAAGAAGTTTAATTAGGAGTTCACCCTGATATCTTGGGCTACATATCCATGAGCTCTAGTCAACTCAACTAGGCTCTTTGGGATTATGGTAAAATTCTTTTGAAAGTTCCACACTCAACTCCATTGGTTTACAACTGAACCTATGGGTTTAGAATACCATCTAATCCCGTTGGTTGTCCATACTCTATAGATAGATCAAGGCTTCTCTAGACTAGACTCATTCAATTAGTGCTCTGGGCTATCTTGAGCTCCTAACTTGCACCAACTCCCTCAAAATTCTTTAACTGTCTCTGGAATTCCTTCCTCTGTCTTCAACACACATCAGACACCAGCAACAACTTGATCATTCGATCTCTTTGTTTCTCTGAAACTCCACTTCAGCTCCATGGCTCTTAGAAGTTTTCTCATGAGCTCTCCGGCTCTATGGCTCTGTCCCCAACCTTTGGTGACTCTGCCTCAGTCAAGCCTCCAAGCACTGGTGGCTTTCTCGCTGTCCTCCCAACCTTTGGTGGCACTTTATGAATCTATGGCTCTCTAGACTTCTGCGCTCAGCTCTTTGGGAAATCACCCCTTTCCCATTGCCCCAACCTCTGGTGGCTTCTCGGCTTTCACAAGCTTCTAGTTTCACTCAACCTCCAAGCAACCCTCTGCTTCTAAGCCACCCTGACTCTATAAATTGCCTCCTCTGGGCTTACACTTAGCATTCAAGCATCTCTATGCCTCTTGGGCTTCTTTGCGCTTCTCCTGAGCATAACTCTACCTCTCTGTGTTATCAGTGGTTTTCTCGACCTCCAAGCGAATCTCAACAACCTTCAGTCACCTTGACAATTGAGCTCCCTGTGCTTTTTGTAACACATCAGTTACAGTCGCCTCCATCATTGAAGAACTCGACTGTTTCCTCAAAAGAATCCATTTACAAATGGAAATGAACCGACGGGCACAAGAAACCTAGTTGTTTGGCCTTCCTGTGTAGAAATCCCGAAAATAGCCACATAACAGAATACACAGGCAAACCGATGAAAAACACATCATGGAGTTTTTTGTCAGAACTCAAATAATATAGAATCACCCCCATAATCCTATCAGATTTTTCATTTTATCACATATCGCAATTGCATTTCATATGGCCAAAAACCCAATACATGGGAAAATACAAAGAAATCTCGTAAATCCAGATTTCAAATGATATGAAATCATTCTTATAAGCCCATTGGGTCCATGCCTTGATCATAAATCGAACTTGCATATGTTAACGGCAATTTATATTGGAGATCTGTTGATCGTCGATCACCAATATCGGTGCATCGCATATCGCTATTGACCCCATCACATTAGCGTATCGCTATTGGCCCCCTCACATCGGCGCTACCTCTAATCAGCGCCATCACATCTTGCAATCACAATGATCTGAGGCCCATACAACATCCCATGGACTGCTTCGATGCGATATATATATCATCGATCACCGATTGCTTTGTCGCATGTCGCAACATCGGCATATCGCCAATTGGCCTACCCGGGGTTCCGATGTCACGCAAAGACCTTCCTCCGATGTGATATATCAGAGATCACTATTGGGGATCCCTTAAGGCATGCTGCTCCACCCTTTAAACCTTTCAGATGCAATTTTCTTTAAGAGATGCATGTTCTCCATTAAGTCCCATTTAACAAGAAAATGTCTCATTTACAAGGGACAATGGGCAATTTTCGTTTTACAATATCTCCTTCATCCGAAGTCCATTTTCACCCATTCAAATTGCATTAGATTCAGAATGAAGAGATATCTGCAATGAGACTATTTCTAGGAGCATCCTTTGACTTCCATTTTTCCTCTATGAGGAAAATTCATAGACTTAGAAGTCTATGCTAGATCCATTTTGGATCAGCCTACTCCCAACCAGTTGTGGGAATCCATCCTCATGGACTATATGTCTGTCCTCCCTTCTACCAAGCATGATAATGACTATGTATTTGTGGTCGTGGATAAATTTTATAAGATGGTTATATGGGTGACTTCCAAGAAGAGTATTACAATAGAGGAAACCACCAAATTCTTCTTTGAACAAGTATGGGTACATTTTGGGATCCTTGTTATGTGGAATTTTGCATCTATGGATAAACACAATTTCCCTAGATGGGTAGCCACATCTAGAACAACAGATTTAAACGGCTTAAACTTTTACTATAGAAGATAAATAAGATAAGGCACCTACTTGTTATCTTTTGCTTTCCCTTTGTCTCCTTTGTTTGGCCCCGTTGCTCCTTATCAAACTTAAATCGCTCAACAAGTACCTGCAATCATAAATAGAGGACAAAAACAAATCAAAGAAAGAGATCTATCTACTATAAGCAAATGGAATCGAAATAATTTACACATATAATCATCACACATAAAGACAATAATATGGGAAAATGTGTAAACAAGTTTATTAAGTAGAAGGAAGAATTACAACCATGAAGTCCGATCATTGTCACTCTTCCAGCTTGGGTTCCAACCAACAATCCATTAAAAGAAAATCACTTCAGTGGCATAAAAATACTTGTTTAAAGTCTCAAACCTCACACCAACAGTATCTCTTTACAAATTCTCAATTTCCAGCCCTTGATCACTTAGATGAGTGCTC
The DNA here is from genome assembly GCA_031772625.1 of Pinus tabuliformis. NCBI lineage: Eukaryota > Viridiplantae > Streptophyta > Pinopsida > Pinales > Pinaceae > Pinus > Pinus tabuliformis. The sequence goes on from CM062806.1 coordinate 559,395,351, forward strand.
AATTTATAGGAAAATGATGGTGGTTTGGTCATAAATGACGGTATTGAATCACCTTCCAAACTTAGAGTTAGTTTCCATGGAGGAAGGGATGAGAGGATAGGAGGTTACTTAACTCATTCCTCATCCATTTTTGAGCTCATAAGAGATGATAAGTGTGTGAATCCTCTAGATGGCTACAAAAGATAGGAATATTCCCAGAACCCTATGTGAATTTCACTCAATCTCGCCCAACGTAGGTCAAAGTCGGCCTAAGTGCTCTTGAAAGCACCCTGACATGGGCCTACCTGAACTGAAGTGCACTTACTCTTGTCCAGGACTGTGTTGGTCCCTCAAGGAGGCATTTCTGGAGGGATTCAGGCCAAGAAACTCTCAGGGAAGGAGGCATTCAAAGTGTTCGCTTGTCTAGGGCATGTAGCAACTAAATTAGGGTTTGATGACACCTAATAGTATTGATATGAATAATGGGAGTGATGTGCCCAAATGGATCTGTAACAACTTCCCCCTAAAGCACGAAGTAAAAAATATTAATGTTGAGTGATAAGCTTTACGATGTGATGAGGAGGGTTCGAAGTATGGTGACCTCCATCGATTACAATACACAATATCATGATATTTTTTATTTTTTCTCATGAATTGTTGAGGGAAGGCATACCCATGCTAAAAATATAAACTTTTATTACAAGTACATAGATAGTCGTCTACAGATATAGACCCATGATAATATGACCATCAATGTAAAATCCATTAGTACGGATGATTTGGCACATTTCCTGAAATTGCAGCCTGGATGGATGAAACTAGATCTGGGGTCTTCTATCTCATTCAATCGTTTGCTCAAGTATGAGTCTAACCATGTGAATATGTGATTTGAAGTCGAATATGGGAAGACACCATCTGATTACCAGCCAATGATATAAGTCGTTAACAGACGTGAGAGAAATCACTGATAATGATAATGATCCTCAAGGTATTGTTGTACATTCTGCATGGTGTGAATAAATGTTTTGATGTCAAACACCATACAAAGTATTTCGGTCAAAGGCCAGTGATGTCATCCTATCGTCGGAAGCAAGATACTGCCATTGATGTATGCAAGTATCAAGGTACTGGAAGAGTGTTTCCATGTCAACTTCTTGGATAATGTGTTGATGTCGACAAGAAGTGACTCATCCCATGAGGGCTTTGATGTATCCCACGTCAATGACATGAAATGAGTGTAATGATTTTTTGAGATAGAATGTGACTGATGACACAAGGTTCAAGAATGGAAGTCATGAAAATGAAGGCTTACGAGTATTGCAAAGGATGAATTTAAATTGAGTGATTTCTGTTAAACATGTTGGAGAGACACTGAATGGATTGGAAACATTGACCTGAAACAAAAGTAATGGATGGTATGATAGACCAAGGTATGATGAGCATCAAGTAGATAACCAAACCCAAATAGTCACATTGATGGAGTGAAAGTGTCATGTTCAAGAGTGACCTGCTGCCATAAAATGGTTTACCCCTTTTCCCATTTTCCCCAATTACTGCTAATCAATACCTCTTTATTTTTGTCAATCTTGAGGAGGATAACATATGCTTGTAGTATAATTCCACCCTTCATGGGAATCCATCACTATGTGATGTTTTAACAAGCCTAGTGAAGGTGAAAATCGGTCTTGTCATGATGGATAAGTTTGTAGCTATTTGATTTTTTAACGAGTCTAACAATAATGATAACTCGGTCCTTTTCATGCTTAGAGAGTTTGAAAAGGGACAAAAATAAAACTCCACAAGTTCTTTTTCATATATTTGTCTCTCAAGTCCGAAAAAGTGTAAAACAATACAAGGGAGAACCTATTGAACATGTTCGATCAATGTGTTCTTTTTTCATAAATAATCTATCTCAGTTTGGAAAAGGTTTAAACTTATACTAAGTAGATTTCATTTCCAATCCATTAACAAGCTAAAAAGGACAAGTGCTTGGAAATATTTTCATATTTAGAGATTCTGAAAAGATCTTAAAGAGGACCCCAAGGGGGTTCCTTTTTCGATGTTTAACAGAGCACGAAAAAGAGATAAAAGTATGCTCTGTGGTCAAAGTACAATTCACTATCATGCATGTCAAATTCTATAAGTCAGTTGTAAATATGTTCAAAGCAACACCAAGTGGATTAAACATACCCATTTCATTGGTAAAAATAGGTAAATACTAAAGCTTACTCATTTAATGCTCATGAAGTAAACATAAAAACAAGAATTTACCATGTTATTTTCACCATTTGATATTTACCATTTAGTTTGTGCTTTGACCCTATTTTTCACCTTGATCTTCAATAGTTGACTGTGAGGGATTTTGTGGATCATTTCTCATGCCATCTAGATCAAGTAGGAGATCTACCCTTCCTCTTTCTTTTCATGTCAATCTTTTTATAGTTTCATGCAAGCTTTCAGGGTTTTAAGGGCCCCTCGAGTTCGAATAATTTGCCCTGGGATCAACGTAGGCTTCCATGTCAAAAAATGCATTGGGGAGCACCTTGAAAGAAGGTTTGTTGCATTGTAGTGCATTGTCTCCTTGCCTGTGCTAAACTGGGTGGGTTTCAGAAACTTGTTTCACCAATTTGGCCCAAAATTTCTTCAATTTTTTGCATGAAAAGTATCCTAACTAAGCTTATGGTTTGATTTCAGGCTGTCATCGGATCATAATGTCTATTACTTGGTGAGAAAGAGAGCATTAAGAAAAAGACATGGTTTCCCTGAATAATCCAGGTACAGTTGAGGCCCTTAAAAACTGTGGGTTGCTCAAATACTTCAGGTTGTCCGAAATGAAGCAGCAATCAGAAGTATTGCAGTTCCTAGTTCTTGCATGGGATCCAACAAATTAGGCTTTTCACATAAGGGACAAAGTGGTCCCTATTACCATCGATGATGTTTAATTTCTTACAGGGTTGTCGAGACGTGGTGCCCCCATATCTCTTTCAGGTTCCTCCCGTGGAGGGGAATTAGTGAGGGACTATGTTCAACAATTTTGTTGGCCAAGTACATAGCCTAGCAAGGATAGAAAGATTATCATCAAGGATATTCATGATTTTCCTTTGAGAAAAATCCTTTTCACTATCACAAAGTTGGCAGGCAGTGTGACACTTCATCTGGCAAACAAATCATACATGTAGTATGCACTTTAGTGTCTTGAGCCAAATTTTTTCAACTAGTGTGAGGTAGTACTTTCTTCACTGAACGAACAATCGACAAAGGTAAAGAGTGGTAAGACCAATAATTTTAGCTATGGGTCATTGTTAATTGCTTTTACCTTAGAGAGAATTCCATTGATGCAGCCCCAACATGTAACACTAGGTGTAGCTGGTTCTAGAGATCCATGGATGCAGAGGTGGGTCGAATTGATGGGTAGACATGTTGGTCAGTCATCAATTACATTTTCTACTGCATTCTTCAGTTGGCTTGATTGACAACACATTTTCATCGAGGAGCATCCATATGCAAGGATGGATTTTTCGTGGAGATCCAAAGTTGAGTTTACTAGTGGGCGCTCAATGGGGTGCTATAGGTAAATTGTTTTTTGACCAAAATGTTTTTTAATTTTTAATTTTCTACATGTTTTTGTGTTTTGATGTTCCAAGACTAAACTAAATCGTCTCATGCATGCAGATGTGGGTATTGTTCGACCTGTGAGACATCAACAAGAGGCACATGGACCAGTGTGGAGAAATTTTGGGAGAGCAGTTCTCTAGGATTTGGATTTGGCCGAGACACTAGTAGAGTTGCAGGACCATTTAGAGGGATTAACCCTTGATATTCCAGATGTCCGGATCGAGGAGTTACCTATGAGGTTGCAGTGCCACACTATTGGTGTTCATGGTCGTTGGATTCAGCTTTTGCGCATGATAGCCAAGGTTGTGACCTGTTATCATGATCATCACTAGGTCTACTTAGGATGTTTTTTACATGCATTCTGAGCTTTTAGGTCAAATGACCAAACATGTCTTGGGCACAAATTTTGTAAAAGCTTTTAAAACATCTATCTATTTTACTTGTAGAGTTTCTATATATATATATATATATATATATATATATATATATATATATATATATATATATATATATATATATATATATATATATATATGGTTATGTGCAATACTATTCAACTGATGATGTTAATTGAAAATTTACTTTTACATGTGCCGCAAATGTCATTTTAACACATAGTTCACTAATCAATCGGTTAATGTGTTAAAGTTTATGGAAATATGTTAATATTTAATGTATTCAAAATGTCTTTCCAAAATGCGAACTCTAAGTAACATACAAATAATTGTTGGGTTTCGGATGGTATAAATGTTTGTTAGTTGCAGCATGACGAGTTGTGAGTCTAGCCTAACGATGATTCAGTGAATGCCAAGTGAAATGGAATCAAAGAGAAGTTTGATCAATGAGCTATACTCAACAATATTGTTCATAGAACGACCGATACAAATCCCTTGAAAACTCACTAACTCACCACATGGAGTGAAAATGGCCCATGCTACAGAAGATAGGTTTTGAGTACTATGACTAGCACCATCGTCGTAACCAACAAATGGTTCCAAAGATTCCGACATCTGCAACAAATGCAAAGTGGATTACTTAACCCCATAAAAACTCTAAAAGACGCATTGAAGCACACTCATGCAATTAAAGCATATATACAGTGATTTTACTACACTCAATTAAGCATAGTAACGTTTGAGGTATAGCCCGTTTCAGGGCTGTGACAATGGAATTCCATCATAATCCACCAAATTGTAGACACCTTTTGCCAAAACACACCTAACAATGTAGGGACCCATCCATAGTGGTTCAAATTTTCTTGCTCCAAGTTTATTAGCTTCTTGATCATAAAGCAAGACCAGGTCTCCTTCTCAGAAAATGCGAGGCTTGACATTTTTTTCGTATTGGCCCTTGATTCATTTCTTATGTGCTTTGTTAGCCAATGCGGCTTCACGATGGGTTTCATCTAGATGGACTAGTTCTAAGAAACATGCTTCTTCATCAGAAGTGTTAGGTAACAGGTCAATCGCGAGTTTGAGAGATGAAATTTCACAGTGTATCGGTAGAATTTCCTCTAGACCGTACATGAATTGAAAGGGTGTGAATTCAGTGGCATTCCTAACTGAGGTTCCATATGCCCACAAGGTAGAGTACAAGATCAAATTCTAGTTTTGTTTATGAACCCCTATCAGTCTTTGAAGCATTCACTTCAACACTTTTTTGATGCCCTCAACTTGTCTATTCTCTTGTGGATAATAAGGAGTATAACTATCATCCAAAAGTCCTAATTTGGTAGTTAACTCACTCATCATGTGATTGTAAAAATGCGATCCATGATCTGTAAGTATAGCCTGTGGTACACCAAATCAGGTAACCGTGTGATTGAAAAGGAAAATTGCAACCATCTCGCCACTTTTTTTTAATGCTGGCATCGCCTCGGCCCATTTTGTTAAATAGTAAATGGTGACTATAATATACCCATGCCCCCCAGCTGAAGTGGGGTTACATGTCATGAAGTCAATGCTCCATTTGGTGAATGGTCCAACAACAACTACAGGTGTAATGGTGCAGGTGGTAATCTAGCTTTACGGTCATATATCTGACATGCATGATAGATTTTGACAGCAATAATTCAATCTTTGAATATGAAAGGCCAGAAGTAACCAGCACAAAGAATTCTTTGTGAGGTAGCATAACGAAATAAGTGTCCACCACAAGCACTTGAATGGAAATCATTAAAAACTTTCTTAGCTTCCTCATGAGTGAGGCACCTTCGTAAATTGTATTGATACCACAACGATAAAGAGTGTCACTAACAATCAGATAATCTTTGGCTTGGTATCAGATACGTCGTTGTTGCAAGCAAGAGGTATCAGGCCAAAAAGTTTGGGTCTGGAGATAGATCAGTATATCTCCATACCACGTGTTAGATGACGAAATCAGGAATAGAGACTCATCCAAAATAGATGGTTTTGATGTTAAATCAATGGTATTTGAGGGAAGGTCACAAGGAAGCTTAGAAAAGGCTTGAGATTTATTTGATTTGGATTTGATGAATTCCAAATCAAAATCCTGAAAAATGATGATCCATTTTAAGTATTTTCCCCTGAGCAATTGATGTGAAAAAATATATGTCATAGGGTTGCAATCCAAAATAACAGTGGTCTTCTGGAGTAGGTTATAGTGGCGAAATCTTTGTACAACTTGAACAGCAGCCAGAGCTAACTTTTCGACATAGGAGTACTTAACTTTTGTATCATTGAGATTGCGACTCAAATAATATATCAGATGTTCAAGCCTATCTTCTTTTTGGACTAAAACCATTCCAATGGTTGTATCTGTAGTGACGAGATGCAAGAAGTAGTCATTTTGATAATTCAGGTAATACATTGATGAGGCTCTAATCAAGGTATCTTGAAGATAATCAAAGGAATCTTGCGCAACTTGATCCTAATGGAAGGGTATGCCATTTTTCAATAAATGAGTAAATCCTTTAGCCATTTTACCATAATTGGGAATGAACCTCGTTAGAAAGTTAGCCTTCCTTTGGAGTCTCTGTAACTGAAGTAGATTTGAAGATGGAGGCAAGTCAGGAACTGCCTGATTCCTAAATGGGTTGAGTCGAATTCCCTCCTTAGACACTACGAATCCAAGAAAATGACTAGAAGCAACACAAAACACACATTTGTGTCGACTGAGTCGTATTTTGTAGTGTCAGCACCGCAAAAATAAAGCTCTCAAATGATGCAGGTGATTAGTCCACTTTTGTGAATGAGTAGGTAAATCATTAAGGTATTGTTGAAAAGTATGTTTGATGTCATGGAAGGCATAATTCATTTCCCTCTAAAATGTTTCCCCTGCATTCTTCAAACCAAAAGGGAGTTTCTAGTAAGTGAATATGCCCCATGGACAAGAAAAATCAGTTTTAGATTGGTCTTCTAGGCGGATATTGATCTTATTATAGCTGAAAAAACCATCCATGAATGAGAATATTTCACATGTGGCACATTCATCAATAATCTGGTCGATAAAGGGAGTAGGATAATTGTCTTTTGGACAAGCCTTATTAACATCCCTATAATCGACGCACACTCATATTGTCCCCTATTTCTTCATGACAGGAACAATATTGGAAACCGAATAAGTAAGAGGAACAAGGTAAGTGAAACTAGCATGCAAAATTTGTTGGGAATAATACTGAGAGGGGGGTGAATCAGTATTATCAAATCAATAAAACTTTTTCATTTCCATATTTAGATTCATATATCCTACTTCCACAACAATGATTAATGCAATCAGTGTATATCTAGTGTACTTATGATTCAGTTAGTTGATCCTTAATGAGTGCATTGAATAGTAAACGGAAGCAGTAAAACAGAACAGATCATCACACACAAGAAGCACACATGGACACCAAGATATAAGGTGGAAACCCAATGTGGGTGAAAACCACCTACTGCAAGTCGTCTCTATCTTATTTTAATAAGAAACTTCCTTTTACAATATTTTGTACTGGTATAGACTTATACCAGTACATAGGCTTCTACCTGAAAAAGGATACAACCCTCTCTCATTTTCCAGACTCTCCTGGAAGGGAGCTACAACCCCCTTAGCTCTTGTACTAGCTGATCCATTTACTAGTACATAGGCTGCAACCTGCTGACATGCTCCAAAGTTTTCCAACTGCTACTAGAAGGGAGCTACCACCCCCTTTGCTTTTGTACTAGCTAAGATACTAGTACGTAGGTGCCAGCCTACAATCTTCTCTCCTCCAGGTACCACGTTTCATACATTTTCAGACTGGATACCCCTGAAGCTCAACACATAATCTGAAGACCACGTTTCATCCAATTTTCATCACATAATCATCTATCTTCTGAATCACCCAATCACCAAATCATTACATATACAAGGATAATATGTGTGTTAGCAATCAGATCTAGTCCATCAGATCTCATAAAGATAAGTCATTATGAACCTGATCCATTATAGATCTCATCCATCAATACTGAAGCTAAACATAATCAATCAATCAATCACTTCTCAGAATGTTGTTATCAGAACATAGTACCAGTAACCAGACATTAATTCAGAACCCTGAACACAGCAGTAATAGACAAAATCAGCTAAAACATATCTTCTGAGAAGTCCGCAACTTCACCAATAGGAAGCATGCGGGTATCCGCACTTTCTCTGTGTTGAGCCTGCGTATCACCACACCTATGCCTTCAGCTCGACTGCGCACCTTCGCATCAGCTGCTGTGGTTTGCTTACGCACCCCCGCACCTGCATAGTCTTCTGATCTGCGAGTATCCGCACCTGCTGCTGTGGCTCACCTGCACACCTTCGCACCTACACAGCCTTATGATCTGCGAGTATCCACACCTACTGCTATGGCTCACCTGCGCACCTCCGCACCTGCACAGTGTCTGGACTGCGTACCTCCGGGTATAGATAATTTATCAGTCTTCAAGCATACCCCAGACTATCAGATCTACAGATCTGATCATGCGCCAAGGAGATCTCGACCCATCAGTCGATTTGTCTATAATACTCAGGTTTCTCCTTGATTCAGATCTAGCTATCACTCACCAACCGATCACATGTATTTCAGATCTTGCTCACCTTAAGATATTCATCCCATGAGTATATACTCCAAATTCCTTCCCCTTTTTATAGTCTAGGCCTTTCTCAAACCATGGACCAAAACCATTGAGAAACAATACCAAGGATCCAATACTTGGGTTCAACTCTTTTGGATGCAATACCATGGACCAAAACCATAGGATCAAAAACTATCAGACTAATACCATGGACCAACCATAAGATTTCCCACATGCGTGTGCTTTTTCTCTGCATGAAAGTGTGTGAACTGGGGTCCACACCTTTTGAACTGTGAACCTGCGAACATGTCCGCACCTTCTGAACGATGTTCCTACGGATCCTGCCTATGACTGCACCTATTGATCGGCGCGCCTGCGAACTTCTTATTTTCTTCATTCTTTGTAAGCTGATCATCAATCATTGCTATTGACCTTTTGCACTATGATCTGTCATCTGTATGAGTTGCCATCAAGGACAACACTTGAGCCATAATGCCAATAATCTCCCCCTTTGGACTTGATGGCAAAGCTAACTTGTCATACTAAGGACTTGTCATTTGATTCCTTTAAGCTGTCCTACATCCCATGTATTATGTCACATCTGATATCTCTTCTGTAGATTCATCTGATTGTATATAAGTGAGATGTTCTTCTATGAGTGGGTTGCCATCAAGTACAACACATGCATCATAATGCCAACAATCTCCCCCTTTGGACTTGATGGCAACAATACCAAGTCACTCTCCCCCTTTGACATCAAGGGCAAAGGGTAGACCAAGATATTCTCTTTCCATGATAAACATTCCACTGACCATACTCCCCCTGAGTATCTGCTGAAATCTCTGAATGAGCTCCCCCTTTGAATATGCCAAGGTGTACCAATCTGACCATGCTCCCTTTGAGTACTGCTGAAGTCTCTGCTCTGCTGAAAGGTGTTGTTCATGCTCCCCCTGACTGTAAGCAAGGTCTGCAAAAAGATGTTCTACAAGAAGAACATGACTCTATCATAAATGACCTTCCTATCACCAAAGACTCATCCATCTCCCACCAAAATGGGGATATACCAAACTTGACTCATCCACCCAATCAAGTGGGGATACATCAAGGTACAAGAGTATAACATCATCCATCCCAGGCATAGTGGGGAAACCAACATAGGCCGTTACATGACCTTGATAACGACTGAAATATTTCAACATCATATGACCAGAAGAGATTAGAGACACACTATTACATCATGAGACTTGATATGACCTTTACATCGAATGATATACATGACACTTATAACAGAGACCAAACATCTAAATAAAACCATGAAAGTCATCAGCAACTATCATACATCGTGAATGATCAGCTCCATCAGTATCTACCAATAGCATCTAGATCAGTAATCCTGTATATGCCCATTATTGTAGATAACATCATCCTGTGACAAGATATGCCTGCATATAGATATCAATTCATTCTCTTGATCTTAAGCATTATAAGATCATTATCCTATGCAAAAGACACCATAGCCAGCTCATCAACATCAAGATCTACATGATCCAAGTATCATCACTTGGGAACATCTACATCAATAAACGTATGTAAGCATCAACCTATCATCATATAAGTAAGAATTCATCATCATCATGTCTCCAACAATGAAACCTTGAGTAATCATTCATGTATCCAGCACTAAGTATCTTGTGCTCAAGATCATTTGTCAAGACTTCTTGATATCATCAACCGCAACAGTCCTCATCCATATGAGCACCAAAAACTATAGAATTCTGCATCATCACTGTATTATATGATATTTATGCATATGAAGATAGTAGCATACGAGTGACTCATCATCAAGCAATGAAGATGTGTGTTCAAGCTTTGTACTTCTCCTTATCCTTATGAAGATCACCATGTAAACACCATATATGTATCATCAGAGAATCAACCATAAATCTGATCAACTATGTAACCCCAAGAATCATATGACAACAATATATAAGCATCATCACCAAGGACCATAATGCCAACAATGCATTATTAAAAGCATAAACTCCCCCTGAACTTGTGCCATCTATTTACTGTCAGTAAGAATTATCATCATCATCAAGTTAAGCGCAAGAACACTTCTAAACATCTTACAAGTGTCAAGACATTTCTACACATCATCAGCAAATTGTAACCATTATCAAATAGAGCAAATAATAAACTGAATCTTATCAGACCCTGCTAACAATACGCAATTGTGCAGTAACCAACGCGCGTATATATGTGACTTCCCTTTATGAAACTTGCATATGAGATTGAGAACAATGAAGTTTTACACTTCCAGCTTCCTCTGATTTTGCTGTGCCATATTTTTCTGACTGAACTTCCTTCTTCTTCCATATCTTCAAGTGTGGTGATGTTTTCTCCTTTTGGTGTGATGCTCATACTTTGCTCCTACATTCCTTTGCTATATGTCCAGGCTTGTTACATGCATAACATATTATATGTTTCATATTCCTTCTATAGCAATCAACAGCTCTATGCCCAAACATATTGCAAGCAAAGAAATATCCCTTAAAGTACCTGGAATGTGATGATCTTTCTGCTTGATGGTCTTGAACCATTCTTCTTCTGCATCTGGATGCAACATGTCCAAGATTATGACATACATAACATTCAACATTATTCATTGGAGGAGTAAAATATTTTCTTTGAAGAATTTCTTTCCTTGGTTGTTGATGAGGTTGACCTTTCATCTCCTTGCTGGGAATTTCAGATTTTACATTAGAGTTCCTTGTCTTACTTTGTGAACTAGATTCTCCTTCAATAGATTCATGAAAACCAAGACCAGATTTGATAGCAGGAGACCTTTGACTACTAAGAATATCATCCAAGATCTTAGTACTATCTTGAAATCGTAAGAGCTTATCTTTTTCTTCTAGCTTATCTTTTAGCATATTTACCTCAACCTGATGTTGCTCTTCCTTTTCAAGAAATTGCTTCTTCACGTTTCCTTCAGCTTTTCTTCCTTCTTCCAACTGATGTCTTAGATTGAGAACTTCATTTTCTTGTTTTTCATGACCTTGGAGAAGTTCGTTATTCTGCTTCTTTGATTCTTCAAGATCTTCCTTTAGCAAGAGGATCGTAGCTTCAAGACTTTCATAGTAACTGAATCTATCTTTGAGTTTCTTGATTGTTGTGCTCTTCTCACTAACTTCATCTCTTAGAGATGTTACTTCATCCTGCAACTTTTGATATTTGTCCTTGAATAACTTCCTTACCTTGTTTCCTTCCTCTAGTTGAGCTTTTAGTTTGGTAGCTTCTTCTTTGAAGGCACATTCCCTTTTGTTCAATAGATCTTGCTGATCTCTAATTTTGTCTGTAAGCGTTTTAAATTCTGCCTCTATTTGATATCTTTCTTGCTCACCCATAAGAGAAAATTCAATTGCTTCGGTATCACTTTCATCTCTTCCAGATGGATAGATACCTATATCACCAGAGGTTAACAAATTCATACCTGATAGATCATTTGCTTGTTCATCTTCATCATGAAGTGATTTTGAATTTGAAGTGCTTCTTCCACATATTCCCCAATCGATACTCCCACTGTCATAGTTCTTCTAAGATGTCTTCTTATTCTTAGGTGCTTTCTTCTTAGGATTCTTTCCCATTGTTCTATGGATCTCCTTCAAGAGATCAAGCTTTTACGAAAGCACCTACTCTGATACCAATTGTTGGGAATAATACTAAGGGGGGGGGGTGAATCAGTATTATCAAATCAATAAAACTTTTTCATTTCCATATTCAGATTCATATATGCTACTTCCACAACAATGATTAATGCAATCAGTGTATATCCAGTGTACTTATGATTCAGTTAGTTGATCCTTAATGAGTGCATTGAATAGTAAACCAAAGCAGTAAAACAGAATAGATCATCACACACAAGAAGCACACATGGAAACCAAGATATAAGGTGGAAACCCAATGTGGGTGAAAACAACCTGCTGCAAGTCATCTCTATCTTCTTTTAATAAGAAACTTCCTTTTACAATATTTTGTACTGGTTCAGACTTATACCAGTACACAGGCTTCTACTTGCAGAAGGCTACAACCCTCGTTTTCCAGACTCTCCTGGAAGGGAGATACAACCACCTTAGCTCTTGTACGAGCTCATCCATTTACTAGTACGCAGGCTGCAACCTGCTAACATGCTCCAAAGTTTTCCAACTGCTACTGGAAGGGAGCTACCACCCACTTTGCTTTTGTACTAGCTAAGATACTAGTACGTAGGCACCAACCTACAATATTCTCTCCTCTGGGTACCACGTTTCATACATTTTCAAACTGGATACTCCTGAAGCTAAACACATAATCTGAAGGCCACATTTCATCCAATTTTCATCACATAATCAATCTATCTTTTGAATCACCCAATCACCAGATCATTACATATACAAGGATAATATGTGTGTTAGAAATCAGATCTAGTCCATCATATCTCATAAAAATAAGTCATTATGAACTTGATCCATTATAGATCTCATTCATCAATATTGAAGCTAAACATAATCAATCAATCAATCACTTCTCAGAGTGCTATTATCAGAACATAGTACCAGTAACCAGACATTAATTCAGAACCCTGAATACAGCAGTAATAGACAAAATCAGCTAAAACATATCTTCTGAGAAGTCCGCAACTTCACCAATAGGAAGCATGCGGGTATCCGCACTTTCTCCGTGTTGAGCCTGTGTATCACTGCACCTATACCTCCGGCTCAACTGTGCACCTTCGCATCAGCTGTTGTGGTTTGCCTGTGCACCCCCACACCTGCACAATCTTCTGATATGTGAGAATCTATACCTGCTACTGTGGCTTGCCTTCGCACATCCACACCTGCACAGTCTTCTGATCTGCGAGTATCCACACCTGTTGCTATGGCTCGCCTGCGCACCTCCACACCTGCACAGTGTCTGGACTACGTACCTCCGGGTATAGATAATTTATCAATCTTCAAGCATACCCCAAACTATCATATCTATAGATCTGATCATGCACCAAGGAGATCTTGACCCATCAGTTGATTTGTCTATAATACTCAAGTTTCTCCTTGATTCAGATCTAGTTATTACTCACCAACTGATCACAAGTATTTCAGATCTTGCTCACCTTAAGATATTCAACCCATGAGTATATACTCCAAATGATCTTCTTCCACTTTTTATAGTCTAGGCCTTTCTCAAACCATGGACCAAAACCATTGAGAAACAATACCAAGGATCTAATACTTGGGTTCAACTCTTTTGGATGCAATACCACGGACCAAAACCATAGGATCGAAAACTGTCTAACTAATACCATGGACCAGCCTTAAGATTTCCCACGTGCGTGCACTTTTTCTCTGCATGAAAGTGTGTGAGCTGGGGTCTGCACCTTTTGAACTGTGAACCTGCGAACATGTTCGCACCTTCTGAACGATGTTCCTGTGGATCCTGCCTATGACCGCACCTATTGATTGGTGCACTTGCGAACTTCTTATTTTCTTCATTCTTTGTAGGCTGATCATCAATCTTTGCTACTGACCTGTTGCACTATGATCTGTCATCTGTATGAGTTGCCATCAAGGACAACACTTGAGCCATAATGCCAACAATCTCCCCCTTTGGACTTGATGGCAAAGCTAACTTGTCATACTAAGGACTTGTCATTTGATTCCTTTGAGTTGTCCTGCATCCCATGTATTATGTCACATCTGATATCTCTTCTATAGATTCATCTGATTGTATATAAGTGAGATGTTCTTCTATGAGTGGGTTTCCATCAAGTACAACACATGCATCATAATGCCAACAAAAATTTTTCAACTTCTATTTTAGTAGCAACAACCTTTTTTGGATGAACATGACGGAGGTGTTGTCACACTGGTTTGACATCAAGATACATTTTGATTTCATGTTCAACTATACTAGAGTCAATTCCTGACATCTCCTTATATGACCATGCAAATATATCTCGAAATTCATGAAAGAGAGTACGATAATTATCAAGTTCTGATGAAGAACAATATTTTCCAACATAAATGTTTTCTACAATGTTAGCTTTGGTTGAAATATTGATAGAAATTGTTTCTTCGATATTTGAGAGGTTTTGCTGGGAATCTACTGTATCTATGAAAACAAAGTTTGAAAGGAAATTAACAACTGAAGGGTGGTTAAATTCATTTGAATAATCTTCTATGTAATCTAGAAGATGGGAATGATGATGATAATCTTCCCATGGTTCTTCTTCTGTCATCATTGATTGGACGATTCCTTCATCAGTAGAGAAAATATACGTGAAAAAGGATCAGAGGAAGTACCATATTCCAATGAACGATCTACCCATACAATTGGTGAAAATGGATTTGGGTTCGCCACACAAGCTAGAAAGATTGATTGCTATGCAAGATCAATAGTGCTTAGCAACATGATTTCAATATTACTACCAACTTCAGAACTATTGGTAATATTCCTTAAGTTAGATGAAGTGGAAGATATCATGTTGCAAGTCTCAAATTTTTCCACCTCTGCCAAGTTTGATGGTGACAGTAGTGAAAAAGTACCCATTAGGGAAGGATCATTAAAGAGACCTACATGAATGTTTTGAAGAGATAGCGGGGGTCCGTGTACCAATGGAATGCTTCCAGTAGCTTGTGAACTAGAGGGGAAGAAAGAAAGTTGGTCGATGACTGTGATTCCACCTTTATGAGGGAATGGAATCGTATGAAAGTACATTGAAACCACAACAACCATAACATAAACCCACAGTCTTCTCACAAAATTTTGTAGTCGAGGGGTCCGTTAACAACCTCAACCTCAATAGTTACTTTTTTTCCTCCTGGTTCGATTTTTAGATTACTCAATATTCCACAAGGTGTATATGTTCGACTGTCAAAATATTTTAACGTTGTTGGTAAACGTGACAAAGGTGGTGAGCCAAGTGTTTTCCAGCAATTTATAGACATAATACAAGTAGATGCCCCCTCGTCAATGACGGTTCAATGAAAAATTCTATTCAAGGCGCTTACTTGAATCACGAATGCTAATTGCGCTGGTAACTGTGGCGTATATGTTGGGTTGTGTTATATTCTTTCCACAACTAGACCACATAGTTAACCGGGGGGTTAGAAGGGGGGCGAAGCGCCCCCTTCGTTGCGCTGATTGCATAGCGGAGGGCTCATAGGGTGTTTGAGGGGTGCAAGTAACCCCCCTCTATGGGGTCTGGGGTAGCACCCCAGAAAATTTTGTTTTTTGGACCCTATATTAGGTTGGGCGGACCTACCTATGGTTTTTTGCATGTTTTTCACACATGGTTTTTGGTCCATGGTATTGGATGCTTTGGTATGTATAAATATGTATTGTAACATTGAAAGGAAAATATTGAAAAATCCGGCTGGTAGTCTCGATTTTGAGATCTAGGGGAAAATCTTTGTGTATATTTGTCTTATGTTTTATGCTCTCGCATTTTTATTTTCTATGTTTTAGAGTTCATATGCAAGTAATTTCTGTACGGGGTTAAAACCTACATTTGGTACCAAAGTTTTTCTGGCTTCAAGGGGATGCCTTTGTTGTTGAGGGGTTTTCCTTAAGCCTGTGGTAGACCCTGTTCAGTGAGAGATTTGCGGGATCGATTCTCGTGGTGAAAGAAGATGGCGAACATGTTAAGAAATTTACTGCATAACATAAATAATTACTGAGAGGAATAAATATAAAAATAAACAGCAATAACCATAAACACATAAACACAAATGTTTATCTGGGAGAACCCCAAATCCGGGGAAAAACCCAACCTAATAAGATCTTATTAGCATTGGCCAAAACCCTGGCCAATCTGACCAAGTGAGCCTTCACCGCTCACCTCCAGGTCTTGCGTTACAATGAAGTCCTTCCAGCCTTTTATAAGCTCCATTACATATAATACCACAGGCAGAATACTATGGGTGCACAATACTAGATGCCCCAAAACCATCATTGTTTAACCTGGTCAACTTTGACTCTATCCTGAGTCAAGTTTACCTAACAATTCCCCCCCCTTAAACTTGACTTGGGGTTCCTTGACTAACTCCGGCCAAACCTACTAAGTGAGACAATCCCGCTCACTCTAGCTCTTACCCCCCTCATAGTTTTTACCCGGGGTATTGTTAACCCGACATCCCCCCTATCACCTAGGTCTACCCAGAATTTACCAATGATCATCAAGGGGTACACATGCCTTACCAAGTCTTACAGTAGTATGCCCATTTACATGCAATAATTTTGACTTCATTAATTTCTTTTTCTTTTTTTTTTTGCTGTTGCGATTCTGACCCATCCTTTCTCAATTTGATTTGCTCAAAAAACTTCTATCAAATCGCTAATTCCTCTCCAGGAAAAATGCTCCTGCGATTCGGGGTCATGGGAGACCAACTCAGACAAAGCCCAGGGAACCATACTCTGGACCTTCATTGGACCACCGTCCTTCAAGACCTTAGCAAAAACAAAGCACACACCCTCCTGAATTATCTACCTAACGCGTTCAGGATCCTTACCAAGTTTCCCGATGGCTTTTTCCGCGGCTTCCTAGCCTTCAACGGTGCCTTCCTTGATAAGCTTGAGCAAGGGGCCGATTCCGCCTTCTTCGACAATCAATTTCCCGTTTCACTCGTTGTCCTGGGCCAGAGAAACCAATGAGGCTACCGCGTTCGCTTTCTCCTCTGGACTGCTCCCTGTGTGCAGCCGTGCTATTTGTTCCCAGATCAGGCCCAGCATCGGATCGTTTGTCACTATGGGAGGCAAACCCAAATGGTCTGCTCGATCTTCCCCACTCGCAGACACATTCAGAAGCCACGTCACATCCCCGATCGAGTTGTCCAGTAAGAAATTCATTTTTCTGAATGTTGCCGCTGATGTTATGGTGAAAACCCTCTTCAGAACCGCGTTGCGCCTGCATTTCTGCTTGAAAGAATGAGCTTCTTCAGCCGTTTTCGATACCTCATCCGCCAACTGGATGGGCGATGCCAGCATCAGCTTTACTCTCTCCGCCATTCTATTAATTATCACTTCATTCAAATCCACATGGCACACAAAAACAAAAAACTTCTATTAATCATGTCATTTCTTGAATCTTGGACATTTTCTGAGTCTTTCATTCTTGGCCATCACTGCTTTTGACAATGTTTGTTCTCATCCTTACTGCTCTTCGAGAATACAATCATCATCCATGGAAACCACATTTCCGGCATTCAGCATGAGAATTCCAGCAGTGCCATCGATGCCAACAATTTATTTTCTTTATTCATGCTCGGCTCTGTGTGGGCAGGGTGGAAAGGCGATTGGGACTCGAAGAAAATGAGAGATCTTGGACAGAAGGAGGCACCCCCCGATCTAACCCGTAAATCCACATTAGATTTGACTAGATTTGACTTCTTTTCATATGCAAATACGTTGACTATCAAACTCTACATAGCAGATCCGTTATCTTCTCACGCAAATTTATCTATCCACCAGGTCTTCGGCCAACATCGCTGATCCAGATCCATACCAAATTTGAATTCAATTATCTCTTTAACCATTTTCAACAGTGATCTCATGAGCAATACCAACAAACTTCTGCGTTGATCCTTTTATCTATTGGGCTAAAATAAATCCTTCATTGAAGGCATACATTTGAAGCCCAAACCCTCAACCATGGCTCTGATACCAGTTGTTAAGAAATTTACTGCATAACATGAATAATTACTGAGAGGAATAAATATAAAAATAAACAGCAGCAACCATAAACACATAAACACAAATGTTTATCTGGGAAAACCCCAAATCCGGGGAAAAACCTAACGTAATAAGATCTTATTAGCATTGGCCAAAACCTTGGCCAATCCGACCAAGTGAGCCTTCACCGCTCACCTCCAGGTCTTGCACTACAATGAAGTCCTTCCAACCTCTTATAAGCTCCATTACATATAATACCACGGGCAGAATACTATGGGTGCACAATACTATATGCCCCAAAACCATCATTGTTTAACCTGGTCAACTTTGACTCTATCCTGAGTCAAGTTTACCTAACAGAACAGTGGAAAGATAGAGATTGAGAAATTTAATGGTCAAAGTTTTGAGTTATGGAAACTCAAGATGGAGGATCTGTTGGTGGATAAAGATTAGTGGATTGTGGTAGATCTAGGTACTAAACCAACGAGAGTGTCCGATAACGAATGGAAGAAGTTGGATCGGAAGGCAAAGAGCAGAATACGATTATTTGTCTCAGCTTTAGTATTGTTGAATGTATCAGGGGAAGCTACGGTGAAGGATTTGTGGGACAAGTTAGGGAATTTGTACCAATCTAAGTCTCCGATGAATAAACTGTTCCTATAGAAAAATTTGTATAACCTGAGGATGAAAGATGGAGACTCGGTGACAGAGCATTTGAACACATTTAATACTATGGTAAGTCAGTTATTATCTGTTGGCATTAGAATTTTAAATGAAGATAAGTGCATCAGTTTGTTGTGTTCTCTACCAGATTTGTGGGATAATCTGGTTATTGCAATAGGTAGCAATGCAACTACCCTGCAATTTGATGAAATAGTCTCATCCTTGCTGACGCAGGAAATGGGACAGAAAAATATGGAGAGCCAGAATGGTGATGCCTTGTCTGTATAAGGACGGTCCCAAAGAAAAAACAAAAGTAATTCATTGAGTGGGAGATCTAAATCTAGAGGGAGATCTAAATCTATAAGAAAACCTGTAAAGGTGGTGTGCTAGAAATGTGGAAAGGAAGGGCACTACAAAAGGGACTGTAAATCTAAAGCTGCTGATAAAGGAAAGGAATCTGATGATGCTTCTTCTGCAAAGGCAAAAACCACCTCAGATGAAGGTGGGGATGTGTACTTGGCTTCTTCAAGTACACATGTAGATCATGAGGCATGGTTGATTGACTCAAGTGCATCCTTTCACTTCACTCCCCATAGAGAGTGGTTCTGCAAGTATGAGAAATATGATGGTGGTGATGTCTTCTTGGGGGATGATAGGAAGGCTAGAATCATTGGTCATGGAAAAGTAAAGTTGAAGTTGCAAGGTGGAAGGGTTAGAACACCTCTGGGTGTTCTACATATTCCTACATTAGCTATAAATCTTATTTCTGTAAGCAAGCTCGATGATACAGGTGTAAAACCAGTTTTTAAGAAGGATACCTGCAAGATGGTTCGGGGAGCACTCATACTGATGCTAGGAGTTCAGATTGGAACTCTATACAAGATGCAATGTAGCACTATTGTTGATGAATGCAACAACTTTGTGGTTCCTGAATGTGGAGCAGAAAATCTAGTGGTCTCTCGAGAGAAGATGATGTTGTGGCATCAAAGGCTTGGACATATTAGAGAGAAGGGCCTTCGAATAATTCATGGTAAGGGTATGGTAGAAGGTATGAGTAATAGCTTTGTGTATTTTGATTTCTATGAAAATTGTGTAAATGGGAAGTAGAATCGGGTGAGTTTCCCCTCTGGTGGTAAGAGGCAAAACAAATATTAGAACTTGTGCACAGTGATGTGTTTGGACCTATGAAGGTTCCATCACTGGGTAAGTCTGTGTACTATGCATCATTTATAGATGACTTCTCAAGGAATACATGGATATGTTTCCTTAAGAAGAAATATGAAGTCTTTGACAGGTTTAAAGAATTTAAGGCTCTAGTGGAAAACCAGACAGAGAATAAGATAAAGGTGTTGAGGACAGATAATGGTGGAGAGTTCTGCAGTAAGGAATTTGAAGAATTATGTAAGAAGTATGGTATACCATGGAAGAAGACTACTCCATACACACCTGAGAAAAATGGAGTTCCAGAAAGAATGAACAAGGTGTTCATGGAAAGGGCAAGAAGCATGCTCAGTGGTGCCAAGTTAGGATAGGAATTCTGGGCAGAGGCGGTGGAGATAGCATGTTACCTGGTCAACAAATCACCTTCATCAATGTTGGAGGATAAGACTCCACAAGAGGTATGGAATAGTAAGAAACCCTCTCTTTCACAACTGAAGGTATTGGATGTGATGCATATGTACATTTTCCAAAGGAGAAAAGAACCAAGTTGGATAGTAAATCTAAAAAGTGCATCTTTATTGGGTATAAGGATGGTTTAAAGCATTATAATATTTGGAATGCAGTAACAAGGGAGGTTGTGCACAATCGAGATGTGGTGTTCAGAGAGGTGAAAGATGTTATTAAACATGAAGTCCAACCAAAGGAACCTGAGAAGATAGAGTTTTAGATTAAGGAGGAAGAATCAGACTCTACAGTAGAAGAGGAATTAGAAGATGAAGAGCCACAAACTTCAGGTGTGAGAGGATCAGTTCGAGAAAGAAGGCAGTCGGAAATCTACTTTCTGTTCAAATTTTTCCTTATCTGTTACTGATGATGATCCCAGAACTATGAAGGAAGTAGTAGATTTAGAGTATGGAAAACTCTGGAAAGAGGTCATGGTTGATGAAATGACATCTTTGCACAAAAATGAGGCTTGGGTTCTGGTGGACTTTCCAGCTGGAAGGAAACCCATTGGAAGCAAATGGGTGTTCAAGAAGAAGACAAATGCAGAAGGAAAGGTGGAAAAATACAAAGCTCAGTTGGTAGCAAAAGGTTATTCCCAAGTGCCAAGAATTAATTTTGGTGATATTTTTTCTCTTGTTTCCAAGGTAGCTTCTATTAGATTACTTTTATCTGTTGTTGCTTCTTTGGATTTTGAGGTAGAATAGATGGATGTGAAGACAACATTTCTTCATGGGGATCTGGAAGAGGAGATATACATGAAACAACCTGAAGGTTTTGCGGTGAAGGGTAAGAAAGAAATGGTATGCAAGTTAAAGAAATCTTTTTATGGGTTAAAACAGTGACCAAGGATGTGGCATCAGAAATTTGATACATTTATATGGGGACTTGGCTTCACCAAAATCAAAGCAGATCGATGTGTGTATTTTAATTGGTGACCATTTTATTTATCTAGTCTTGTATGTGGATGATATGTTGTTGGTTGGAAATGAAAAAGAAATTATCCAAGATTTGAAGACCAAATTGTCCTCCAAATTCGACATGAAAAATCTTGGTGCTGCAAACTATATTTTGGGCATGAAAATTAAAAGAGACCAGGAAAACAGGAAGCTCTAGTTAAACTAGAGGAAGTATGTTGAGACAATACTGCAGAGGTTTAATATGCGGGATAGTAAATCGGTGAAGGTTCTTATTCCTATAGGTGTGAGGTTATATACTGAATAGTGTCCCAAGACATAAAAAGAGGAAGAGGACATGTCCCGTGTTTCATATGCAAGTGCAATCAGTAGCCTGATGTATGCAATGGTCTATACTAGACCAAACATTGCACATGTAGTGGGAGTATTGAGTAGGTTTATGTCAAAACCAAGGAAGGAGCACTGGAAAACAGTGAAGCAGGTTTTCAGGTTGTGTGGCACTAGTGATTATGGTTTGTGCTACCAAGGAATACCAGGATTCGACAGAGTGTTGGATATTCGTGGCTTTGTTGATGCAGACTGGGTTGGAGATCTGGATCAGAGAAGATCTACAAGTGGGTATGTGTTTAACATATTTTGAGGTGCAGTCAGTTGGATGAGTAAGAAACGATTCGTAGTGGAACTATCAACTACAGAGGCAGAATACAAGGTAGCCACTCATGCAAGCAATGAAGCAGTTTGGTTACAGAGATTGTGTTGAAGTATAGGGTTAGTACAAAGAGTTATAAGGATAGATTGTGACAGAAAAAGTGCAATTTTCATGGCAAAGAACCCTGAATATCATTCAAAGGAAAAGCACATTGATGTTCAGTATCACTTTGTGAGGGATATGATAGAAGACAAAAAGGTGTTGCTGGTAAAGGTGGACACTTTGAAGAATACTGCAAATGCATTAACAAAATATGTGAGCTCCGAGAAGTTCTCTTGGTGTAGAGAAACAATGGGCATTGAGGGCTGGATAAATGATGAAGCTCTCTTGTTCCCCCTTGTGGAAAGAAAACAACAAGTGGGAGAATGTTGGGTTGTGTTATATTCTTTCCACGACTAGCCCACATAGTTAATCGAGGGGTTAGAGGGGGCGTGGAGCGCCCCCTCCATTGTGCCAATTGCGTAGTGAGGGGGTCACAAGGTGTTTGAGCGGTGCAGGTAACCCCCCTCTATGGGGTTCGGGGCAGCTCCCTGGAAAATTTTGTTTTTTAGACCCTATATTAGATTGGAAAAACCTACCTATGGTTTTGTGCATGTTTTTTGCACATGGTTTTGGATGTGATGGTTTTAGGTCCATGGTTTTGGACGTGATGGTTTTCGGTCCATGGTATTGGATGCTTCGGCATGTATAAACATGTATTGTAACATTAAAAGGAAAATAATGAAAAATTAAGCTAGCAGTCCTGGTTTTGCGATCCAGGGGAAAATCTCTGTGTATATGTTTTATGTGTTATGCTCTCACATTGTTTATTTTCTATGTTTTAGAATTTGTATGCAGGTAATTTTTGTACAGGGTTAAAACCTACAATATAACTTGCATGGGTGAAAACCATAAGATTGGAATCAATTCGATCGATTCCACCAATTGTTGGCAAGAAAGCCTACTTTTGGGAGGGACAATTTTGAACCACCTCGAGCATCGACATAGCAGAAGGTGACTGAGCCAAATCTTCTACTATGTTATAATTCTGTGCAGCTCGATCTCGACGGTTAAATTTCAATTTATGTACAACTCCCTTAGGTGGTTTTATTGTTAACTCTAGTGCAATAGGTGGTGGAATAGGATTAGTCGAAGTCAAAGTCTAAGAGTTAGGTTGATCAGCCTAGTTATTCAATGACAACAGTTGATTTCCATAATCTTTACTTTGTGTTGATACCAAAACTTCAATTTTAGGCTTACAAGCAGATAGCATAAGCACTTGGGAAGTGGAAGCATGGTTTGTAGCAATGATATTTGTCTCTGATTTTGGAAAAGGATTAGTCACTACCGCAGATGTATTATAAGTCTTCAGAAGCTTCGAGACTTTGGAGTGGTGAGGACAATATCGTGTAAAATTCTCATCATTACAGATCAAACATGGGTAACGAGGTTTCCTAGCTGAAGGAGAGGAATTAGATGATTTTCCTTGAGGGGAATTATTTTGTTTCTTCTTATTTTTTCCCTTCTTCTTACCTCCTGGTTGATTTTCATTCTTACCCTTGTCAGATGACACAACATTGATTTCAAAAGTAAGAGTCTTATCAGGTGAATTTGTAGTTTGATTGTAAATGGAAAGTGTTTGACCAGATGGTCTACTTGTTGTTTGTGTTCTCGAAGAGCCAATCACACCATCACCAGAATGAGAGATCTTACTCAATGGTGGAGGAGGAACAGTGAAAGATGGTCGGGATGCATTTGGGATCTTGTCATAGAGCATGTGAGGTTGTGTATAAATCAAGTCCAAATATTGGGCATGAGCAATTACTTGCTCTTCATTGACAACTCCACCGTTTGCCACATCCTCAGTGATAGATGGTGGCAAGGATTTTATAAAACACTCAGCTAAAAGCTAATCAAGAACATAAGTTTTAACCATTCGACGATGATGATGCCACTCATGAATATGATTACAGATATGAGTAGCAGTCGTCAATTTAAGGTTGGTTAATAGTTCTATTCCAGTCTCATATCATATGGGTAACTGGAAGTGGGTTAAAAACGTGGTAGCTAAGGTAATGAAGTTATCGAAAGAAGCTCGTGGTAACTCAATTTACCACTTAGCAGCCAAACCAGTAAACGTTCTTTGGAAAAATATGTAATCTAATTGAATCATCATTCAAGGAGTTTGATGAACACCATAAATGAAAAGTCATGACATGGTTGGACGGGTCTTCTCTAGGGTTTCCATTGAATTTTGGAATATCAGAAGGTAATTTATGAGGAATCACCAACCACCAAGGTGCATAAAGAATTGGGTCATTGGTGAGCCGGTTTAGATCTGGTAATTCAAGTGTCACAACGAAAGGAAACTATCTATTGAGGTCAGGTTGAGCATATCTAGGGTAAGATGGGATTTCTTGGGCAATAGGCCTTTGCATACCAGCATAAGGCATTTGTTGCTGGTAACCTTGATAAGGGTAAGTTTGTTGAGAAAATCTGGCATAAGGTTGTTGTTGAGCACCAGGATACATTTGTTGTTGTCCAAACCTAGCATAGGCTTGTTGACCAGGACTTGGATAAACTTGTTACTAACCAAACCCGGCATAGGCTTGTTTACCAAGTCCAGGTTGAGGTTGGTATTGTTGGAATTGTTGTTGTTGATATTGGGCCTGCTAAGGCTGTTGAAGCAACTGTTGTTGTTGTTGTTGATATAATAGTTGTTTATTTAACAGTTATTTCCCACCAATGTAAGGTTGACTAGGTTGTGAATACACTAAACCAGTGTAAATTTGAGTCATTCCAGTAAAAGGTAAACTAGCCTGAAGTTGTTGGACTCCAAATATAAGTGGTTGTTGTAAAACTTCTTGAGCAGGCTGGATCTGTATACCTGAAACTTGGGGGTCTAAGATTGAAGGGTTAGCTTAAACAGGTTGAGATACAACAATTTGAGCTTGTGACTGCGGTAAAGTTGTAACAACAGGTGTTGTAGGTATGGATGAGACATATTGCATAAGTTGTGATGAATACACAAGCCTAGGTTGAACAAGCATTGTTGGCTGCCACTGACAGACAATCATTTGAGGATGACCTAAAGATAATGGCATACCGACATATGGTTGCCCCCTTGAAAATGGAGGATAAGGAGAATGTGCATATTGCTCTCCATATGGGGTAGTCCAGTGTAAAGCGAATACATAGGATGGTAACTAGATGAACTAGCTTGATATGAACTTGATGGGTCCAACTGTTCAATATCGTTTAATGAAGAACCAGAGAAAATTCTAGTAGAGGACATTGGTGAAGACCAAGGGCTAGAAGCAACACTTGAGTGGGTTCCTGATAAAGATTGGTAACCCAATGGGATGGACGGAACACCATACAAGTGTGACTCAAGTGTCGTAGTAAACATCGAAGAGGTTGTGACAGAAGATTTTGCTGTAGCCGTAACAGATGGTATGGTCTGGGATGTTGACTTTGCCATAGTCAAATGTCTAAAAAAATTTCCTAATGAACCAACGGGTGTCTGAAAGTAAAAGGGATCAAAAGGATCAGTGAAATGAGGAGTATGAGGATATAGATAAAGTATAGTTCCAAAATGGAATGGAGTTCTGGGTAATTCTACCTCAGGTTCCTCTTCTATCGAAATCAAACGAGGTTGAAGAATTTCACCGCCTCGTCCATAATAGATTTCTGGTATTTGTTGTTGATATAAAGAGGAAGTTTCGACAGTTACAGATGTCTAAGGATCTACCAGTCGATCTTCTTCCGATAAGGTAACAACTTCTGATTGTTCAACCTCAAGATCCAAATGTTCCAGTAAAATAACAAGTTTAGGTTGGACTTCTTGAACAACTTCTCGTTCAAAAGTAACTTCTGATTGAACAATGATAGGTTCAGGATTAACTTCTAGTTGAACAGATTCAGGTTTAGAAGTAATTTCTTATTCAACAACTTCAAGTTAATAATCAAATTGTTGTTGAACAACTTGGGTTACTATTTCACTAGATTTAGTTCTAGTTTCCTCAGGTAATTGTGGAGATTCCACTTCAGCAACAGATGTACTAGCAACTATAGGAGTAAATGGAGTCACAATACTTACTGGTATAGGTGTTTCTGGTAATTCAGATGAAGAACCAAATGTTTGTGAAGTATTGGGTCCAGTCAAACGAGATCACTTCAACTAGATGGGTGTAGCTTCAGGTGGTAAAGGAAGTTTAGTCGCTACTCTACGTGAACGATGGGTTAAGGGTTGATTTTCCTCCATGATTTCTAATTGATTTTATTACAAAAAAGAAAAAAAGGGGGTAAGCTAAGTAAAAAGGTTTACCAAGCAATTGTGAACTGCATAATACCTCCCGGTGAAATGAGAAGTATGGGCAGGCAATCTCCCTAAATGTTGTGTTTGGTGTATCACAGTGTATAAGGTAGCTGACTCGGTTACCTATGGATGGATAGCAACCTAGTGTTGTCCTCCATATATACCCGAAAGTATGTGGAGGCCCAATCTGTGTTAGTGATGTCTAATGTGAAATGCATATTGAGAGCATTCCCATATGCTTTACGTACTATAACACTGCCCTATATATCCAAAGGTACCTAGACGAGCTACAATATACTCACATACGTGGAATGAGGTATCACACTCGGAATGTATCACAAACAAGTTAGAGACAACTACTATGTTTTACGATGCCGGAACATGTCTATACCCTAGAACCTCTAAATATCTCAATGTGTTAGGTGACAATGCTCCATTAGGTTAATTGATGTTAATTTTAAGTTGATATTGATTAATAATTTGCCTTTCAAGGTTCACCACGTGATATATTTTCAATTCCTAAAATTCAACTAATATGATAAGCATCCTTTTCGTTCAATTTTGACAATGAAAACCTTAACTAGTAGGGATAGAGCAATCAGATTCTTACAATCAAAGAATAGAGAACACATCTAATGAAATGTCCCTAAACTATTCCTATGAACACACACAAAACTCTTTCAATGCAGAATGAAAGTTTTTCTTTTCAATTCACTTAATGTTGTGATGAACAAAAGGAAACTAATGCACATACAATCAATCAATCTTTTTGTAAGAATCAAGACTTTATGACAGTTCTGTTTCGAAAGAAATGAAGACTTTTACGACACTTTCTTTTGAAAAATATTAATCGACTATAAACTAACTTTGACAATGAATTGATAGTGATAAAGAAATCATTTAAGAAACACTAAGCAATCAAGGCCAAATTAGGGGTAGGAGAGGAAATACAATTTTATTTCAGAGAGACAAACATCATTGATCATTCAGTAAGCAGAAACAGAAGGCAATTTGGGAAGAATCAAGTAAAATGAGGAATTTTTGACCTAAGGAGGATCAACATAGCCTTGAGTGGGAGACAATGTGCTTCAGAGCACGGTCCTCAAGTCAGGGGTTCTCTGTAGTGCTCTGTCTCTTGACCAGACCTATGCTGGTGCAAGAGAGGCCATCCTAAGGGCTTGAAAGCACATTCTTTTGCCAAAAAACGCTTCTAAAAGATTGAAACAAGATCAATGGAAGCAAGTAAAGTCTACTAGGGTGTACTAGGATGAAGGTAAACTACATGAATGATTATTTATCGCCAGTTGATTCGCTAATTTATTATGTGGAATTTTTCATGTACGGATAAATATAATTTCCCTAGATGGGTAGCTACATCTAGAACAACAGATTAAATAGCTTAACCTTTTACTATAGAATATAAGTAAGACAAGGGACCTACTTGTTATCTTTCACTTTCCCTTTGTCTCCTTTTTTTGGCTCTCATTGCTCTTTCTCAAACTTAACTCACTCGAAAAGTACCTGCAATCATAAACAGAGGACAAAAACCAGTCAAAGAAGGAGATCTGTCTACTATAAGCAAATGGAATTGAAATAATTTACACATAATCATCACACATAAAGACAAGAATATGGGAAAAGGTGTAAACAAGTTTATTAAGTAGAAGGAAGAATTACAACCATGAAGTCTGATCCATTGTCACTCTTCCAGTTTGGGTTCCAGCCAACATCACGTCAAAAGCACAACACTTCAGTAGCATAAAAATACTTGTTTACAATCTCAACCCTCACACCAACAATATCTCCTTACAAATTCTCAAAGTCCAGCCCTTGATCACTTAGATGAGTTCTTAACTTATAGGCAAATGATGGTGGTTTGGTTATAAATGAGGGTATTGAATGGCCTTCAAGACTTAGATTTAGTTTCCATGTAGGAAGGGATGAGAGGATAGGAGGTTACTTAAGTCATTCCTCATCCATTTTCAAGCTCATAGGAGATGATAAGTGTGGGAATATTCTAGATGGCTCCAGAAGATAAGAATATTCCCAGATGCCTATGTGAATTTCACTCAATCTCGCCTAACGCATGTGAAAGTGGGCCTAAGTTCTTTTGAAAGGACCTTGACATGGGCCTACCTACACTAAAACACACTTACCCCTATCCCAAGATGTGCTGGTGCCTCAAGGAGTCATTTATGGAGGGATTTAGGCTAAGAAACTCTCAGGGAAGGAGGAATTCAAAGTGTTGACTTGTCTAGGGCACGTAGCAACTGAATTAGGGTTTGATGAGCCCTAATAGTACTAATGTGAATGATGGGAGTGATGTGTGCAAATGGATCTGTAACAATCCTATAGACCATTATATCGAATTGGGATAGAAGGTTCCTGAGCACATTCTAGTCAAACCTCTGGAAACTATTGGACACCAAGATCACCAAGTCGAGTGCCTTGCATCCCTAGACTAACAGCTAGATGGAGGTCGTCAATAGGATGATGGGGCACATACTCCGCATGTGACAACTCCAAGCATCGATGAACCTAGGATGTGAGTCTTACCTATGTGCAACATAGTTATAATAGAGCTCTCTATGGCTCGTCTATTCATAGTCCCTTTCAAGTGGGTCTAGGATTTCAACCATTGTGTGCCATTAATGTTTTCATGCCTCATGCAACTACATAGATAGAATCCACACATGTATTGCCCAAGGTCAAAACAAATTTATTGAATGCATCCAACAAATATTCCAGTAGGTTCACGACATCTTGGAGAATTCAAATTCCAACTACAAGTAGCGAAATGATCAACATCGAGAGCCACAAAGTTTTAGGTGGGTGACAAAGATTGGTTGCATTTGCAGAAAGAATGCCTTACTGGAGCCAATTGGAAGCTCATGCCACTCCGATATGGTCCTTACATCATAACCAAGGATGTGGGAGACAATGCTTTTGAGCTTAGTATTCCCCCATTCCTTGGCTTGCACCTAGTTTTCAATGTGAAGCACCTTCAACCATACTTCCCACCATTACTAGAGACATCAGACATTGCAAAAAAACTCACAACAAGAGAGTTAAACCCATACTGCATGGAACAGGTGACAAATGATCACTTTATGGACACATAATTCAATAAAACTCGCCAAAAAAAATCCAACTATATCCAGTTGTCAAAGTTGGCCAACTCCTGTACCAAGGCAAGTGGCTTACTAGGGCCCAAGTTCAGCAGAAGTTTCCCCATCTCATGAAGGCACTCAACACAATGGGGACCATTGATTCCTATGGTGGGAGGAATAATCCAATTGGATTTTGGTGGCCACCTACCTATTCCACTTGGACCCCCATCACTATCTCTTTCAGTTTTTTAGTTTACTTAATTGTAGCATAATTTAATATTTTTGGCATTTTTTCGAGTCTTGAACTTCCAGAGATGTTTTAAGGGCCTAAACGACATTTTTTGGGAAATCATGGACACTTAGAAGTTGTATTCATCAGATAGATCTTTCTAACAAGATATTGTGCATGTCAAACGGAGATCACATGCCAAAGTTACGACCCCATCAAGTTGATGTACCAATTTACCCAAACGAGGCCCATAGTTTTGGCACTTCATTTCCTAGGGTTAGGTACTTGGATGTTTACGGTTTTCCATTATTTATCACTAATAAATAAGCCTTCAAGCCTCATTGTAACAAAGTTTAGAGGCATCTACCTGTCACATCTCTTGTAAGAGATAACTTACCATCGCCCGAGATAGTCTTATTTCCATTATGTTTGGAACCATATTTCAATATTTGATATTAATGAAATAAAGTGTTATTTCTACTGCATCTATGTATTTATGGTTATATCTGTAATTTGTTACATTCCTATTTATGTTCAGATCAATTAATGCCCGACACCTCTCCTGTAGATCCAAAGGAAGTAAGGAAATGGAAACGGAAAAATGTGGTTGATAATCCTCACATTGTTGCAAGTTATGTGCATTTGAGACATACATTGTTTCAAGATGAGATATTTTCAAAGATTTACCATGCTACAGATTTTTGGTGTTGTTATGAATGGAAACATCATGGATCTCCACATGTGCATGTGTTCTTTAGCTAAAATATGCTCCCGACATGGACAAATTGAATTGGAATGATCCCGCTCAAGTTAGACTTGCAAAATAATACTTTGATAGATTTGTCCAACCATTAAATCTACGCAAAAAAAATTAAATAAATATCCCTATTCAATGTAGTGATGATGACCATCCTTGCTTAAAGAACATTTAATAAATATTTCAATCTGATGTGATGATGGACTATGAAGAACTTCTCAACTGTGTTGAGTGCCACATAACATGTAGTGAGAAATCATGCCTTCAAAAGGAGGGTGGAAAGTTGATGTGTAGATATAAGGCACCATGGGAGCTGTTAGGTTCCTATACTACTAGTGTAACCCCTTATTGTTATTACTACAACCCCCTTATTATATTGTTATGCCCATGTAGTACCCATATTGTTATTATTGTGCCCCATGGAAGCCCAGTATTATTAATATTGTGCCCTTAAATTATTATTATTATGTCGGCTCTGATTATATTATGGCCCCTTAAACTCCTATATATAGAAAGGAGGTATTGTCATTGGTATCATCCAAGAATTGTTCATTTGTGTAATGTAAAGTAGGTTTCCCCCTCAAAGAGGCTTATTTCTAAGGCGTTTATCTATATTTTCTATCTTTTTGTGAGTTGGTTTCATAACATTTGGTGTGAGAGCTGCAGATTCTAGGGTTTCACTGCCCCAAATAGGTCATCATGGCATTTTTTCTATAAATTTTTCGCTACGAAGTTTCAGAATCTACAAAAAAAATCATTTGAGAAGAAAGCGATCTGAACCTTGCATACAAATTTCAAGGTTTTTCCAGGCTCTAGAATTTCATCTAAAATAGGTCATCGTGGAATTTTCTCTATAACTCTTTCGCTACAAAGTTTTAGAAGCTAAAAAAAAAACCATTTGAGACGAAATTAGTTTGAACCTCAGCTCTGAATTTCATATCCTGTCTTGCCATATTTTTAGAGATATAATTTGAGGAAGTTAGGGTTTTTGCAGACCCCTGAATTACATTCCAAACAGGTCACCTTGGTAAAATTTTCATAACTTTTGTTCTGAGCATCTGATTGAAATTTTGAAAGAATTTTCAGAAAGAGGACTACCTCTAGGTCTCTGTATATCAGTTTCAGGTACTAAGGTTGAAACAATGAGATGCGGCATGTTGTACAAGTTCGCTCTACTGAACTAATCTATAATCAAGTCACTGTGGGAGATTTGGCATAACGCTTTCTTGGATAATAAAATTTTGATCAGACTTATGGGGTTAGAAGGAGAACTCAGAGAGCTACATCAGGAAGAAATTTCAAAACTTGGAGATCTGAAATTACAGAGTTACAGTTGTTTCAAGAGTGAGCTCCTAAAATCAAGAAAAATCGAGATGAGGAAGTTTGATGGCAAGGATTGGGTAATTGGATACTACAGATGGAGAAATATCTTGATCTACATGGTGTACCACTATTACAAAGGTATGTATTACATCTTCATATTTAAAAAAAGATCAATTTTTATGGTATAGAGGGCTTTGTTCTCATAAACCACTTGTTATGTGGTCAATTTTCACGGAGGAAATTATAGCACATTATGAGGATACAAAGAGCAACACCTTCTTTAGAGAAACACCACAACAATTGGAAGAAAAAAGAGAAAAAGGGATTTGTTACAA
Organism: Pinus tabuliformis; assembly: GCA_031772625.1. Taxonomy (NCBI): domain Eukaryota; kingdom Viridiplantae; phylum Streptophyta; class Pinopsida; order Pinales; family Pinaceae; genus Pinus; species Pinus tabuliformis. Next base: position 559,427,694 of record CM062806.1, read on the forward strand.
TTGTGATAAAAAATACAGTAAAGGTCATAAGTGTGCTAACAAGAAATTATTTTACACTGATTGTGGAGAGGAGGAAGAAAAGGATCAAGAAACATCAAAAGAAGAGTATATACACCAGGAACCAACCCCAGAGAAAGAAGAAATGAATTCAATCACATTTTGTAAAGCATTGGAAATAATTACTACTCCTCAAACTCTTAAGATAGAAGGACATATCAAGAAGAAACAGGTTCAAGAAGTGAAAGACCACATCAAGAAAGAAGAAATGAATCTGAACATATCTTGTAATGCAGTTCTGGAATTACCACTCCTCAAACTATCAAGATAGAAGGACATATCAAGAAGAAAAATGTTCAAGAAGTAAAATATCACATCAAGCATCAAGAAATGAATCTGACCATATCTTGTAATGCATTGGAAGAAATTACCACTCCTCAAACTCTGAATATAGAAGGACATATAAAGAAGAAAAAGATTCAAGGATTGAAAGATCACATCGAGCATCAACAAGTTCTCCAGGTTTTAAAGGATAATGCCTCTTTGGTGTAGAATTGAATGAAACAATAGGGAAATCAACAGTGCAGTGAAAGAAGTTTTGATGTAGGTGATTGGGTATTTTTTCATCTACATCTCAAGCAAGCTATTTATGAGAATCAAATGTTGGAAATACTACATGCACATAAGAAATGGCAACCTTACCTAATGGGAAGACACTTCAAGGTAAAAATGGATCATGATAGTCTTAAATACTTTTTAAAACAAATATTATCTTTAGAAGAATAGAAAAAATGTGTCACAAATATGTTGGGTTATGACTTTGAAATCATCTACAAAAAAGGGAAGAAAAATGTTGTTGCAGATGCACTCTCAAGAAAGGATGAGGATGTAGATGCATTTTTTTGTGCTATTTCTATTATCCTGTTAGCCTCCTATTGCAACAGGTGTTCATTTTTCATGATTGACATTTTTGCATGCCAAATATGTCATCTTTCATGCTGCAAGGTTCCATATTTCCTTAAAAGGGCCAAAAAAGAAGTCATAAAAGTGTGCTAGTCCAAGTGCCTCTGTTGTATTCCAATTTGATGAGTTATTTCAGTTAAGGGAAGGCCAAATAGTTTAACCTTGGTCTCCCTAGGTTTCAATCTCCTGTTTTAGAATATAGAGAATGATATCTGGCCAAACAGCTTAATCTTGGCAGGTTTGTAGATAGGTAGAGAATCAAAGGAGCCCAACTGCTTAATCTGGGTCCTTGGCAGAAATAAGTGTAGACTTAGATAGGAGGATAGTCAAAAGAAAAATTGAAAAGTTGGGTCTACAAGTCTAAGTGCACCCGCCAAAAGAAGATAAAATGTTAGGAAAATAGTCTGGGTAGGTAGCTGTGTGGTTACAGAATGATGATTTATGATCAATTTTGTGTTTCAAAGTGTTATATCTTTTCAGATCGCAATCATGATGTAGTTTTTCATCTAGAGGAGCTCAAGCTAGACATAACTAACTCCCCCTTCTTCCTATTCCCAAATCACTTACTAACTTCCTTCAGGAGGTCAAGATTTGCTTGAGCCTCTTAGTTTCATCATGTTCCATAACATTGGCCTTGGTGAAGATCTGCCTCACTCAAGGATTTCCATTCTTCTTTTACAAAGTTCTATTCCCCCAAAAAAAATAGCCCAAGGTTCCTTACCTTAGCGCTTTCTCATCATCTTCATATTAACTACTGACCCTATTATGTAAATCCCTATCTATTTTCCTTTCCCTACTAAATCTATGCTAAATAACTCCCCTATATACATATCCCACCCTATAGCACTATAGCTATGTATTTATCAGTCCTGGGACATAATAGCCCACCTGGGACTATCATGAACCCATCCTTGTCCTAGCAGGAGTTACTCTGACACCTGGTCAGAATAACAACCTTCACCGCCCCTTTACCCCTTAAAACCCCACATTTTACCCCTCCACAGTCTTTTTCCAACGATTAATGTTCAAAAGCTTGGTTAAACGTTAAATTATCTCCCCCTCGCCTAAACTAACCCATGAAAACCCACATTTCCTAATTTTTACCCTCCCCGCCGTGCTATATCAAAATCTGAATATTCGCGCGCCCGTCCATTATTCCCCTGCCAGCTTTGTGTTCCGTTCACCGTCGGATCGGGCCCTCCCCGTCTGACGGCTCTCGGTGATTTCAGAGGCGCCCTGCTGCTCAGCCGTTAGCTTCCGATGGTGAGGCGGTTTCATCGTCTCACAAAAGACACCTGTCCACCTCCTATTGCATCGGAAGGGCTCTAATAGATACCACTCCCGTACAGAAAGCGGTCTGATGAAACCGCTTTCTGCCTTCTATACGCACGCCCCATGTCACCTATCCTGTTCTATGTGTCTGCCTCGTCACCGCACCACGTCATCTGCAAACCACCGGCCTCTTGCCGAGTCATCCTTGCCATGTCACTGCCACTGTGTCACTGCCACGTCACCCATCGTACATGCTGATGTCGTCATGTTGACGTCATCATGCTGACGTAGTCCACCGTACGGGGTCCCACCTGCTGATGTCATGCTGATGTCATCATCAATTTTTGGAGCGAGAGGCAAAAATCGTGCTTAGGAAGCCCAGATTCAAGTTCTGAGGCAGTTTTTCATGCGCGATTAGCGCTTAGCGCTATTCGCACATGGCTACAGGAAAAGAGCCGAAATGGAAAGCCCCTCATCACGTAGCCCCCAGCAAGCCCGAAAGGTGCCAAATGACCCGATTTTCTTCACGAAGCATTTAGAATGGAGCAAAAGATAGTTCTAAACAGTATCAGGGGGCCGAATAGCGGCCATTAAGTTTTGATTTGACCCACAGTGAAGGAGAGAAGCAACCCAACTCATTTGTCAAAGAGTATCAATGGAGAGAGAAGCAGCAAAGAGTATCAGGTAAATTTTTCAATGGAAATCTTCAGTTCCCAAAACAGGTTACATTGAATGGCCTCCAGCAAAGTCAAATCAGGTGGTGTAAGCCCCTCCCAGCTCTCAAATCACAGTTAAAGCACTTAAAGCCACCGAACTACAACGGAGCAGAAGCCCATGCACAGTTATTACAGATTCACTGCACCAAGCCACCAAGGACAACGCATTAATTCAGTTTTGATACGACTGCCCTCAGCGCAGCCCATAGATATTTTCTTGCATTCATTTCTAGATAAGATTAGGTTAAAGTAATCATTTTACTTTCAGGCCTGTTTAGGTCAAAGCTGTAATGAACAATTTTGGAGAATTTTTCCTATATATACCACCCTCTGTATTGTTTCAAGGGTTGGTCGATTGATAATTTTCACGAGAGACTCACACTGTATGTCTGATACTTTTTCTATAATCAAAGACTGCTTACAAGCTTGGAGAATGGACTATTAGATGTGTTGTTAATGGTTACGAAGAATTAAATGAGGAATTCCTGTGCTGCAATATGAAACAATAAGTGTTCCTTACCTCTATTATTTCATTTTCATATATGCTCAAGTCACAGAACAAAGGATTGGTTTAGAATTTGCTTAGATGCACTCTATGCCCAGGTTCTGTGGTTTCTTAATGTTTTCCTCTTCATCTAGATATAAATATGAATTATGTTATGGCTCATGCTTGATCTACTTCACATATGAATGACTGTTATCTAGGAATTCTTAGCTGCTCGCAGATAGAGTTCATTCTTTTTCCTTCTGCTAACCTGTTTGAGAGATTATTTGTTGCCTCTCATTCCTTAGCCCTTTTTCCATCCTTTAACCTTAAATAATTGTTTCAGGAGAATTTACCTTGCTCCTCATTTTTCTTGTGACCAAGAAAACGCACCAGCAGTCTTACTCCATGACTCCATGCCCAATGGTTTGAAACTTATCACAATATGCACTACCTCTCTACTTGAAGACATCAATCTTCCCACCAAAACACAAACAAAACCCCTGAACTCGATAGCTAGCCTAAAATCATCATCAACAAAGCTAAATCAGAAAGAGAGAGCCCTCTCTGACTGCAGGTGGGCTAGAATTTACAGTCTAAAGATTGGTTTGTGGTTACCTTAGCCGTATCCTTTCAGGAGCTTAAGGACAACCAGAGTGATAACATAATGGCAACTCCACTGGGGACCCTCCTCAGTTAATTTCACAAAGAAGGTTGTAAAAATCCATTGGAAAAATTGATTTTCTAATTGCTGTATAATCCTTAAAACTACAGATGAAGCCTGAATGTCAGCCAAGAAGCCTTTGAAACTGTTCTTGTTTTACATTTACAGGAGTAGATAAAAGCTGCTTCAGTCAATATTCATGCTAGTTTTAAGCTATACACAGCCATTCCAAAATCTGATCGATTCCTTGCTAATTTAATTCTAAAAATATTCCCGTAAAAATACCAAAAAAAAACAAGTTCGGAAGCTGGCTCCTAAAAGGAATCCATGATATACAAGGTCAAATCTAGACCCTAATCCCCCATCTGCTTTTGAAAATCCAAACTTAATCCCAAAGATCCTTAGGAAGCAAGAAAAACAAGAAGATTTTGCTGATAACACTCCTGAAACAGCTTACCCAAGCTGTGTTCCAACTCCTGTCAATGTTTTGTTCCGTTCAACTCCTACTTCCCCTTGTTCATCTTCCACATCCCAAAGTACTCCTTCCACACCTCCATTCACGGCACATACTACAACTACCACTATTGTTGTTCCAGTTACCCCTGCTATCCCTATTGTTCCAGTTGTTCCATTTGTCCCTGTTGTTCCATTTATCCCTGCCAATATGGCCAATAGATATGCACCCCTGCAACTACATGCTAATCCTAGGGCTTTGCCTCAAGATTACCAATCTAAAATCACATATTTTGATTCCACTGGTCCTTTCACTGCACTACAGCATACCAAGAAGATGCAGAACTATTTTGAAAACTACGAAAAAGATGATGATAGCGTGAGAATGAAAATTTTTGTTCAGAGTCTAACAGGTGATGTGAGAACTTGGTTCAGATCACTTGCCGCAAATTCTATAACCACTCCTGATGAACTTTACCAATCCTTTACCAATAGATGGGAGAAAAAGAAAGACCCCTTGCACATACTAGCTGAATATGATACAATTAAAAGAGGTCCTCAGGAGACTGTTTTGGAGTACTGTGCAAGGTTCAATAATGTCTATAATGCAATACCACAGAACTTAAGACTGCCCCCTGACCTTGCCTTGTATAAATTCCCTGATGGATTCAACCCGAATATGGCATACCAGTTAAAAGAAAGAGCTCCTCAAACCCTTGCAGAAATGAAAAATGTTGCTGTCAGCGTAGAGGCAAACCTAATTGCCAAAAGAAACAGAGCTAGAATGGAAAGAAGAACCACCTTTAAAGAAGAACCCTCAGCCTTAGAACAAAAGCTTGATGCTATTATCAGTGGCATGCAAAGGCTGGGAGATAGAGTAGAAAGTGTTGAGAGGAAGTCATCATGGGAAGGACAACAACCCAATACCATAAGGAACCCAAATTTTAGGAAAATGCAGAACACAAATGTTGGCAGGTCTAGCCCAGACCATGACATAAGACCCCCTTTTCAAGATAACTATGTTGAAGGATCTAGTTCTACTGAACCCATAGAAGATACTCACATGAACCTGATGGATCTAAAGGGTGAGCATCAAACCTTTCTGAGCCAAGAAGACCAAGATGAGCATAACCTTAGTCAATTTCAAACTAAGTCTGGTGAGTCTTTTGATTTTAAACAAGGTTATGATACTACTGTATATGAAGTACACAAACAATATAAGCTGAGAACTAGGACCATTGATATTTCTGAACCTAGCAAAACAAAGGATGGTAAATAGCCCAACAAGATTAAAGGAAAGGCTATCATAACATAACCAACTGATATACCTGTCCCAAACCTGCATCATGTGACTGTAGAAGACATAACAGAAATGCAGCCTCCTATTGATCAGCCTCTGTCACCTTCTTCCTCTGAATAAAATTCGACCAATGTTCCAAAAAGCTCTACTAAAACTGAAAAATCGCAAACAATCAGCACTGATAGGCAAGAGCAAATCGCTGATAATTCAAATGAAATAGAAAAAACTGCCATTATCAACACCAAGACTCCATTGGAAAAGCCATTTAATTTGGAGGCAGAAATTGGAAAACTCAAGATATCCATCCCCCTCTTAGATTTAGCCAAACACGATGTATATAGGCAACAAATTCAAAGATCACTTCAAATCCTAGAGAATAAGGATGATGTAAATGTTTTAGATGATACTCCTGAACTGCTGTTTGGTCCAGAAGTTAATGGAAAGTCAACATATGGATCTGTCTTGCCCTTTTATGTCAGTTTACATATACATGACAAAATCTTGCACAACGCCATGTTTGATTCAGGAGCATCGCACAATCTTATGCCCAAAGCAGTTATGGAAAAACTGAACCTTGATATTACTAGAACCTACAGAGATCTGTTTTCCTTTGATTCAAGTCAGGTCAAGTGTTTAGGCCTCATCAAAGACTTGTGTGTCTCCTTAGTCCAATATCCCAACAAGATCATCCTCATGGATGTGGTGGTGGTTGACATCCCACCAAAGTACGATATGCTCCTATCAAGATCATGGGGAGCAAAGCTCTAAGGATCCCTTCAACTAGACCTCTCCTATGCCACCATTTCAGTCTTTGGGCAACCAAAGAGACTGTACAGAGAAACACTCATGAAATATGTGGTAAGTAGTGAGAGCAAGCTTGAAAATTTTCCCATTTACTCAATCCATTCTGATATGGATTCTTTTATTTTGTTTAATGATAATACAAATTCTCCCACTGATGATGAGCCTTTGGCTCTAGAACCACAAAGAACCATCAACAAAGAGTTGGTTGCCCATACTTGTGAAGCTGTCACAACATTCAATACAACCAGCATGCTAGAAGAACTTCCCCAAACAGAAATTTCAAATCTGCCCGCTGCAGGAATGACTCAAACTCTTAGTACTAACCACAACCAAGAAATCACATGGTATTTAGAATTTGATGGCTCTATCAACAATTCAGGAGCAGGGGCAAGTGTGTGGATTCACAATACATATAACAACCATGCAGAAGGTCATGCTTACAGACTGAATTTCAAATGCACAAATAACATGGCAGAGTATGAGGCTCTGCTTTTAGGCCTTAAACTGCTCAAAGCTTTAGGAGCTGCAAAATTGTCCATTTTAGGTGACTCTGATCTAATCATACAATAGATGAAAGGTAACTTTGTTACCAATGACAATAGAATGAGGGCTTATAGGACTGATGCCACTAATTTACTCAATGCATTCACGAAATTCAAGCTAGCCAAAATTTCAAGAGAGCATAACATTCATGCACACAGCCTAGCCACCTTTGCTAGTACATGCAAGCTTCCCTTTGAGCCAAACCATCACTTTACTGCTGAAATAAGACATAGGCTTGCTGTCCCAAATAACGTTAAAGATTGGAAAGTGTTCAAAAATGATACCCAGATTAATAATTTCTTCACTCTTGAGCATGAATTTATAAATATTAACATTGACATGGACGCTATGAATGATGCCCAATAGCAAACAAATGAAAAACCAACAGGCTGTAACAGCGGCAACAGCCACACAAATCCTAAACTCGACTGGTTTTGACAAAACAAACATAGAACAGCTGAAACAAATTCATTTGGAAGAAATTGCCAAAACAGAGGCAGAGATCATTGATTTAAAGGATAACTTTCTGCCTGCTGGCCTAACCCCATTAGAAGACATGTTTGATGCCAATTATGTTCCCAGAAAGCCAAAATTACAACCATTAAACGCTGCTATAGAAGAACACAACATTGGGACAGCTGAGAATCCCAAAATGATCAAATTGTCCAAAAATTTGCCACCTGATCAAAAGCCCAAGTACATTGATTTATTTAAAGAGTTCCAAGATGTATTTGCTTGGAGTTATGAGGACTTGAAGTCCTATGACACCTTAGTAATTCAACATACCATTCCCTTAAAACCAAACCAAAAACCCTTCAAACAGAAACCGAGGAGAATCAATCCGGTGCTTCTCCCTTTGATTGAAAAGGAAGTAAAAAGAATGTTTGAAGCAGGTATCATAGCACCCATCAGATTTTCTGAATGGGTATCCAATCTTGTTCCCACAAGAAAGAAGACAGGTGAGATTAGACTTTGTGTAGATCTGAGAAATTTAAACCAAGTGTCCCTAAAAGACCACTATCCTTTGCCCAAAATGGATCACATCCTACAAAGAGTAGTGGGGTCATCTAGAATCTCTTTGCTAGATGGCTTTTCAAGTTTCAACCAAATACTTGTTCACCCGAATGACCAAGAAAAGACAGCCTTTACCACACCGTGGGGAACATTTAAGTATGTGAAGATGCCATTCGGACTTAAAAACGTTGGTGTCGCCTTTCAAAGAGCAATGGATATTGCTTTTCCCAAAGAAATACATGACTTCCTAGTTGTCTACCTTGATGACTTAACCCCTTTTTCCAAATCTGACGAAGAGCACCTCAAGCATCTTAGGCAAATATTCATGACATGTAGGAAATATGGCATTTCCTTGAATCCCAAGAAATCCCTCTTTGGCCTTGAAGAAGGCAAACTACTTGGCCACATCATATCAAAAGATGGGATTAGAATTGATCCTGAAAGAATCCAAGCCATCCTCCAAATCCCATATCCAAGAAACATAAAAGAGCTGTAAGCATTTCTTGGAAAGATCAATTTCCTAAGGAGATTCATTCCAAATCTAGCCGAGCTGATAAGATTATTAAGCAACATGTTAAAAAAGGATGCCAAATTAAAATGGTCTCTTGAAACCAAGCAGGCATTTGAGAGTATCAAATCTTCCTTAACCCAAACCCCTGTCCTCACCAGCCCACAGTTTGACAAAGATTTTATCATATTTTTGTTTGCATCTGATCACACAATAGCCACTGTCCTTTTGCAAAAGGATAAACAAGGAGCTGAAAAACCAATCACTTTTTTCAGCTGAGCTTTAAGAGACGCCCCTTTGAAGTACCCAATCATGGAAAAATAGGCCTATGCACTTGTTAAGGCCATCAAGGATTTCAGAGTGTACATTTTATATTCACATGTGATTGCCTATGTCCCACACGCTGCTGTAAAAGACATATTAACCCAAGAGGGATTAGAAGGCAAAAGAGGCAAGTGGATTGCAAACATCTTTGAGTATGACATAGAAATAAAACCAACCAAACTGATAAAGGGACAGGGTTTAGCCAAACTGATGTCCGAAACAAACTTTCAAGCCTTAGACATTAACCAGCTGGACAATGAACAGGAGCTGGCGACTCCACAGATCAGTGAGACCTTTTTGCAATCTCCATGGTATGCTGATATATGTTTTGTATTGTTAAACCTGTTTGCTCCCCCAGAATTGTCCAGGACCAAGAAAAGATTTTTGAAATGAAGGCTTTAAAGTTTTGTATCATAGATGGTGCATTATTTTGGAGAAATCATGAAGGTATATTGCTAAATTTTTTAACCATGAATGAAACTAACAAAGTCATGAAAGAATTCCATGCAGGTGATTGTGGAGGACATCTATATTGGAAGTTCACTGCTAATAAAATTTTAAGGGCTGGTTTTTACTGGCCCTCTCTTTTTGCAGATGTAAAGAAGTTTGCCATGTCATGTCACAAATGCCAAATCTTTGAGGGCAAGAGAAAGTTACTACCTTTTCCCCTGAAACCCATCTCAACCGAAAAACCTTTTCAACAATGGGGTCTTGACTGCATTGGAGAAATCCATCCCTCTTCCTCAGGCCAGCACAAATGGATCCTAACAGCCACCGACTATTTCACTAAGTGGGTTGAAGCCATTCCATGCAGACAAGCCAATGACACCATCATTATCCAATTCCTTGAGTGCAATATCCTTTCTAGATTTGGCTGCCTTGAGAAAATCATCACTGACAACGCTGCTGCCTTCAAATCTGAAAAGATGATTAGTTTTTGCCACAAATTCCATATCACCCTGGGTCACTCTACAGCCTATTACCCTCAAGGTAATGGCTTGGCCGAATCATCCAACAAAAGCATCATTAACATCATAAATGAAGTGCTGGAAGAAAACAAGAAAAATTGGCACAAAAAGTTGGTAAATGCCCTATGGGCAGACAGACTTTCGAGCAAGAGATCCATTGGAATAAGCCCTTATGAACTAGTATATGGCATGGAGGCCAGATTTCCTTCATCCTTGGGCATCCCTACTATCAGACTGTTACAGGAAATTCAAGCTGAACCGAATGACATTCAAAGAAGGGTTAATCAGACCATTCATCTTCAGCAAACCAGAGAGCAAGTTTATGATAGAGCTCAAATTTTGCAAGAAAAACTCAAAAAGATGTTTGATAAGAGAGCTAAGGCTGAGGATTTCAATATTGGGGACAAAGTTCTAAGGTGGGACTCATGAAGAGAAGACAAGGGCAAACATGCCAAGTTTGATTTTTTATGGAAAGGACCATTCGTTATTTCTGCTGTTCAGGGAAATAACACTTATTTTCTCAAATCTGTAGAGGATAGTTCTACTGAAGAAGGCCCTGTCAATGGCCATATGTTGAAACATTACTATGATCCCTTTTAAGGGATACAGTGCAACTTTGTATATATTTTTTGTACAGTAATATTTGTATATATTAACATTTTGTTTTATTTTTCCGAATGTTAGAGGAGCAGCAGCAAAAGTTTAGAGGACACAACCAATACAAGTATTCCAGTTTTGAAAGCTCTGTCTCTGCACTAATCTCAACAAAACAGCAAGATCAACACTGTCATATCAAGCAATTCATGGTAAAAGGACACTGTTTGCAGTTTTCAATCAGAGGTATCAAAACAGAGGAGTATTTTTCAGTTCATATCAACACCTTTGATCAAAGCAAAAACAAGGCAAACACATCAGTTTAGATCCATATTCTGAGATTGTTTTCAAAAGGGCAATGCTTAGGCAACATTGTATATGATATCAAGAACGCAGAAGAAAGCAGGCGATGCTATGCATTTCACAATATTTCAGTTGAGGAGAAGGTTGTTCATATTACAAAGTTTCAATTATCTAACAACCAGCACAAAGAAGTTTCTTCAATCTACAACAATGACAGAAGATCAGGCAGTCTGACCTGCTGTTCTTGGATTTTCACAGGGAAAAGCCATCCCCAAGTGGAGCCACTGTTAGCCTCCTATTGCAACAGGTGTTCATTTTTCATGATTGACATTTTTACATGCCAAATATGTCATCATTCATGCTGTAAGGTTCCATATTTCCTTAAAAAGGCCAAAGAAGAAGTCATAAAAGTGTGCTAGTCCAAGTGCCTCTGCTGTATTCCAATTTTGATGAGTTATTTCATTTTTATGAGTTCTTTCAGTTAAGGGAAGGCCAAACAGTTTAACCTTGGTCTCCCTAGGTTTCAATCTCCTGTTTTAGAATATAGAGAATGATATCTGGCCAAACAGCTTAATCTTTTAGATTTGTAGATAGGTAGAGAATCAAAGGAGCGCAACTACTTAAACTGGGTCCTTGACAGAAATAAGTGTAGACTTAGATAGGTGGACAGTCAAAAGAAAAATTGAAAAGTTGGGTCTGCAAGTCTAAGTGCACCCACCAAAAGAAGATAAAAATGTTAGGAAAATAGGCTGGGTAGGTAGCTGTGTGGTTACAGAATGATGATTTATGATCAATTTTGTGTTTCAAAGTGTTATATCTTTTCAGATCACAATCATGATGCAATTTTTCATCTGGAGGAGCTCAAGCTGGACATAACTAACTCCCCCTTCTTCCTATTCCCAAATCACTTACTAACTTCCTTCAAGAGGTCAAGATCTGCTTGAGCCTCTTAGTGTCATCATGTTCCATAACATTGGCCTTGGTGAAGATCTGCCTCACTCAAGGATTTCCATTCTTCTTTTACAAAGTTCTATTCCCCCAAAAAAAATAGCCCAAGGTTCCTTACCTTAGCGCTTTCTCATCATCTTCATATTGACTACTGACCCTATTATGTAAATCCCTATCTTTTTTCCTTTCCCCTACTAAATCTATGCTAAATAACTCCCCTATATACATATCCCACCCTATAGCACTATAGCTATGTATTTATCAGTCCTGGGACATCATAGCCCACCTGGGACTATCATGAACCCATCTATGTCCTAGCAGGAGTTACTCTGACACCTGGTCAGAATAACAACCTTCACGGCCCCTTTACCCCTTAAAACCCCACATTTTACCCCTCCGTAGTCTTTTTCCAAAGATTAATGTTCAAAAGCTTGGTTAAACGTTAAATTATGTCCCCCTCGCCTAAACTAACCCACGAAAACCTGCATTTCCTAATTTTTTACCCTCCCCGCCGCGCTATATCAAAATCTGAATATTCGCGCGCCCGTCCATTATTCCCCTGCCAGCTTCGCGCTCTATCCACCGTCAGATCGGGCCCTCCCCATCTGACGGCTCTCGACGATTTCGGAGGCGCCCCGCTGCTCGTCCGTTAACTTCCGATGGCGAGGCGGTTTCTCCGCCGTACAAAAGACACTTGTCCGCCTCCTATTGCATCGGAATGGCTCTGACAGATACCGCTCCTGTACAGAAAGCGGTCCGATGAAACCGCTTTCCGCCTTCTGTACGCGCGCCCCATGTCACCTACCATGTTCTACGTGTCTGCCTCGTCACCGCACCACGTCATCTGCACACCACCGGCCTCCTACCGAGTCACCCTTGCCACGTCACTACCACCGTGTCACTGCCACATCACCCACCGTACATGCTGACGTCATCATGCTGACGTAGTCCGCCGTACGGGGTCCCACCTGTTGACGTCATGCTGACGTCATCATCAATTTTTGGTGCGAGAGGCGAAAATCGTGCTTAGGAAGCCCAGATTCAAGTTCTGAGGCAGTTTTTTCACGCATGGCTATGGGAAAAGAGCCGAAATGGAAAGCCCCTCATCGCGCAGCCCCCATCAAGCCCGAAAGGCGCCAACTGACCTGATTTTCTTCACGAAGCATTCAGAATGGAGCAAAAGATAGTTCTAAAAAGTATCAGGGGGTCGAACAACGGTCATTAAGTTTTGATTTGACCCACAGCGAAGGAGAGAAGCAACCCAATTCATTTGTCAAAGAGTATAAGAGGAGAGAGAAGTAGCAAAGAGTATCAAGTAAAATTTTTAATGGAAATCTTCAGTTCCCAAAGCAGGTTACATTGAATGGCCTCCAGCAAAGTCAAATCAGGTGGTGTAAGCCCCTCCTAGCTCTCAAATCACAGTTAAAGCACTTAAAGCCACCGAACTACAATGGAGCAGAAGCCCATGTAGAGTTATTATAGAAACACTGCACCAAGCCACCAAGGACAACGCATTAATTCAGTTTTGATACGGCTGCCCTCAGCGCAGCCCATAGATATTTTCTTGCATTCATTTCTAGATAATATTAGGTTAAAGTAATCATTTTACTTTCAGACCTGTTTAGGTCAAAGCTGTAATGAACAATTTTGGAGAATTTTTCCTATATATACCACCCTCTATATTGTTTCAAGGGTTGTTCGATTGATAATTTTCACGAGAGTCTCACACTGTATGTCTGATACTTTTTCTATAATCAAAGACTGCTTACAAGCTTGGAGAATGGACTGTTAGATGTGTTGTTAATGGTTACGAAGAATTAAATGAGGAATTATTGTGCTGCAATATGAAACAACAAGTGTTCCTTACCTCTGTTATTTCATTTTCATATATGCTCAAGTCACAGAACAAAGGATTGGCTTAGAATTTGCTTAGATGCACTCTATGCCCAGGTTCTATGGTTTCTCAATGTTTTCCTCTTGATCTAGACATAAATATGAATTCTATTATGGCTCATGCTTGATCTACTTCACATATGAATGACTGTTATCTAGGAATTCTTAGCTGCTCCCAGATAGAGTTCGTTTGTTTTCCTTCTACTAACCTGTTTGAGAGATTCTTTGTTGCCTCTCATTCCTTAGCCCTCTTTCCATCCTTTAAGCTTAAATAATTGTTTCAGGAGTAGTTACCTTGCTCCTCATTTTTCTTGTGACCAAGAAAACGCACCAGCAGTCTTACTCCATGACTCCATGCCCAATGGTTTGAAACTTATCACAATATGCACTGCCTCTCTACTTGAAGACATCAATCTTCCCAACAAAACACAAACAAAACCCATGAACTTGATAGCTAGCCTAAAATCATCATCAACAAAGCTAAATTAGAAAGAGAGAGCCCTCTCTGACTGCAGGTGGGCTAGAATTTGCAGTCTAAAGATTGGTTTGTGGTTACCTCGGCCGTATCCTTTCAAGAGCTTAAGGACAACCTGAGTGATAACATATCCAACCAAATTTGATAAATAAAGCAAGGGATGAATGGAAGAATGGTGAAGCTGGGTGGGAACTCATTCAAAAGTTTCTGAAGATCCCAATTCGAACAATATTGCCAAAACTTGACAAGGAAGGAAAAATCATATTGGAACCTGAAGCATTCATAGAACCGAGAAGTCGAGAGCTACAAAATCGATCAATTTCAGAGAATCTCATCAAGTGGAAGAACTTACCTGCTGAAGATTCCACATTGAAGGATGATAATTTTATACAGAATTATCAAGAACTACTCAAGCAATGAGGACAACACTTTTTGAAGGAGAGTGGCATGTTAGGTCCCTATACTACTAGTGTATCCCCTTATTGTTATTAGTGCAACCCGCTTATTATATTTTTGTGCTCATGTAGTCCCCATATTGTTATTATTGTGCCCCATAGAGGCCAACTATTATTATTATTGTGCCCTTACATTATTATTGTTATGTCGGCTTTGATTATATTATGACCCCTTAGACTCCTATATACAAAAACAAGGTATTGTCATTTGTATCATCCAAGAATTGTTCATTTGTGTAATGTAAAGGAGGTTGCCCCCTTAAAGAGGCTTATTTCTAAGGTGTTTATCTATCTTTTCTATCTTTTTGTGAGCTGGTTTCATAACAGGGGTTATGCAAAATGTCAAGACTTTAATGAAAGTGGAGAAAAAAATATATGAACCTAGACGAAATGATGATAGATTAAATACACATAATCGTGAAACGTTAATATCGTGGCATGAAAATATGGATTGGAAACCTATTCTTTCTAGGCATATTGTGATTAACTACATAGAAAAATATGCAGCAAAAGCATAAAAAGGGTGAGAGAGCTTCCATGATATGTTGATGCATATTTATTCCATTCAAAATCCAAATGAACCAACAACACTTGCATATAGAACATTGTTGTGTGAGACTATTGTTAACAGGGATATGGTTGGACAAGAAACATTGCATATGCTTTTGGAGCTTCCTCTTTGTCAATGTAGTCGTAGATTCATTGTTCTAAATGTTGGGACAAAGGTTTTCAAGCAAGTAAAAGTTGATGCATATGATGACAATAACAATAATTCTCTTATTGAAGCATATATGAGGAGGCTTGTGAGTATGGAGCACCTTCATTGATAGAAGCTACTAGACCCTGGTCATGTGACAAACGTCGACATGAAGATAAATGGTTACCATGAAATGTTGGCATTATGATTCAAGTGTTGTCCTTGATGGAAACTCACTCAGAGGTTGGTACAGGTGCTCAGAGGCTGGTACAGGTGATGGCAATTTAATCAGAGGACAGATCTTAGTACAGCATGCCAAGAAAGTTCATACACGCAGGTTCGTTAAGCCCAAGTCGCGTATACAAGCAGGTTCACTATATACCAAGTCGCGTATACGCAGGTTCTCTATATATCAAGTCGCGTGTACACGCTGGTTGGCTTCAGTAAAAGCGCGTGTATGTGGAAAAATTATCTTTGGTCCATGGCGGTTATTCCTTGGAAGTTGTGCCTATGGTTTTGGACCTTGGTGTCTCGACGGACGTGTTGATCCCTAGTTTCGAAGTTGATGGTATTGGATTTCTATGGTTTTGGCTCTTGGTATTGAACAAGGCCTAAGGCTATATAAGGAGAAGGAAATCATTAGGCAAGGGCATCTGAAAAGTCTTGAATATCTGATGAAGTATTAGATCCAGTATGCAGGTTATTGGTTGATGATGTATTGCTTGATCTGAGCTAAGGAGAGATCTCATCGGTTGATGGAGAACACGATCTAAGGAGAGATCGGGATCAAATGGTTTGAAATGAACTATCTTTATATGGTTGATTATGCGTATTTCTAGATCTGCATACTGACGCAATGTTATGTTCTGGGTATAACTCAAATCTGGTACAGCTGCAAGTTATGAAAAATTATTTTTAGATCTGTACGCAGGTTGTCTTCGGTAAAACCGCATGTATACGCGGGTTGCCTTCATTGTAGTAGCGTATATCTTTTGGAGCTTGATTTTTGGGTTGCAGCTGGATCTGACTTTTATTGCAGAGTTCTGTAGTCTACTCTGTGTTCTGGTGACTGGGTTTGAAAGGGTTTCAGTGGTTCAGTGATTCAAAGATTGATGATGCTAGTATTGGTTGTTTTATGCTTCAATGATTTGTGAATGAATCATGGTCTTCAGATTGTAATGTTGTGCTTCAGGAATATCCAGTCTGAAAATTGATGAAAAGTGGTACCTGAAGGAAAGAAGATTGTAGGCCAGCACCTACGTACTAGTATCTTAGCTAGTACAAGAGCAAAGGGAGTTGGAGCTCCCTTCCAAGGAAGTTTGGAGAACGAGAGAAGGTTGAAGCCTTCTGCAGGTTGTAGCCTGCGTACTGGTATAAGGCTGCACCAATACAAAATATTGTAAATTGAAGTTCTTATTAAAGAAAGATAGAGACGACTTGCAGTAGGTGGTTTTCACCCACAATGGGTTTCCACCTTACATCATGGTGTTCATGTGTGTGGCTTGTGTGTGATGATTTGTTCTGTTTACTCTTAATATGGTGAATAATAACCTGATGCACTTAACTGAAGATAAACTAACTGAATTATATGTTTTCTGGTTATACGTTGTTTTCTTTAGACACAGTAGCGTGTACACGCTGGTTCACTTAACTGAAGTAGCGTATATGTTTCTGAGCATTGAAAAAGTTTTATTGATCTGATAATACTGATTCACCCCCCCTCTCAGTATTATTTCCAACAATTGGTATCAGAGCAGGTCCTTCAGAGAAGCTTGATCGCTTGAAGGTAGATCGTTCATCATGAGCAACTACGAGAGAGAAGCATCAATCAGGCCACCGGTTTTTGATGGGACAAACTTCAATTATTGGAAGGTAAGAGTTACTGCCTATCTTCAATCTCTTGGTACAGAAGTCTGGGACATCGTAGAAACAGGCTACGCTTTTCCTTCAGCTACTCCTACAGATGCAGCTGAGAAAAAGAAGTATGAAACAAATGCGAAAGCAGTCAGTACCCTATTAGGATGTATATCCCAAACGGAATTCATGAAGGTAATGCACTACAAATCCGCAAAAGAAATATGGGACAAAATTGTCACGAGCTATGAAGGAGATGAACAGGTAAAGCGTGCTAAACTTCAAACTCTCAGGATTCAGTATGAAACTCTCAAGATGTATAATGATGAAAGTGTGGCTAACTATTTTCTTTAGGTAGATGAGATTGTTAATTGTATGAAAAATTTGGGTGAAGAAATAAAAGAGGCTATAGTGGTTGAAAAAGTTATAAGATCATTGTCCCCCAAGTTTGAATCTAAAGTATCTGCAATAGAAGAAAAGGAAAATCTACGAATTCTTACTATGTCTCAGCTACATGGAATTCTAACTGCTTATGAAATGAGAAAGGGAGGTCCATCAGACAGAAGAGAAGCTGCTTTCAAGGCATCAGGCAAAGAAGATTATTATGAAGCAAGCCACGTCCCAGAACAAGAGGAAGAAGAATCAAATTTTGTCAGAAATCTTCAAAGGGGTTCTGGAAGGTTCAGAGGTAAGTTACCTTTTAAATGCTTTTCTTGTGGAAGAGTAGGTCATTATGCTGCAAAATGTCCTTATAAGGATAAACGAAAGGAACCTGCTAGATGGAACAAGAAACAGAGTGCAAATAAGAAAAGCTACTACACTCATAAAGATAGTGATGGTCTATCGAATAGTGATGAAGATGAACGAGGTAATGAATATAAGTTGTTAATGGCATTTGAAGATGATGATTATATGGATGCTATAGATGTGGATAACCTTTATGATGAAATTACTAGACTCAAGAGATATATAGAAGAAAAGAATATAATCATTGATACTCTACAATTTCAAATTGATGAAAAGGAAAAACATCTTGAAAAACTAGAAGGTGAAATTGTTGGGTTTAGAAAAGAGATTGAGAAAACAAAAGCTATTAATCTTAAATTTGTTAAAGGATCTGAAACCTTGAATGAGATTATCAATGTGCAGCGATCTCCTCTGATCAAGACAGGTCTTGGATATAATGGAGAAACATCTCAAGCCTCTACCTCTAAAAGTTATCTTGATGCAGCAAGAAGAAGCGAGCAAAGGCCAAATAAAAGTAATCAGGTGAATCAGGGACAGTTTACCTCAAGAACAAATAAAGACCATCAAGAAATTTGGGGACAAACTGCCTTAAGGACAAACAGAAGCTACAATCAGCCACAGGTAAAATCTTCCCAATTTGCTCCAAGAATAAATAGAAGCTACAACCGGTTGGATGATAGATCTGGTTATCGCAGAAGTTTCTTTAATGGCCAATGCTTTTCTTGCCATAACTTCGGTCACAAAGCAGCTCAATGTGTTGCCTACAAGACAATCATGACTAGAGAAACTCAAAAGCAAGGGAGAATGACTGAAACCATGAAAAGGACTTATAACAACTTTTCGGTTCTTGAAAATGAAGTTGAATGCTCTATTTGTAATAACTTTGGTCATGAAGACTCTGAATGCAGGATTAGGGTCCGGAAGACAATTCAGAAGGAGAAAAACTCAAATTTCAGAACATGGAGAATAAAGGAACCACAACCAGAAAGATGTGGGATAGCCTTTTATGCAGAAGGTCAAGAAAGTCTATGGTACATTGACAGCGGATGTTCGAAGCATATGACAGGGGACAAAGAAAAGCTTGAGTCATATACCGCATTAGAAAAGGGGAAGAAAGTTTCTTTTGGAAACGATATCTCTGCAGCCATAAAAGGAAAAGGTGTGGCTCCATTGAAAGAGAAGGTCAAAGATGGAAATGTTTTGTATGTTGATGGATTGAAGCATAATATTCTGAGTGTCAGTCAGATGTGCGATCAAGGAATAGAGGTAATATTTAGATCAAATGGATGTTGTGTTCGTGATCTTGATACAGGTAAAACAGTGATCAAAGGAAGAAGGACTCCAAATAATCTATACATATTTGAAGAAGGACCACAACAATGCTATTTGAGCAAGGATGATGAACACTGGCTATGGCATCGAAGGTTGGGGCATCTAAGCTTTTCACAAATAAGGAAAGCATGCAAATATCAGGCAGTTCGTGGTCTTCCAGATATCATAATTCCAGACAACACTATATGCAAATCTTGTCAGTTTGGAAAGCAAACCAGAACTAACTTTCCAGAGAAGGAAGGATCAGCTAGCATGCCTCTTGAGCTAGTACATATAGATACATGTGGTCCATTCAGAAAAAGAACACCTCAAGGAGAAGAATACTTGATATTATTCATTGACGATTTCTCCAGGTTTGTCTAGTTAGGACTTATGAAGCACAAAGATGAAGCATTCGAAAAATTCAAATCCTTCAAAGCCTTGGTTGAAAATGAATCAGGACACAAAATTAAGTGCCTCAGATCTGACAGAGGTGGGGAGTTTACCTCAAACGAATTTTTCGATTTCTGTAAAGAACATGGGATAAGAAGAGAATTCTCTACAGCTAGAACTCCTCAGCAAAATGGGGTGGTGGAAAGAATGAACAGAACAATCCAACAAATGGCTCGTGCTATGCTTGATGAATCAGGTACTCCCGCAACTTTTTGGGGTGAAGCTGCACATGCTGCGGTTATTATTCTTAACAAAACAAATTTCCGAGTAAACAGCACTCAAACACCTCATGAGCTTTGGAGTGGTGAGACTCCTTCGGTGAAGCACTTCAAAATATTTGGGAGCAAATGTTATATTAAGAATACTGATGAGCAACTTGGCAAACTTGAACCAAGAGCAGATGAAGGCATTCTTCTTGGTTATTCTCCATATAGCAAAGCATACAAGTGTTACAATAAAAGACTTGGCAGAATTGTTGACAGCATTGATGTAGTGGTTGATGAGAAGGGATATATTCCTAGGCAAGTTCATCATGAAGACATTGAAGAAGATGAAGGCTACACTCAAAGGCATAATGATGAAGAAGAAGAACCTCAAGAAGAACCAGAGGAGCAGGCAAGAATAGAAGAGAAGTCTCCATCCAGATATGTTCAAAAGAATCATCCAGAATCTCAGGTTGTGGGGCAGAAAGAAGCAGGAATACAAACAAGAAGAAGAATTGCAGAAGCTTCAAGCTATTTGGCATTTCTCTCTTCCACTGAACCACAAAATGTGAAAGAAGCATGCAAAGATGAATGTTGGGTCAAAGCAATGGATGAAGAACTTGAGCAGATCAAAAAGAACAACACTTGGGAACTGGTTCCTAGACCAAAAGATAAGAATGTCATAGGGACAAAGTGGGTCTTCAAGAATAAATTCAATGAAAATGGAGAAGTAATTAGAAACAAGGCCAGACTTGTTTGTAAAGGGTATGCGCAGCAAGAAGGGATAGATTTTGAAGAGACCTTTGCTCCTGTAGCAAGACTTGAGGCCATCCGAATGTTCCTTGCTCTCTCAAGCTTTCAAAACTTCAAGGTATTTCAAATGGACGTGAAATCATCCTTTCTGAATGGAGACTTAGAAGAAGAAGTATATATTGAGCAGCCAGATGGTTTCATTCTTGGGAATGATCCAAACCTTGTATGCAAATTAAAAAAGGCTCTCTATGGTCTCAAACAAGCTCCAAGGGCTTGGTACTATCGATTGGACAAATATCTTCAAGAACAAGGCTTTTCAAAAGGATCAGCAGATAGCAATCTCTATATAAAAATTGAAAATAACAAATTGCTAATACTTGTTGTTTATGTAGATGATATTATCTTTGGTAGCAATGAAGAGACTATGAGTCAAAACTTTGCCTTGGTTATGCAGAAAGAATTCGAAATGTCACTACTTGGAGAATTGACATACTTTCTTGGATTGCAAATCCAACAAAATGAAGGAGGAATCTTCTTGTCTCAAACTAAGTACCTCAAGCAGATCTTGAAGAAGTATGGCATGGAAGATTCAAAGCCAGTATGTACACCCATGGTTACAGGATGCAGCCTCAGTGCAAATGATGAATCAACAGCAGTTCATCAACCAACTTATAGATCCATGATTGGGAGTTTGCTTTATTTGACAGGTACCCGACCAGACATCATGCATGCAGTCGGAATAGTTGGGAGATTTCAGGCAAATCCAAAGGAGACTCATCTTCAGGCAGTGAAGAGAATCTTCAAATATGTTCAAGGGACACAAAATTATGGATTATGGTATCCTAGAGATACAGATCTCACACTTCATGCTTATACAGATGCAGATTGGGCCGGAAGTGTGGATGACAGGAAGAGCACAAGTGGTGGTGCATTCTTTATGGGCTCCAGATTAGTATCTTGGTTCAGCAAGAAACAGAGTTCGATTGCCTTATTTACAGCTGAAGCAGAATATGTGGCTGCGGCATCTTGTTGCACACAACTTCTTTGGATGATGCAGACCTTGCAGGATTTTCAAATCACTTGCACTTCACCAGTGTCTATCTTATGTGATAATACAAGTGCAATCAGCATTTCAAAGAATCCAGTCATGCACTCAAAGACCAAGCACATACCAATCAAGTACCATTTTCTTCGGGAACAAGTGCTTGAGCAGAAAGTCAAGTTGGAGTATGTTCCTTCTAAGGAACAAGTTGCTGATATTCTCACAAAACCATTGCCCAGGGAAACTTTTGAATATCTCAGACAAAAGCTGGGAGTAATTGATGCTTCATCATGCTGTTGAAGATTGTCTGTTCTACAGAAAATTTTGTATACGCAAGTTACGTAAGGGATATCCGCGTATATACGCTGATTTATGCTGGGAAAGTCGCGTGTATGGTGTACGCGTGTTGCAGAAATCATATCCGCGTGCATACGCCATTTTCTGCAGGAGAAGTCGCGTATACAGAGTTCTGAACAGCAAGGGCAGACTCTGGTCGGAGAAGATCTGAGATGGGTATGCCAGAATTCTTCAGGCACAGGTTCAGGGGGAGCAGCAAGCACAGGTTCAGGGGGAGCAGATTAAAGTCTCATAAAGCATTGTTGGCATTTAGATGTAGTACACAACTGTTGTTGGTTTCAGGAGAAGGAGCTCAGAAGGAAATCTTGGTTGCTGATCTAAAAGATGTGTATCAGATGCTGCTCGTGACTTTCATAAGTCTTGGTCTAAATTTGTTGTCTCTATGTAATGTATCTCTTCTGTGATATCTCTTTTATGGTGTCAAGGTCATGTAACGGCCTATGTTGGTTTCCCCACTATGCCTGGGATGAATATTGGTTATTATATGTAAATTTCTGATGTATCCCCTCTTGGTTGGGAGTATGGATGTATGTATTGAGTCTTTTGGTGATAGGAAGGTCCTTTATGATGTACAAGTCTTAGTTCTTTTAAAGAACATCTCTTGCAGGTCTAGCCTAGCATGTTTCAGCACAGCCAAGCAAAGATATCAGCATGTACTCAGGGGGAGCATAGCCCTTTGCCCTTGATGTCAAAGGGGGAGAGTGACTTGGTGTGGTGGTTGCCATCAAGTCCAAAGGGGGAGATTATTGGCATTATAATTCAAGTGTTGTCCTTGATGGCAACTCACTCAGAGGTTGGTACAGGTGCTCAGAGGCTGGTACAGGTGATGGCAACTTAATCAGAGGACAGATCTTAGTACAGCATTCCAAGAAAGTTCATACACGCAGGTTCGTTAAGCCCAAGTCACGTATACAAGCAGGTTCACTATATACCAAGTCGCGTATACGCAGGTTCTCTATATATCAAGTCGCGTGTACACGCTGGTTGGCTTCAGTAAAAGCGCGTGTATGTGGAAAACTTATCTTTGGTCCACAGCGGTTATTCCTTGGAAGTTGTGCCTATGGTTTTGGACCTTGGTGTCTCGACGGACGTGTTGATCCCTAGTTTCGAAGTTGATGGTATTGGATTTCTATGGTTTTGGCTCTTGGTATTGAACAAGGCCTAAGGCTATATAAGGAGAAGGAAATCATTAGGCAAGGGCATCTGAAAAGTCTTGAATATCTGATGAAGTATTAGATCCAGTATGCAAGTTATTGGTTGATGATGTATTGATTGATCTGAGCTAAGGAGAGATCTCATCGGTTGATGGAGAACAAGATCTAAGGAGAGATCGGGATCAATTGAAATGAACTATCTTTATATGGTTGATTATGCGTATTTCTAGATCTGCATTCTGACACAATGTTATGTTCTGGGTATAACTGAAATCTGGTACAGCTGCAAGTTATGAAAAATTATTTTTAGATCTGTACGCAGGTTGTCTTCGGTAAAACCGCGTGTATACGCGGGTTGCCTTCATTGTAGTAGCGTATATCTTTTGGAGCTTGATTTTTGGGTTGCAGCTGGATCTGACTGTTATTGTAGAGTTCTGTAGTCTGCTCTGTGTTCTGGTGACTGGGTTTGACAGGGTTTCAGTGGTTCAGTGATTCAAAGATTGATGATGCTAATATTGGTTATTTTATGCTTCAATGATTTGTGAATGAATCATGGTCTTCAGATTGTAATGTTGTGCTTCAGGAATATCCAGTCTGAAAATTGATGAAAAGTGGTACCTGAAGGAAAGAAGACTGTATGCCAGCACCTACGTACTAGTATCTTAGCTAGTACAAGAGCAAAGGGGGTTGGAGCTCCCTTCCAAGGAAGTTTGGAGAACGAGAGAAGGTTGAAGCCTTCTACAGGTTGTAGCCTGCGTACTGGTATAAGGCTGCACCAGTACAAAAGACTGTAATTGAAGTTCTTATTAAAGAAAGATAGAGATGACTTGCAGTAGGTGGTTTTCACCCACATTGGGTTTCCACCTTACATCATGGTGTTCATGTGTGTGGCTTGTGTGTGATGATCTGTTGTGTTTACTCTTAATATGGTGAATAATAACCTGATGCACTTAACTGAAGATAAACTAACTGAATTATATGTTTTCTGGTTATACGCTGTTTTCTTTAGACATAGTAGCGTGTACACGCTGGTTCACTTAACTGAAGTAGCGTATATGTTTCTGAGCATTGAAAAAGTTTTATTGATCTGATAATACTGATTCACCCCCCCTCTCAGTATTATTTCCAACATGAAATAATGAAGCCATTGTAGAAGTCTTTCCTAAGTTTTCTTCAGTTCCCCCTCACGACAATGATATGTTTGTGGAGTTTTGTTGGTCTGAGTCGGTATTGTACAAGCCATTTCGTGATTTTCATATCGATATTAGAGCTACACATGATGACATCATACAAAATTGGGAACTTTTTTCCTACAATCCTTGGCATATTGATCGTAATCCAATACCTTCAAAGGATCCAGCTCCAAATGAGGATGAAGAGTTTTTTCATGTATCGAATTATTCTCAGCAACATGAGTGGGAGATAATATTAGGTTTGTATAAGAATAAATTTATACATGCAAGTGAATTTTACATGATTGGATTTAGGGATCGTGATGTTATGAACAATTGGAGCTCTATATTTTTTGATGAAGAGACATTAAGATGTGTAGTGAACTTCATATATAATAAGAAAAATGTGACTGAAAAGATCCCATTGCTTCTTTTGGCCCCTACCAGTGTTGTAGCATTCAACATATCTCCATCAACAATACACTCAACTCTTCATATACTACTATGGAACCTCATTGATTTACACGGGTCAACTTTGCTTACCTTACAAGAGGAGATGAAACATGTTAAGTACATCCTTATTGATGAGATGAGTTTTATAGGGAGAAATTTGTTGACACATATTGATGCTCGACTTCATCAAGTTTTTCCTCATAATAAAGAAGTTCCTTTCAGAGGTATACCAATTATATTAGTTGGAGATTTGGGAAAACTGCCTCCTATTATGGATAGACCTACATCTTCATTTGAATTTCATGCAAAAGAATTATGGAATTTATTCAAAACTCTTGTAACTTTTGATACGATATTAAGGAAATACAGACAAAAGCAATGATAAAACATGTTTTCATCATCTATTAATGAACATTAGGGGTGTGATTCCAACAATAGAAGACTGGAAATTACTAATGACATGTACATATTACAATTTGGATGCTTCAACAAAAGAATTATTTAATAAGGCTATACATTTGTTTGCAACAAATGATGATGTGAACAATCACAATAAGCATTTCTTGATGTCCCTAAATCACCTTGTTGCACGTAGTGTTGCTAGAAGATCAAATAGTAGCCACACCATTGAAGCAGATGAGAAAAATTTGGATAATGAGTTCCTTCTTACTGTTGGATCTAGGGGCATGCTTACTTCAAATTTATGGACTAATGAAGGACTTGTCAATGGTGCCCTTAGAGTAGTTCAAGATATTGTGCATAATCCAAAAACATCACCTCCTGGTCCTCCAACATATGTTTTAGTAAAATTTGATAATTATGATGGAGTTCCATGGGATGAACTATCCCCTTATACTGTTCCTATTATACCTATTGAAAGAGGTCATAATAGATAAATTCCATTGATACTTGCTTGGGGATTAACAATTCATAAGTCCCAGGGATTGACACTAGAGAAGGAAACTATTAATATTGGAAGGATAGAGTGACAAGGTCTTACTTTTACAGTGATATCTCGAGTTAAATCTTTGGATGACCTTCAATTTCAACCTCCTTTTTCATACGATCGATACGAAAAGATGGAAAAGTGTGCCGGTGTGTCTAAGAGAAAAGCAGAAGAAGAGAGATTAAGATTAAATACTAAGTGATTTATGTGTTTTTCAATATTTTCTTCATATCACATCTGAATGGAATGATCAATGTATTTTTTCAATATATTAATAATTATTTGGACATGTTGATCGTTGAACATTGTTACATTGATATTATTTGTTACTATTTTTATTTCTAATCATGTAATTTTCAAAGTATGATGTACAAGTAAAAAATATACATAATTGTATAATAATCTAAAAATGTGACATTGTTGCCCCAAACTAGAACCATCCTAGATCCATATAACTCTGGATCTATCATGCACCAATAGGGATCTATTGGCATTATGATACAAATATGATACAGGTGTTGTCCTTGATGGCAACTCACTGAGATGATAGATCATAGTACAACTAGTAAATAACAAAGAATTAATGATCAGAGAGGTATACGAAGGTGTGCTATGACAAAGAAGCATATACATGCAGGTGCACCATATACCAAGTTGTGTATACATACACACGCATATTTACAGAAGGAAAGGTGCATACATGTTGGGAATCTAAGTTTTGGTCCATGGTATTTTGGTATTGGTCCATGGTATTTGGTCTGAAATGTTGACCCCAGGTATTGGGTCCAACGTATTGGTTCTATGTGGTTTTGGACCATGGTATTGAGAGAGGCCTAAAACTATATAAGGAGAAGATCATTAGGCCAAGATGAGTAAGTGTGCAAGTGATGAATATCTAATGAAGTGTGAGATCTAGTATGTTGGTTATGGGTTTGTGATGCTTTGCTTGATCTGAACCTAGGAGGCACCTATGCGATTGATAAAGGTTGATGGACTGGGATCATGAATCTACTAAAATGCATTACCATTATATGGTATGATCATGAATAGATCTGAATACTGACACATGTTTTTCCTTTATATCTTATGTTCTGGGTATATCTGAAGTTGAAAATTGCAGCGAAGGTATAAGTAATTATTTTCAGATAAGTACATGGGTTCTCTTCGGTGAAAGGGCATATACACACTGGTTCAACACAGTCAAGTAGTGTATACATTATGAGATTTGATGTTTGAGGTTTCTGTTGGTTCTAGTGGTTGTTGCAAAGTTCTAGGCTCTGCTCTGTGTTCTGGTGACTGTGTTTTGATGACAGGGTTTCAGTGATTCAATTGTTGGGTGATCCAGAGTTAATGATTGTATTGTAGTAGTGATTGTTTTGTATTTATGGATCCATTCTAAAAATTTATGAAATGTGGTCCCTCGAAGAAAAGAGAAGGTTGTAGCCTTCTGTAGGTTAGCACCTACGTACTATTACTTCAGCTAGTACAAAAGCTAAGGGGGTTGTAGCTCCCTTCCACGAGAGGTTGGAGAATGAGAGAAGGTTGTAGCCTTCTATAGGTAGAAGCCTACGTATTGGTATAAGACTGCACCAGTAGAGAAATATTGTAAAAAGAAGTTTCTTACTAAAAGAAGATAGAGACGAATTGCAGCAGGTGGTTTTCACCCACATTGGGTTTCCACCTTATATCATGGTGTTCATGTGTGCTTCTTATGTGCGATGATCTGTTCTATTTTACTGCACCTGTTTACTATTCATATGGTTAATAATGTTCTGATGCACTCATTGAAGATCAACTAACTGAATCATAATTTTACTAGACATACGCTAGTTGCATTAAATACAGTTGCATATACACGCGAGTATCCTTAACTGAAGTAGCGTATATGAATCTAATAATGGAAATGAAAATATTATTGATTTTCTAATACTGATTCACCCCTGCCCCCTCAGTATTATTTCCAACAATTGGTATCAGATCCAGTCCTTCAGAAGAAGCTTGATCACTTGAAGGAAGATCCATCACGATGAGTAATCAAGAAAGAGAGGGATCCATCAAACCACCAATCTTCGATAGGAGCAATTTTGTCTACTGGAAGATAAGAACCACAACATATCTAAAATTTCTTGGAATAGATGTCTGGGGAATCATGGAAGGAGGATATACATATCCACCAAAAACTCCTATAGATACGGTAGGTAGAAAGCATTATGAACTCAATGCCAAAGCTATTACTATCTTATTGGGAAGTTTTTCACAATCAAAATTTGTGAAGGTAATGCAGTTCAAATCATCCAAAGAAATATGGGATAAAATCATTCTAAGCTATGAAGGAGATGATCAGGTAAAACATGCTAAGCTTCAAACTCTCAGAATATGATTTGGAACTCTTAAGATGCATAGTAATGAAAGAATAGCTAATTACTTCCTATGTATAGATGAGATTGTCAATTGTATGAGGAATTTGGGTGAAGAAATTAAGGAAGTTGTCTTAGTTGAGAAATTTTTGAGATCCTTGTCTACTAAATTTGAATCCAAAGTTTTTTCCATAGAAGAAAAGGAGGATCTGTAGAAAATCACTATGACGTAGCTTCACGAAATCTTAACTACTTTTGAGATGAGAAAAGGAGGACCATTAGATATGAGAGAAGCTGCATTTAAAGTATCAACAAATGGAAAAGAAAAATTTAGTGAATTAGGATACATTTCAGAAGAAGAATATGAGGTAAATTTTGTCAAGAATCTTGAACGGGGATCTGGAAGGTTCAAAGATAATCTACCTTTCAAATGCTTTTCTTGTGGTAGAGTTGGTCACTATGCTGCTAGATGCCCTCATAAAAGAAAGATGTCTGAAGAAGGTAATAGAAGTTATTATACTCATGATAAAAGTAATGACTCATCTAATAGTGATGAGGACATTAGACTTCTCATGGCATATGAAAAAAAGGACGTAGAGACAGAAGAAGTTATCAGACTAAAAGAACAGCTGGAGATAGTAACCAGGGTAAGGGAGCAGTTGCAGGATGTAGTAAAAGATCAGAGCATAACAATTCAGAGACTTGAATCTAAGATTCTCTCTCTAAAAGAAGATCTTAAAGAATCAAAAAAGCAGAATAAAGAAGCTCTTGAAGAATAAGAACATGAAATGCTTGAATTAAGGAAACAAGTGGAAGAAAGAAGAAAAGCTAAAGAAAAAATAAGGAAGAAATATTTGGAAAAGGAAGAACAACATCAGGTTGAGGTAAATATCTTGAAAGCTAAATTAGAAGAAAAGGATAAATTGTTATGATTTCAAGACAGTACTAACATTTTGGATGATATTCTTAGTAGTCAAAGATCCCCTACTATCAAAACTGGTTTTGGTTTTTATGAAACTATCGAAGGTGAAACTAGCTCATAGGGTGAAGAAAGGAATTCTAATGCAAAATATGAAATGATCAATGAAGAGATAAGTGGTCAACCCCAACAATAACCAAGGAAATAAATTCTTCAAAGAAGATCTTTTCCTCCTAACTATGGAAGTGACAGTAGGTTATTTCCTCAAATGAATAATGTTGAATGTTATGTATGTCATAACTTTGGACATATTGTAGATAGATGCAGAAGCAAAATGGGTCAAGACCATCACACAGAAATATCATCACACTCCAGGTACATCAAGGGATATTGTTCTTCTTTCAATGTGTTTGGTCACAAAGCCATTGACTACTATAGGAGGAATATGAAACATGTAAGATGTTATGCATGTAACAAGTTTGGACATAAAGTAAGGGAATGCAGGGGAAAAATCCGAACTCCAAAGCAAGAGGATCATACATCATCACAATTCCATGCATTGAAGAAGACAAAATTAGAGACAAAAAGATGTAGCATAACTTATTTAGCTGACATAACAGACACAGGGGAAACTGAAAGTGTAAACCTTCAGTATTCCAGCTTGCATACACAAATATTATGAAGATACGTCGCGTATATACATGAGTTAGAGGCTGCAGAGTCACATATATCGAGCTCTGAAGAAAGAGCAACAGAACGAACTCAAGAAATGGTTCAGTCATGGTATATGATGGTTGGTACAGGCTCAGGGGGAGCACATGCTTCGAATAATGCATTGTTGGCATTATGGTTAGAAGTATTTGGTGATGATGCTTATTGAAACATCTTCCTACTGGTTGTTGATTGGCCAAGAGAATGGATTGCAAGTTACAGGTCTGGATGCTAGTTACAAATCCTTATAGTGCAGATCATATGGTGTATGACAGTTACTGGTGACTATCATGGTCTTGTTTAGACTCAGCATGTGCTCAGGGGGAGCATGGATGGATTGGTACATCTTGGCATCTACAAAGGGGGAGCTCAATCAAAGATTTCAGTAGGTACTCAGGGGGAGTATGGATAGCAGAAGGTATACCAAGGGAGAGAACATCTTGGTCTACCCTTTGCCCTTGATGTCAAAGGGGGAGAGTGACTTGGTGTGGTGGTTGCCATCAAGTCCAAAGGGGGAGATTGTTGGCATTATGATACAGATATGATACAGGTGTTGTCCTTGATGGCAACTCACTCAAATGACGGATCATAGTACAACTAGTAAATAGCAAATAATTAGTGATCAGAGAGGTATACGCAGGTGTGCTATGACAAAGAAGCATATACATGCGGGTGCACCATATACCAAGTTGCATATACGTACACACACATGTTTACAGTAAGAAAGGCATGTACATGTTGGGAATCTAAGTTTTGGTCTGTGGTATTTGGTCCATGGTATTTTGGTATTGGTCCATGGTATTTGGTCCAAAGTGTTGACCCCAGCTATTGGGTCCAAGGTATGGTTCTACATGGTTTTGGACTATGGTATTGAGAGAGGCCTAAACCTATATAAGGAGAAGATCATTAGGCCAAGACGAGTAAGTGTGCAAGTGATGAATATTGATGAAGTGTGAGATCTAGTATGCTAGTTATGGGTTTTTGATGCTTTGCTTGATCTGAACCTAGGAGGAACCTATGTCGTTGATAAAGGTTGATGGACCGGGATCATGAAGACTAAAATGAATTATCATTATATGGTATGATCATGAATAGATCAAACTAATGATGCATTGTTGCACAAAAATTGTCACCTTGACATTCTGCAATTAGTGTGAGTCTATCATCACTCATACCTTCCTCCTTTGCAAGTCTTAAACCTCAGTTCTTCATATCAAGCCTTGAAAATAAGAGAAAGACCTTAAAAATCTCTCAAACTATGGTTCCGCACTTTCTCTTAGCATTACTTACGGTCCACACCTATTGGTCATGTCCCCTGTGCACCTGACCACTTTGTCTATGTGTTATGGGTGTGGAGCCCAGTAAAAGTTATAAAGGTGCAAGTACATTCTTAACAACTCAGTTTGAGTCATTTCTAGAAGCTTCTAGAGGGAATCTTGAGGTGGCAAGTTCGCTCCTTAAAGGTTCATGCATCCCATACCTTAAGGAGCTAACCCCTTGATGTGAGGAGCTTATCCCTTTGAAGGAGGACTCTATCCCTTCAATGGTGGACATGTAACCTCCTTCCTTTGCACTATAAAATGAAGCATTGGGTTGGTTACTTGGGGGTTGAAAAGCTAAATATTTTTGAGGTGAAATGCTGCTAGAACTTAGTCTTCCTAATTGAGCTTTTGAGAGGAGAGATTACATACCTTTTGATCTCATTTGGAAGAGAGTGAGGCTTGTCAAAGTAGAGGAGATTCTTGTTTGGACTCTGGGAAGAGCTTGGACAACATCAAGGCACCAAAGGTTGTAAACTTCTTCTATTTCAAAGTTAATACAATCAAGTTTATTTTTTTCAATAAGCTGTGTTTTATGGTTTATTTCATGGATTCCTTGATCACCATGATGGACATGATTTATTATATTAGCTATGTAGGTGTTATTTGATGTGTGCTTGTTTGTGATTGTAGGTTCTTAAAAGGAAACTCTTTCAGATGGTTGGAGCATGGCTGCCACAAACTAGCGCTAGACTTAAGGTAGGGTCTAAAACACCTCTTTAGTTTTTATTAATGAATCTAAATATGTTTAGAGAAAGGTAGATTTTCTTGTCTTGCTTATTGCTAGACATCTGTTGATACTAGGGAGATCGGCCTTGTTGACAAGATCGATTTATCTGGACAACAAATTGGCGACTCCGCTAGGGATCAGTCATCCATGTTTCCCAAACAGCTGAAACATTTTTATATGGCGGTCCTTCTGTTCCTTCTGGGTATCAGTCACTTTCTGGTACTTTTTCAGGAGCATCTCCTCAACCCATTGAACATGGGATATCAACTGGTAATAACAGAACTCAACCGTTGAGCATAGGAGAAATTCTTATGATATCTGGTGCTATTCCAAATCCACAACCTCAAGGTAGTTAGTAACTGCCTGGAGGGCAACCTCAAGGTAGTCAGTTACCACCTGGAGGGCAACCTCAAGGTAGTCAGTTATTGCCTGGGGGGCAACCGTAAGGTGCTCAATTACCACCTCGGGGGCAACCTCAAGGTAGTCAAATACTACTTGGGGGGAAACCTCAAGGATAGTACATACCTTCGGGACAGTACATACCTCAAGGTCAACCCTAGACTCAGTATATACCTCAAGGTCAACCCCAGTATCAATATATACCTCAAGGTCAACCCCAGTTTTAGTACGTGCCTCAAGGTTACCAACCTCAAGGTCAGTACCCAACTCAAGGTTTCCAACCACCTTTTGGTCAACCATTTGTACAAGGACTTGGAAATGTACCTCTCAATTATCAGCCCTACACTCAACCTGGTTATGGTCCTCAATATGCTCAACCTGTTATGGGTCCATACCCCAGAATGAACATGGTGTTGGATCCATCACAAACTCAATAGATTTTGCAACCTAATGTGTAGTTATCAAGTCAACCTGGACAACCTTTGGTTTCTGGTCCAACCCAGTAACCTGTCCAGCCTACTATTCAAACTTCTGCACCTAGTGTAGTTCATCAGTTTGGGCCTAGTTCACCTCGAACTCCGCCTCAAACTACTGCTGCAACTACTGCAGCTTCTGTTCAATCTACCCCACCTACTTCTGGAGTATCAGCAGCTCCAGTTTCTACTGTTCCTCCATCAACTCCTCAGACCTCTTTACCACAGTCAGGATCTATGGTGCAGACTTCGATTCAGATGCCTATAGGACAACCTAGTCCAAGTACGGTTGTCACAAGTCAACCGCAATTCACTTATCAACCGTACCAAGGACAGTATCAATATGGTCCTGCTATGAAAAACCTAATTTATCAGTATCAACCATACCCTGGATATACTTATCAACAACCTCAACAACCCCAGTTTGGTCCGGTTAATCCTGGTTTTCAACGAGGATATAATATTCCTAATGCAAATCTAATTCCAAGTTGTCCTGGATATCCTCCTCCTCGAGCTGACCCAAGGTTTTCGAAACACTGACCGTCAGTTACCTTTTATTGCAACTTTGGATTTACCTGATTTGTCATGCCTTACGAACAATCCAATTTATTATCTTCCGTATTGGCCGCCAATGCCTAATAAGTTGCCCAATGATATCTCGAAGTTTGAGGGTAAGTCAGGAGAAGATCCGTCAAATCATGTGATGACTTATCACCTCTGGTGGGCATCCAATTCCATTATAGATGATTCAATTTGCTTACGTCTTTTTCAATGCACTCTAATTCGTCTCGCTGCCAAGTGGTACATTGAGTTACCACGAAGCTCTTTTTACAATTTTAGTCAGTTAGCCACTTCATTCTTAATTCATTTTCAGTTGCCTGTTAGATATGACAATGGCACGGAATTATTAACTTCATTAAAACAATCTATGTCCACATATATTTCAAATCATATTCATGAATGGCAACGTCGATGATGTTTAGTGAAAGTTTTTATCCCAGATCAAATTTTGGCAGAATGATTTGTTAAATCATTATTACCTAAAATCAATGAGGATGTAGGTAAGGCAGGAGTTGTTACTGAAGAGCAAGTAATTGCTCAAGCTCAATATCTTGACCTCGTTTATACGCAGTCCGGTACTTTACACAAAAGAATCCCTGATCTTCCGAAACAAAATCAAATAACTGCAGCTCCTTCAGGGTCTCATGCTGTTGATGGTATGATTGGTTCAGTTAGTACCAAAAGTAAGAAGAAATCTACAAAGAATTATTCTCCTATTATAACTTTACCAGATTCCCTGATAGAAGAATCTTCCGCTGAAATTCCTGCCGATATTCATGTCGTAGAATCATCTACGGCCAAATCAAAATCTGGCGGTAAAAAGAAGGGGAAGAAGAAAAATAAACAAAACTCAAAAGAGAAACCAGATAAAAATGATCCTACTGATGAAAAACGTAAACCTCGCTATCCTTGTCTCATTTGTAATGAGGAGCATTTTACAAGGGATTTTCCACATCGAGATGAGGTTTGGAAAATCGTCAAAGGTTTTGAAACACCTGTTGTCTTGAAGGATCCTTTTCCTAATCAAGATAGTAAGATGATAGGTTCTTCCTCAAATGCCTCAGAAGAACCCATTATGATGATGTCCCATGTCAGGATTTCCACGCGATCGCAAGATTATGGTAGTAAGAATCCTGTTGGTGGTAAGGAAGCAGAATCTTCTAATTCAAACCCATCAACTTCAACTCCTTCTGGTTCTGATCCGCTACAGATCGAGAAACCTAACCCAGACTTAGTAATCAAACCGCCTGCTAAAGGTATACTTCAGAAGTCAGATTTCAATCCACATGCAAGAACTACTCACAACTATAACATTGTTGAAGATTTATCTATTTCCCCTTCAGCAATGTCCGCTTTGGAGGTGCTGCAATCATGCCCAACACAACATAAATTGCTATTGTCTGCTATAGGAGATGTTGATATTCAGGATTCCAACCTTATAATATTCGATTTAGAAAATAGTACACCTCGCCTACCTCATCAAATGGCTTTCCAAATCCCAATGTTAGTCAAAAATAGACCTTGCTTTCAAACTGTGATTGATGAGGGAGCTTCTACATGTATTATGTCGATCCAGTGTTGGAGATCACTTGGTTCTCCCTCACTCAATCAATCCCTGATGATTCTAAAGGCTTTTGATGGCTGAGGGTTTCATCCTTTTGGAATTTTGCAGGATTTACCTATAGGGGTAGAAGGAAAAACTCTAAATCTAGATGTGGAAGTGGTTGATGCCCCTCTAGATTACAACCTTCTTTTGGGTCGCAGTTGGTCTTATGCTATGACTGATGTTGTTTCATTGGCCTTTTGGCTTATTAAGTTTCCTCATAATGGAAATATCATTGCAATAGACCAGTTAACTTATTTTTCATCCGACCCAGCCTCTTCTGATAGTATTCAACATGTCGATAAAACATCTATCCCTTATAAGGATGTTGGGGTGGGATTGATTAAAGATTCTGGCTTACTAGGAACTTTTTCATTTCCTCCTCCTAACGTATCAACTTCTTTTGCAACCATTCATATGATTTCATCGAACACTATTGCTTTTGATGATCATTGGATCATACCTTCCGATTTTGAGGTGGACTCACTTGGCGATGCAATGCCCTTGAGTCCCTTTGAAGTTGCATATCAGGTTGTACAGTCATTTTCCGACTCTTGTTCAACCGAAATCGATCCAATGAATGCCATCCATGGGGAATCACTTTCAATCTCAACCTCAGATTCAACAACTCTTTCTGATCCTATTCATACTGATGAGCAGATTCGTGAACTTTTGTCTGTTGATGATTTACCATGGGAAGATCTTCGTCATCGATCTTCATTTTTGCCTGAGCTTGATCATTTTGAAAATGAGTTCTCATCTATTTTTACCACTGATTATGTCAAAGAACCACAAAATCCATTGCAACATCCTGATTCTGAGTTGAATTCGGGAAATATTTATCGAACGATTCCTATTGACATTTCTTTGAAACCTGCAATTATTGAAAACATTCATATAGGTTCTTCTTGTGCAGATGAGGAAATCCAAACTTATAAACCCCTATTTCAAGAATTCTGCAACGTGTTTGCCTAGTCATATGAAGAAATGCCAGGAATCAATCCATCAATTGTTGTCCATGAAAGTAAAACTTACCCGGATGCTAAACCTGTCCGGCAACGTTTGCATCAGATACATCCAAGAAAAGCTGTTGTTATTAAAGCTGAAGTTGAGAAATTACTTTGAGTAGGTTTCATTTATCCAATTACTTTAACAGATTGGGTATCGAATATCATTCTTGTTAACAAAAAGGAAGGAATGATAAGAATATGTATTGATTATAGGGATATTAATCAAGCTTGTCCTAAAGACAATTATCCAACCCCCTATATCGATCAAATTATTGATGATTGTGCCAGCAGTGAAATGTTCTCCTTTATGGATGGTCTTTCCGGTTACAATCAAATTAACATACTCCCTGCTGATCAACCTAAAACGGCTTTCATTTGTCCATGGGGGACATTTTCTTATTGCAAGTTACCTTTTGGGTTGAAGAACGATGGAGCAACTTTTCAAAGGGCTATGTCTTACACATTTCATGACATCAAGCCCATTGTGCAGCCTTATCTTGATGATTTACTTGCTCATTCATTACGTAGAGCTGATCATCTCACTCATTTACGAGCCATCTTTATGAGATGTAGGCATTATCGAATTAAGATGAATCCACACAAATGTGTTTTATGTATAGAAATAGGTCATTTACTGGGATTTGTTGTTTCAAAAGCCAGCATTCATGTCGATCCTTCAAAGGTTGAAGCTATTGTCAAATTACCTCCACCTTCGACTCTTTGCCAACTCCAAAGTTTGCAAGGGAAAGCAAACTTTTTACGTCGTTTCATTCCTAACTATGTTGAGATAACGAAAGGTTTTACCAGGTTGTTGAAATAGAATACTTTGTTATTTTGGGATGAGATACCTAACAAATATTTTGAAGCACTTAAACACGTGTTGACCCATGCACCGTTATTGCATCCTCCCAACTACAACTAGGAATATTTTTTGTAGCTCGCCGCTTCTCATTCCACCATTGGGATGGTTTTAGTTCAGGAAGATGAATTCAACAATGAACATGTGATTTACTATCTTAGTCGAACTCTGAATCTAACTGAGCTTAAATATTCACATGTGGAGAAATTGGCCTTGGTAGTTGTTCAAGTTGTCCAAAGATTTCATCATTACATCTTATTACGCAAAACCATGGTAATTCTGACTGTAACCCTATGACGTATATTTTGACCAAACAATTGCTAGGGGGAAAGTATTCCAAATGGATAGTTATCCTGCAGGAATTTGACTTAGAATTTGAAAAATCCAAGGCAAAGAAATCTTTGGTTTTTGCAGAACTGATGTGTGATTTCCCGCATACTGATACTGAAACTGTGGCAGAAGAACCCATTACGGATGAATCTTTGTTTCTTATCAGTACTCTTGATCCATGGTATGGAGATAAAATTGTCTATCTCCAAACCCAATCTTTTCGGCCTGAAATCTCACGATCTCAGTGAAGGAAAATATGTTTCCAATCCCAAGAGTACAATGTTATTGGAGATACACTCTATCGTCGTGGAGCGGATTCTATTTCCCGATGTTTTCTAACTCATGAAGAAGCTGAAAAGGTTCTGAATGACTGTCACTCTCGAGAATGTGGTGGTCATATGTTTGGGTATGCCACAGCCCAAAAGAAATTGTGCGGTGGTTATTTTTGGCTATCCTTATTTAAAGATTTTACCAATGCAGTCCGGAAATGCCACAATTGCGAAATTTTTGATCGAAAGATGCGTGCTCCACCTGCTCCTCTCCACCCTATAATTGTTGTCGATGCTTTCGCGAAGTGGGGTATCTACTTTATTACATGTAACCCTCACTCGGCAGAGGGGCATTCGTATATCATCCTTGCGATAGATTATTTTACCAAGTGGGCCGAGGCGATGCCTACATTTTCGACAGACAGAAAAACTACTGCAATTTTCATTTTCGATCATATAATTGATAGATTCAGTGTTCCTCAAGTGATTATTACTGATCATGGAAGTCATTTTCGAAACATCATGATGACTGAAGTAACTGATCAACTTGGTCTGCGTCACGATAGTTCTACTCCATATTACCCACAGGCTAATGGTCTGGTTGAAGCAATCAATAAAGTTCTGTTGGAAATAATACTCAGAGAGGGGGGGGGGGTGAATCAGTATTATCAAATCAATATAAATTTTTCATTTCCATATTAAGATTCATATACGCTACTTCAGTTAAGGAAAACCACATTTATACGCTACTATGTGTAATGCAACAAGCGTATATCGAGTAAACTTATGATTCGATTAGTTGATCCTTAATGAGTGGATAAGAACATTATTAACCATATGAATAGCAAACAGGAGCAGGAAAATAGAATAGATCATCACACACAAGAAGCACACATGAACACCATGATGTAAGGTGGAAACACAATGTGGGTGAAAACCACCTGCTGCAAGTCGTCTCAATCTTCCTTTTAATAAGAAACTTCTTTTTACAATAGTTCTGTACTGGTGCAGTCTTATACCAGTACACAGGCTTCTACCTGCAGAAGGCTACAACCTTCTCTCGTTCTCCAGACTCTCTTGGAAGGGAGCTACAACCCCCTTAGCTCTTGTACTAGCTGAGGTACTAGTACGTAGGTGTTGACCTATAGAAGGCTACAACCTTCTCTTTTCTTCCACGGACCACATTTCATAAATTTTTAGACTGGATCCATGAATAACATTAATCAAACATCAAGTATATCTGCATCAACCAATCTTTTTTGTACAACCCAATACTGAATCAAACAATCACTTCTTTGAATGCTATAACCAGATAATAACAGTGACTAGACACCAATCTTGAACCCAGAATACTGCAGCAATAAACCAAAGCAGCTAAAACATATTTTATGAGATGTACGCTACTTCAAAATGAGGAACATACATGCACACACTTCTGTATGAAGGAAAACCTGCGTATACGCTTCTTTGGATTACTGAAACAGCGTGTATACGCGCCTTTGCTATGCCAAACCTGCGTACAGATATATGAAAGACAGTTTTCCCTTTTCAAGTATTCAAGAATTAATTATACCTAGATTATCAGATTCATAGATCAATTCATGCGTCAAATATAATAGATCAGAATCACAAAGATAATACAATTCAAGTCTTGAGATTTGACCCTTCAATAGGACTTATCCATCTTGTAATGCTGAGGTTCCTCCTTGATTCAAATCCAGCTATACACCATAAGCTAATCACCAGTATTCTAGATCTTGCTCCTCATAAGATATTCAACTTGAGTTGATACCCTTGCAAAATGATTTCCTTTCCCTTTTATAGCCCTAGGCCTTACTCAACCCATGGTCCAAAACCATTATAGAACCAATAATAAGGACCCAATACCTGGGTTCAACACTTTGGATGCAATACGAAGGACCAAAACCATAGGTTCAAATATGTCGGACCAAATACCATGGACCAACCATAAGTTTTCCCACATGTACACGCTTTTCTTTGCGTGAAAGTCCATGTGTACGTATACGTGCTTTTTGATCCATAATCCCACGTGTATACGCAACTTTGTTAAGAGGAACCTGCGTATACCTCATTTTCTTTCATTCTGAGAGCCTGAACTATGATCTGCCATTTGAGTGAGTTGCCATCAAGGACAAAACCTGTGCCCTAGAGCCAAACCTATGTCATAATGCCAACAATCTCCCCCTTTGGACTTGATGGCAACCCCAAGTCACTCAAAATCATCATCATCCTCCCCCTTTGACATCAAGGGAAAAGGGTGATGCTCCCCCTGAGTACATGTTGAATTCTCTGTTCTGCTGTGCTGTCCAAGCTCCCCCTGACTATAGGCAAGGTCTGCAAGAAGATGCTCTTCAAAAGAAACATGACTTTATGCATCATAAATGACCTTCCTATCACTACAGACTCATACATACATCCATCTCCCAACCAAGTGGGAATATATGATAAAACGAGAACATTACATCATCCACCCCAGGCATAGTGGGGAAACCAAGATAGGCCATTACATGACCATGATAAGAAAATAAATACAAGACATCGAGTGCAACATCTGTCAATCATCATTCAGACCAGCAACCATGTTCTCCCTCTACACCTGAACCCAACACAACTTTGAATCAAGATCTTCTAAGATAATGCCAACAATGCATCTTTAGAAGAATATATATGCTCCCCCTAAACCTATGCCAGATGGTCTCTGTCAGACCTATATCAGACTCTTTTTACCTAGAGCCTGGCCCACTGATTATCTTCAATCGACATATACGTGACTGTATCCACATAAACCGGCATATGTAAACGTATCAACCTCATGAAACTCACGTACACCCACTTTTCTCTGAAACAGACAAGATTTAACAGCAAGATGATGCATCAACTACCCCCAGCTTCTGTCTGAGGTATTCAAATGTCTCCCTGGGCAATGGTTTGGTAAGTATGTCAGCAACTTGTTCCTTAGAGGGAACATACTCCAATTTGACCTTTTTTTCAAGCACTTGTTCCAGGAGAAAATGATACTTGATAGGTATGTGCTTAGTCTTTGAATGCATGACAGGATTCTTTGAAATACCGATTGCACTTGTATTATCACAAAAGATGGAGATAGGTGGAGTACAAGTGATTTGAAAATCTTGCAAAGTTTGCATCATCCAAAGGAGTTGTGTGCAGCAAGATGCTGCAACCACATATTCTACTTCAGTAGTAGATAAAGCAATTGAACTTTGTTTTCTTGTTGAACCAAGATACTAATCTGGAACCCATAAAGAATGCACCCCCACTAGTGCTTTTTCTGTCATCCACACTTCCTGCCTAGTCTGCATCTATATATGCATGAAGTGTGAGATCTGCATCTCTAGGATACCATAAGCCATAGTTGTGTGTTCCTTGAAGATATTTGAAAATCCTCTTAACTGCCTGAAGGTGTGCTTCCTTTGGATTTGCTTGAAATCTTCCAAGTATTCCCACTACATGCATGATGTTTGGCCGAGTACCTGTCAGATAGAGCAGACTACCAATCATGGATCTATAGGTTGGTTGATGTACTGCTGCTGATTCATCATTACCGCTGAGGCTACATCCTGTTACCATAGGGGTACATACTGGTTTTGAATCTTCCATGCCACATTTCTTCAAGATCTGCTTTAGGTACTTGGTTTGTGATAAAAGGATACAGTCTTTATTTTTTTGGATTTGTAAACCAAGGAAATATGTCAGCTTACCAAGCAAGGACATTTCAAATTCTTTCTGCATCACCAAAGCAAAGCTTTGACTCATTACTTCTTCATTGTTGCCAAAGATGATATCATCAACATATACAACAAGTATTAGCAATTTATCATTATCAATTTTTATATATAGATTTCTATCTGCTGATCCTTTTGAGGAACCTTGTTGATGGAGGTATTTGTCCAGATGATAGTACCAAGCCCTTGGAGCTTGTTTAAGACCATAGAGTGCCTTCTTAAGTTTGCATACAAGTTTTGGATCATTTCCAAGGATAAATCCATCTGGTTGCTCAATATACACTTCTTCTTCTAAGTCCCCATTTAAAAAGGCAGATTTCACATCCATTTGAAATACTGTGAAATTTTGAAAGCTAGAGAGAGCAAGGAACATTCTTATAGCCTCTAGTCTAGCAACTGGTGCAAAAGTTTCTTCAAAGTCAATACCTTCTTGTTGTGCATACCCTTTACAAACAAGTTTGGCCTTGTTTCTAATGACTTCTCCATTTTCATTCAGCTTATTTTTGAATATCCATTTTATCCCTATTACATTCTTATCTTTTGGTCTAGGGACCAACTCCCAAGTGTTATTTTTTTCAATCTGCTCAAGTTCTTCATTTATGGCCTTGACCCAGCATTCGTCTTTACATGCTTCTCTTACATTTTGTGGTTCAATGGAGGAGAGAAATGCTAGATAGCTTGAAGCTTCAGAAATACTTCTTCTTGTTTGTACACCTGCCTCTTTCTGTCCCAAAATTTGAGTCTCTGGATGGTTCTTTTGGACATATCTGGATGGAGTCTTTTCTTCTATCCTTATCTGTTCTTCTGGTGCCTCATGGGTTTCTTATTCATCATGAATTTGATTTGATGTTGAAGGATAGTCCTCATCATCTTTTAAATCTTCAGATTTTACTTGCCTAGGAGTGTTTCTTTCTTCATCAACCAGTACATCAATACTTTCAACAATTTTTCCAAGTCCTTTATTGAAACAATTATATGCTTTGTTGTGGGGAGACTAACCAAGGAGATTGCCTTCGTCTCCTCTAGGTTCAAACTTGCCAAGGTTTTCATCAATCCTTTTGATGTAGCATTTGCTTCCAAAAATTTTGATGTATTTTACCATGGGAGTCTTACCATACCAAATTTCATGAGGAGTCTGAGTGCTATTTACCCAGACGTTTGTCTTGTTGAGAATAGTAACTGCAGCAAATGCGGCTTCGCCCCAGAAGGTTGCGAGAGTTCCAGACTCACCAAGCATAGCACGAGCCATTTGTTGAATCGTTCTATTCATCCTTTCCACTACTCCATTTTGCTGAGGAGTCCTTGCAATAGAAAATTCCCTTCTTATTCCATGTTCTTCACAAAAATCGAAAAATTCATCCGAGGTAAGTTCTCCTCCTCGATCAGACTTGATGCATTTGATTTTGCGATCTGATTCGTTTTCAACCAAGGCTTTGAATGCTTTGAACTTTTCAAAAGCTTCATCTTTATACTTCATAAGTCCTATCCAACACATCCTTGAAAAGTCGTCAATGAACAATATGAAGTATTCTTCTCCTCGAGGTGACCTATTCCTAGTTGGACCACATATATCAATATGAACAAGTTCAAGTGGCCTACTAGCTGATCCTTCCTTCTCAAGGAAATTAGTTTTGGTTTGTTTACCAAATTGACATGATTTGCATATGTATTGTCTAGAATTCTAATGTCAAGGAGATCACGAACTGCCTGACATTTGCATGGTTTCCTTATCTAAGAGAAGATTAGATGCCCCAATCTTCTGTGCCATAGCCAGTGTTCATCATTCTTGCTTAGATAGCATTGTTGTTGTCCTCCTTTGAGTACGTATAAATTATTTGGAGTTCTTATGCCTTTGATCACTGTTTTTCCTGTATCAAGCTCACGCACAATACATCCATTTGATCGAAATATTACCTCAGTTCCTTGATCACACATTTGACTGACACTCAATAGATTATGCTTTAAGCCATCAACATACATAACATTTCCAGCTTTGACCTTCTCTTTCAAACGAAAAAAACCTTTATCTTTTATGAATGTTGGGGTGTCATTTCCAAATGGGACCTTCTTTTCCTTTTCTAAGGCACTATATGACTAAAGTTTTTCCTTATCATCTGTCATATGTTTCTAGCATCCACTGTCAATGTACCACTGATTTTCCTGTCCTTCTGCATATAAGGCTATCCCACATCTTTCTGGTTGTGGTTCTTTCTTTCTCCATGTTTTGGAACTAAATGAAGCTTTCTCTTTCTGAGTTGTTTGCTGAAACCTACTCCTGCATTCAGAATCTTCATGACCAAATTTGTTACAAATAGAACATTCTATTTTATTTTCAAGAGAAAAAAGGTTATTGTAGGTCCTTTTCATGATCCTAGTCATACTCCTTTGTTTTTTAGCTTCCCTAGTCATGATGGTCTTGTAGGCAACACATTGTGTAGCTTTGTGACCAAAGTTATGACAAGAGAAACATTGGCCATTGAAGAAATTCCTACCAACCAAATGATTGTAGTTTCTATTGACATCCATTCTTGAGTCAAATTGAGAATGATTTACCTGTGGTTGGTTGAAGCTTCTGTTCATCCTTGAAGTAGATTTCCCCCGATTTACTTGGTAATCTTTGTTCATTCTTGAAGCAAATTGTCCCTGATTTACCTGGTGATCTGCATTATGTTTTTGCTTTTGATTATCAACCTGTTCATTTTTCCTTGCTACATCAAGATAACTTTTGGAGGTGGATGGCTTCTGTGCTTGAGACGCTTCTTCAGAATATCCGAGACCTGTCTTGATTAGAGGAGAACCCTTCACTTTGATAATTTGATCTAAAGTTTCAGATCCTTTAACAAATATAAGATTAAGGACTTTTGTTTTCTCAATTTCTTTTCTAAGTCCCACAATTTCACATTCTAACTCTTCATTGTGTTTATCTCTTTCAACAAGCTGGAATGTCAGAGTATCTATGATCATATTCTTTTCTTCTAAACAAATTTTCAGTTTAGAAATTTCTTCATAAAGACCTTCTTCATTTATAGCATCCAAGAAATCATCATCTTCAAAGGCCATCAAAAGTCTATCATCATTACCTTGTTCATCTTCATCACTATTTGAAATTCCATCACTGTCTTCATGAGTATAATAGCTCTTTTTTACTTACATTCTGTTTTATGTTCCATCTAATAGGTTCCTTACCTTTATCTTTATGAGGACACTTGGCAGCATAGTGACCGACTCTTCCACAAGCAAAGCATTTGAAAGGCATCTTACCTCTAAATCTTCCAGTTCTCCGTTGAAGGTTCTTGACAAAATTTGATTCTTCCTTTTCTTCTGACATATGTCCTGACTCATTGTGATCTCCTTTTCTTGAGGCTTTGAATGCAACTTCTCTCATGTCTGATGGTCCACCTTTTCTCATTTCGTAAGCAGTTAGGATTCTGTGCAGCTGTGACATGGTAATGCTCTGTAGATTCTACTTTTCTTCTATGGTAGAAGCTTTTGAATCAAACTTAGGAGACAAAGATCTTAGAACCTTTTCAACCAAAACAACTTCTTTTATTTCTTCACCCAAGTTTTTCATACAATTAACAATATCATCTATACATAGAAAATAGTTAGCCACGCTTTCATCATTGTGCATTCTAAGATTTTCATATTGAATTCTGAGAGTTTGTAGTTTAGCTCGTTTTACTTGATCATCTCCTTCATAGCTCGGAACGATCTTGTCCCATATTTATTTTGCGGTTTTGAGCTCCATAACCTTGACAAATTCTGATTGAGATAGACTCCCTAATAAAGTATTGATAGCCTTGGCATTTGTTTCATACTTCTTTTTACCAGTCGTATCTGTAGGAGTTGCTGATGGAAATGTGTATCTTATT
The DNA here is from genome assembly GCA_031772625.1 of Pinus tabuliformis. Classification (NCBI taxonomy): domain Eukaryota; kingdom Viridiplantae; phylum Streptophyta; class Pinopsida; order Pinales; family Pinaceae; genus Pinus; species Pinus tabuliformis. The sequence continues at coordinate 559,472,690 of CM062806.1, forward strand.
TCTATGATATCCCAGACTTCTGTACCAAGAGATTGAAGATAGGCTGTGATTCTTACCTTCAAATAAACGAAGTTGCTCCCATCAAAAATTGGTGGCCTAATCAATGCCTCCTTTTCGTAGTTCCTCATGATGATAGATCTTCCTTCAAGCGATCAAGCTTCTTCTGAAGGACCTGCTCTGATACCAACTGTTGGAAAAAATACTGAGAGGGGGGGTGAATCAGTATTATCAAATCAATATAAATTTTTCATTTCCATATTAAGATTCATATACGCTACTTTAGTTAAGGCAAACCGCGTGTATACGCTACTATGTGTAATGCAACAAGCATATATCCAGTAAACTTATGATTCAGTTAGTTGATCCTTAATGAGTGCATGAGAACATTATTAACCATATGAACAACAAAAAGGAGCAGTAAAATAGAATAGATCATCACACACAAGAAGCACACATGAACACCATGATGTACGGTGGAAACCCAATGTGGGTGAAAACCACCTCCTGCAAGTCGTCCCAATCTTCTTTTTGATAAGAAACTTCTTTTTACAATAGTTCTGTACTGGTGCAGTCTTATACCAGTACACAGGCTTCTACCTGCAGAAGGCTACAACCTTCTCTCATTCTCAAGACTCTCCTGTAAGGGAGCTACAACCACCTTAGCTCTTGTACTAGCTGAGGTACTAGTACGTAGGTGCTGACCTACAGAAGGCTACAACCTTCTCTTTTCTTCCAGGGACCACGTTTCATAAATTTTTAGACTGGATCCATGAATAACATTAATCAAAGATCAAGTATATCTGCATCAACCAATCTTCTTTGTACAACCCAATACTGAATCAAACAATCACTTCTCTGAATGCTGTAACTAGATAATAATAGTGACCAGACACCAATCTTGAACCCAGAATACTGCAGTAATAAACCAAAGTAGCTAAAACATATTTTATGAGATGTACACTACTTCAAAATGAGGAACCTGTGTGAACACACTTCTGTATGAAGGAAAACCTGTGTATACGCTTCTTTGGATTATTGAAACAATGTGTATACGCGCCTTCGTTGTGTCGAACCTGCGTACAGATCTATGAAAGACAATTTTCCCTTTTCAAGTATTCAAGCATTAATTATACCCAGATTATCAGATTCATAGATCAATTCATGCGTCCAATATAATAAATCAGAATCACAAAGATACTACAATTCAAGTCTTGAAATTTGACCCTTCAATAGGACTTATCCATCTTGTAACACTCAGGCTCCTCCTTGAATCAGATCCAGCTATGCACCATAAGCTAATCACCAGTATTCCAGATCTTGCTCCTCATAAGATATTCAACTTGAGTTGATACCCTCGCCAAATGATTTCCTTTCCCTTTTATAGCCCTAGGCCTTACTCAACCCATGGTCCAAAACCATTATAGAACCAATATTAGGGACCCAATACCTGGGTTCAACACTTTGGATGTAATACCAAGGACCAAAACCATAGGTTCAAATATGTCGGACTAAATACCATGGACCAACCATAAGTTTTCCCACATGTACGTGCTTTTCTTTGCATGAAAGTGCATGCATACGTATACGCGCCTTTTGATCCGTAATCTCGCGTGTATATGCAACTTTGTTAAGAGGAACCTGTGTATACCTCATTTTCTTTCATTCTGAGAGCCTGAACTATGATCTGCCATTTGAGTGAGTTGCCATCAAGGACAACACCTGTGCCCTAGAGCCAAACCTGTGTCATAATGCCAACAAGTTCTAGTCACTATGATCCAACGAATCATTGGTATTCATTGGTCGAATTGGAATAACATGCTATTTTCAGTGCTTTGGGCATACTGAACCTCAACCAAAACATCAACTGGTTTCACTCCTTTTCAACTAGTTTATGGGTTGGAAGCAGTGTTACCCATTGAATGCAAAATTCAATCATTCAAAATAGCCATAGAATTACTCCCAACCACTTCCGAAGAGGAGAAACATTTGTTGTACTTAGCTCAGCTAGATGAGAATCAATGTGATGTTGCATTAGCAATCGAGACTCATGCAAAACGAATAAAAGCTCAGTACGACCGAAGTGTTACACCTCGTAATGTTTTGAAAGGAGACCTAGTTTTATTATACGATCAAGAAAATGATAAGCTAGGGGCTGGAAAATTTGTACCCATGTGGCATGGTCCTTTTGTTGTTAAGCAAAAGCTGGCAAAAGGGGCCTATGAATTAGTAGATTTTGACGGTGTCTCTTTAGGTAAACCCAGAAATGGGGTTTATCTAAAAAGATATTAAGCTTAAATTTTGGTGTGGAGATTTTTGTTAGAATAGTTTCTTTCTAATTGGTGTGCTTTAAATTAGAAAGTGTGCTTAGTTTAGAGAGTGTTTTTATCATTTATTCCTGCTTATCTTGATTTTACTCTTGATATTGCAAATGTCGACGTCTCTTCAAACATACATTGGTTTTGTTGATGGTGCTTGTCGTAGTACACGGAACATTTCTTCCGCAGCTTGAGTTATCTATTCACCCTCTGATGAGTTAGTATCTATGCATGGGATAAGCCTGGGTCAAATAACAAATAACATTGCAGATTATAGTGCAGTGATTGAGTTATTATCTGAATCCATCTCATTTGGGATTCGGAGTTTGATTGTTAGGTTAGATTCTGAACTTGTTGTATTACAGCTTAATAGGGTTTATGCCATTAGAAATTCAGTGTTATTAAGATTATTTCTGAGAGTTCGTCTCTTGGAATGTGAATTTGACTACATTGAATATCAACATATTCCAAGATATTTAAATACATTAGCAGATGCAGTTGCTTCTCGAAAGTTAAATAGACATTTGCAATAATCAAGAAAGTAAATTTAAAAACATTCCATACACATGTTATACAAGATAGCTAGTAATAGTGATATATCATAGCATAGAAGTGTGTCAAATATACATTGTCTTCGATCATAGGTTGAAAAACACCTTATGATCGACAAAAATGATAGTACAAAAAGATATAAGATGTCATATGGGTCTACAAAGGCGATCATCCTATCCCTGATGATGATCACGATAAGAAATCACTGCTCGGGCCACCCTACAAAGGAACCTCCTAAAAGGTCCTGGGACCCCAATCACATAGCACTGTAACCTAAGAGGAATATCATCTATACTAGTCTCTGGGATATCTACTGTCAAACGCTCTAGATGATGCTCCAATTCGGTCAGGGTCTCTGTTGATTGGTCCTGTGGGGCCAGTGCTGTTGCAGCGGGGTGTCTTCTCTCATAGGGCTGGAGGGTGGCTGGTCGTCGTGGGCCCACATCTACATTTAAAACTTTTTACTGTCAGTTTTGGACAATTTAAAAACAAAAAAATTTAGTTAAAAATTTAGAAAATGTTGAAAATGATTTTAACTGAATCATCCCATTGCTCTCCTGGTGGAAGAGCCATGTTTAGATCACCACGATAATCCATCCCAGCATATGGAAAGTCATGAATCATGAAAATTTGGTTCCCCAACCAACGAAAATACTTAGGTGGAAATCGGACAACCTCTGTACCCTCCTCAGGATGTCGGGCCATCACTGCAACCTAGTGCATAATCCTAGGCTCTCGGGGAAGTCCACCCTCAATGGAAAGCTACTATGGGACCAACATAGGGACCCTCTCTACGCCAAAGCTCACAACCAAGAAACCATATCCAAAGTTTTTTAGTTGGTCGTTCTTTGCTCTAGTCAGTTAGCCTTTTACATTCACCAACACAGCCTTGCACCAGTTGAAGATGGTGCCTCACTAACAATGTACTTCCATTCACATTTGAGATCTAGTAGCTACATGCAATGTTGTGCTCCCACATAGTCTGGTGATAGTAAATGTGATCACTTTAAGTTCAGGACAGGATATAGTCTTGATATCTATCCGTTTTTCCTCAGTTTGGTCATTACAAAACTCTAGTCGGAGACTAGTGACAGACTGGCCACCTGGCTTAGTCTCGAATAGAGATAATCGTTCGCCTCTCTTGGGAAAACCAGTCAAGAAATAAATTTCCTCTAGCTCTATTTCGAGCCGGTGGCCACCAATTATGAAACACTGGTCCTATGTGCTCCACCTGTCTACCAGCCATTGCAGAAAGTCTACCTGAGCCCTCATGCCGAGTATGGACCAGAATTTAAATAGTTCGCGTGCCCTTAATGCCCGTATTGTAGATGGATGAATTAATGCAGCTAGATCCACATCCTCGTGTTCCCGTTCCCACCAAATGAGCATTTTGTATTTCTACATTGCAAAAAAGGCGGATTAGAACATTTTAGTTTCAAAATTTTTGGGCGGAAATGAAAAAAAAAAATTGATGTTTTAAAACATATTTCGCAGGGTTTGCACCCGCTAGTTAGGGACAATGCATAGGTCCGCACTCATCCTTAGGAGTAGGTGCGGGACCCCGACTTTTTCCTTTGTACGAAAAAGTCGGGGTCCGTACGGGCCAGATGCTGCACTTGCGAACCCCGCGAGCGATTTTTTAATCAAAATTTTCCTTTAAAAATCAATTTTAAAGCCCTAAAATGAAAATTAAACGGTTGAAATGCAAGATAGGGATGATGTGGATTACCTGGAGCTAACGGTTTTTGATTTCAACGGTCAGATTTTCCGCAATCTTCACAGGAAGTTTCTTACCAAAAAATCTTACTTTTCACTCTGAAGTCAAACGATAAAAATGAATTTACAGAAGCCCTTTTTATAAGCTTTTTAAAATAAATGAATTTTTAATTTGTTTATTTTTCACTTTAAAAAGGTAACTTTGATGCATTTTTATTTATTTTAAACAGGTATGAGTAATGTTTTGAGTTTTTGTGCAGAATATTTGATTTTCAGGAAGAATTGATAATTTTCAACAAAGAGCATACTTTTTCACTTTTTCAGACTCTTCCAAAATTTACAAAAAAGCGAAACATAGGAGTCCTCTTTAAGCTCTTTTCTGACTCGTAAAATATGAAAATATTGTTGAGTTTTTCTTTTTAAACTCGTTAAAAAGAAATTAAAGGGATGGTCCACTTACAGCTCTTTTCTGACCATATAAACATGAAACGATTGCCAGACTTTTGTTATTTCAAGTTCGATATTGGTTATAAAACAATGTGTTTTCAATCGCTATTTTACTTTTTCAGATCAGAGCCACTAATTATGAAAAGTACTCCTTGATCATAATGGTCAAGTAGCTCTCTCAAGTATCATTTTATACTTTTTCGGGCTTGGGGGACACAAATTTACGAAAAAGGACAACCATGGAGTTTTCTTAAGTTTTTCTTCTGACTCCCTAAAATTGAAAAACACTGATTTTTTCCTATACTGGACTTGTTAAAATTCAACAGTAAAGGACCTGTTCAATTTTAAACAAGAACATACGACTCCTTCTTAGGGTTCGAATTTTAAACTAAGTTGGACTCATCCGAAGGATGAGCTTATAATCAAAAAAATGTTATCCTCCTCAAGCTTGCCAAAAATAAAGAGGAACTTGCCAGAAATGGTGGGGGAAAAGAGAGGAAAATGAACCTGTTTGTTATACTTTGTGTTTAGAAAAACAGTTAACCACTCTTGAACACAACACTTTTTGTTCACCTGGGCTGGGAAATGCTTTGCCTAACAGTTAATCAAACCATATTGAAAGTCTTCAGCAACTTTCTTGGTATTAGCTTTGGGTCAATTGTCACCAAACCATCTGCAATGTCGTTATGTGTTCAAGAGTTTAGTTCAAATAAACCATTCATTTGCAAAATATCTATCATCCATCTTGACCATCCCTGAGTTAGTCCTTGCCAAATATATTTCTTCAAAACTTGATCTATGATTTCGCATTGTGGGCTTGCCTGCGACAGATTGCTTTCTATCGACTCCAACTCATTATCTAGAAAGATAATCTAGAAATCATCAGTACCTTGAAATCTGCATGCCATAATGGTAGGTTTCTCACCTTTGATGACAGGTTGCATCACTGACCTTCGATCAAAGGATTCTGTGATGCGTTCGACATCGACTCATTTATTCAAATTTCATGGATTGTACTAAGTACTTTGAGGGCCATTGACATTACTGGTGGTTACTCTCACACTTGTTAATAGTTCACATCATTGACTGGTAATCAAGTGGTTTCTACCATGTTCGACTTCGACACATTAATTCACATGGATAGAATCATACTAGTTTGGGAAGCGGAAATCAAGACCCTGGATCTAGCTTCCACCATCCAGGCTGTGAGGAATTTTGTTATTCATTATACAGTAGACTATTCATAAATAGATGGTTGTGTCCATACTATGTCTACATATGTCTATACTTCTGATGTATTACAAAATCACTCTTGTATCAGAGCAGTTTAGATAGTTTTCTAGTCAATTTTGATCTGAGTATGGGAATGCCTACCTCAGCGATGATATGTTCATATATATATATATATATATATATATATATATATATATTGCATTGAATGTTTTCACAGGTTCTGACTAGAGTGTCCATAGGAATATACTTGAAATGATAAAGTACTTCACTCTTCTTAGATGACAAAACTATCCTCATCTATTACAGACTTCGCACTTTAGGGGGCAATCTGTTGCACAAAAATTGTCACCTTGACATTCTACAATTAGTGTGAGTCTATCATCACTCATACCTTCCTCCTTTGCAAGTCTTAAACTTCAATTCTTCATATCAAGCCTTGAAAATAAGAGAAAGACCTTAAAAATCTCTAAAACTTTGGTTCTGCACTTTCTCTTAGCATTACCTGCAGTTCTGCACCTATTGGTCATGTCCCCTGCTCACCTGACTGCTCTGACTCTGTGTTATGGGTGTGGACCCATGTAAAAGTTAAAACGGCGCAAGTACATTCTTAAAAACTCACTTTGAGTCATTTCTGGAAGCTTCTAGAGGGAATATTGAGGTGGCAAGTTCGCTCCTTAAAGGTTCATGCATCCCATACCTTAAGGAGCTAACCCCTTGATGTGAGGAGCTTATCCCTTTGAAGGAGGACTCTATTCCTTCAATGGTGGACCTGTAACGTCCTTCCTTTGCACTATAAAATGAAGCATTGGGCTGGTTACTGGGAGGTTGAAAAGCTGAATATTTTTGAGGTGAAATGCTGCTGGAACTTAGTCTTCCTAATTGAGCTTTTGAGAGGAGAGATTACATAACTTTTGATCTCATTTGGAAGAGAGTGAGGCTTGTCAAAGTGGAGGAGATTCCTGTTTGGACCCTGGGAAGAGCTTGGACAACATCAAGGCACCAAAGGTTGTAAAGTTCTTCTATTTCAAAGTTAATACAATCAAGTTTATTTTTCTCAATAAGCTGTGTTTTATGGTTTATTTCATGGATTACTTGATCACCATGATGGACATGATTTATTATATTAGCTATGCAAGTGTTATTTGATGTGTGTTTGTTTGTGATTGTAGGTTCTTAAAAGGAAACTCTTTCGGACGGTTGGAGCATGGCTGCCACAAACTAGCGCTGGACTTAAGGTAGGGTCTAAAACACCCCTTTAGTTTTTATTAATGAATCACAATATGTTTAAAGAAAGGTAGATTTGCTTGTCCTGCTTGTTGCTAGATATCTATTGATACTAGGGAGATCCGCCTTGTCCGCAAGATCGATTTATCCAGCCAACACGCATGTTTTATCATTTATATCTTATGTTCTGAGTGTATATAAAGTTGAAAATTGCACTGAAGGTATAAGTAATTATTTTAAGATCAGTACGCAGGTTCTCTCTGGTGAAAGGGCATATACACACTGGTTTGACACAATCAAGTAGCATATACATTATGAGATTTGATGTTTGAGGTTGTTGTTGGTTCTAGTGGCTATTGCAGAGTTCTGGGCTCTGCTCTGTGTTCTGGTGACTGTGTTTTGATGACAGGGTTTTAGTGATTCAGTTGTTGGGTGAGTCAGAGTTAATGATTGTATTACAATAGTGATTGTTTTGTATTTATGGATCCAGTTTGAAAATTTATGAAACATGGTCCCTGGAAGAAAAGAGAAGGTTGTAGCCTTCTGTAGGTCATCACCTACACACTAGTACTTCAGCTAGTACAAGAGCTAAGGGGGTTGTAACTCCCTTCCAGGAGAAGCTGTAGAATGAGAGAAGGTTGTAGCCTTCTGCAAGTAGAAGCCTGCGTACTAGTATAAGACTGCACCAGTACAAAAATATTGTAAAAAGAAGTTTTTTATTAAAAGAAGATAGAGATGAATTGCAGCAGATGGTTTTTACCCACTTTGGGTTTCCACCTTATATCATGGTGTTCATGTGTGCTTCTTATGTGTGATGATCTGTTCTGTTTTACTGCACCTATTTATTGTTCACATGGTTAATAATGTTCTGATGCACTCAATGAAGATCAACTAACTGAATCATAATTTTACTGGATATACGCTAGTTCCATTAAACACAGTTGCATATACACGTGGGTATCCTTAACTGAAGTAGTGTATATGTATCTGATAATGGAAATGGAAAGATTATTGATTTGCTAATACTGATTCACCCCCTCCCTCTCAATATTATTTCCAACAGGATCAAATCCCTCAAGGTGCAAACCATTCCTCAACTTCTACACTCCAAAAAGAAGGTTTGCACCTCAAGGGATTTGATCCCTTTCGAAACATGATAGATTCGAAGTTAAATTGATCTAAGCTAGTGATTAATACATCTGTGGTTAAGATGCATCTTAAGCTAGTGATTAATACATCTGGGGTTAAGATGCATCTTAATAAAATTATTGTGGTCAGAGACGTTCTCCATCTGAGTATGGAAAATTTATTGTAATATCCTATCCTATCTTGTAAATATTTTTATTTGGTCAAAAAAATTAAGAAATTCGAGGTTAAAAAAGGACAAGTGATAGACTTTTTTACAATATCATGGGCCAATACTATGGATTATTAATACTAGTATAAATCCATCTTAACCATAGGTCTAGAAAGATCTTAGAGGGATCATTTCCATTGAGGTGCAAACCCTTTTTATAGTGCAAAACTTAATAAAATTGCACATCCAAAGATTGCATCCCTCTATGGACTTATGATAGTTAAAATGAATATCTTTCTCCACATATATATAAATATAGACTTACATAATATATAGACTTATTTTTATTATTTAAAACATATAAAACACGTAAATTCTTGGCATTGAAATAATTTACTTAACATGAGAATTGAGATATTTTATTTATGGATTACATCGTCCTCATTAAACATTTTTTTTGTTAATATATTTTAAATAAATTTCAATGTTACCCAATTTTATACATTGAATTTTTTAATTAAGGAATTGAATCTTTTTAGTTTTGGTTACTTCTCTTTGCACATTGAAATATTTTATATATATATTATATATATATATATATATATATATATATATATATATATATATGTTTATGTCTTTTCTAAAGTTGATATTAAAATAAATTAGTTAACATAGATATTAAAATGATTTATTTAAGTATTCAATTGAAATATGGAAATATAAATAATATCAAATTTATTTGTGTTCTTTTAAATTACTTTAAAATAATTTTAAAAGTGGATATAATATTATTTTATTTCATATGGAAATGGAATTATTTTATTTATAACAAAGAGTGAGAGTGAAATATTTTTACCATATCTCCTTTGTATTGGGTTGTAAAATCAACAACTAATAAAGCAAGTACACTTAGAATGTGACTAAATTTTATAATATTTTAAGTAAAACTAATAAAATATACATATATTTATTTTTTATTTTGATTATAGTCGAAATTATTTTTTAATTATGCCGTAACTCATTCTCTCTGGGAAGAACTTGCCTCTAGTCTTCACTGTCTATGTTATGCTCCATATGGTCTCATGTTAGATGATTCAAATGTCTTCCTCCACTGGATCGACCACATGTCTAAACCTTTAGGGGAATCCTTCATTGTTGCTTAACTAACTAACTATCATCTCAACCTCTTGCACTGTTGCACAAGCCCTATTATCTCAATTGTCCGTTGTTGCACAAGCCCTATCATCTCAACCACCCACCGCTGCACAAGCCCTGGTGGGGATCCTGTAGTAAGAAGAGTATCGGGCATAACGGTGCATAAGCCCTATCATCTCAATTGCACACCACTGAAGAATCCTTGATTAGTCGTTAATGGAATAAACCTTCGTTTATTTGCATTGGTCTCACAAATGCCAATGTCCTTGAAGCTTGTCAAGTAGGTAACCAGATCATTATAAAAAAATAAACAGACACGTAACCACCTGCAATGCCATAAAGAAATATTTGGGTGACAACTTTATATCTAATGAGCATATAAATATGTTTGAGCCCTAACAAGCTAGTCAATTGAATATAATATAGAAACAAAAGTTTGTATTCATAAGACACATAATTTGCAAGGTTCAATAAACCTACTAAAACATGAAAATGTTGTTGGATTAGGTATAGGTATTGAAAAACTTTGGTGAGGCTAAAACATAATTCCATGTATGGAACCACATTTAACTTAATTCCATGTATGCCACCCATGTTCTCAACTATGTGTTAAAGCACCCACCCATGTTCTCACCCTGGCATGGAAGGGAAGCGAGGTGCATAGTGGTCAGTTATGAATTCTTTTTCATTACAATATATTAGCAGAGGATTTTCCTTAAAAAAGGTCGCATGAAAACAATGGGTGTAACTGATCCATAGGTTCATAACTAAACAGAATGAATTTGCCAAATTTTAAGGATAATGGACTAGGACTATATTGTTTTATCATTCGTAGCAATACTCCAGCCAGACACTTTGAAACTAAAACTTAAAAGTGGTGACACATTTGAGTATGACTACCTTCAGTATCAATGTTTGAACATCCACTAAGAAAATCTCGTCATGTCTGCCTTCAAAACTAGAATATTGTTCAACAAATTCTCATCCTCATCCTCCCATATAAATCTCTCAACTTTGGAATTTGGGGATTCATGTCTGTTAGATATTTCAAGATTGGATTCCTCTAAAGTAATGATATTGTCAACTAGTTCATTACTATATGCAGTTATCCGAACTGGGTTACCATTATATGAATTTACCCTAAGTAGGTCACTCCTATATACGTTTATCTGAACTAGGTCGTCATTGTATGCAATTATCCGAGCTAGGGAACCCTTACATACATTCGTATGAATTGGGTCACCCTTATATGTATATTTCTGATCATATTTTTCACCACAAAGGTGAGGAATTATGATACTTTTTTTACAACAAATGGGGGAAATCAATCCAAGCACATTCACCCTTCCATCTATAAGCAACTAGGTTGTATGCTAGAGTGGTTTCTTCTCTGGTTTCAAAGGTGTCAAGCTAGAGGCATTTTTTATTATGAGGGCGGCGCATCTCGGATACCCATTTGCCCAATTTCCTTTGCCAAACTCCTTAGTAGTGGTTTCTCATGGGGTGGCGGGCTACAACTGGACTCTGATCTTGCATTTCCATGCTTTCCCTTGGTGTTTGAGAATGAGAATGGTGTTTGGAAATAAATTCTATCAATATTCATTTAATGTTAGCATTTTTCATTTAAGTAGCTCATGCATAGAGTGTAAAAGGTCCGTAATAAAGTAAAAGGTTAAGTGAAGGAAGTTTTATAATAAAAAAATTATAAATTTGAAATATGAAAGGAATATTACTAGGTATGGTTAGGCTAGGTTATATTCATTATAGTTTAAATAGGATATGATGAAATGATATGTTTATATATTTTTTCAAAAAAAATAATTAATTGAACAATATTTTTATATTTTTCAAGGACAATATATAAAATTTTAAAAAAAGATTTAAGGTTGGGAGTTATTATAATATTATGGTGCAACTAATATTCGAATGAGTCACAAAGCACCTATTATTTTGTCTGTAGATATAACAACACAAGAACATCTAAATATTGATAGCTCAGATGTGTTGAGATGTATATTGGAAAGTATTATGGGTTAAATAAATCATTGAGACCTATGTTATTATAATTTTAGTTTTTAATTTTTAAAAGCTCTGACAGTTTTAGTGTCAGCACCGATTTGTAAAAAAATCAGTGTTAAAGCGCTGACAACGAGGGTGTGAACACCAATTTCTAATAAACAAGAAAATATGTTGATAATGGGACTGTCAACAATTTTTGAGTTCAGAGAATATTCAAGGAATACTCTGACAATGGTAGTGTCAGTGTTATTGGGTATTTTCTGATAACTAGACTATCAACACTTTTATTGAGTTCAGTAAATACAAAATTGCGTTGACAATGGGAGTGTCAGTATTATCGTGTGTTTGAAAATAATAAAAAAGAAAAATATGCTAACAATAGGAGTAGCAGCACATTTCTCTTAAAATGGTAAGTTACAGCTTTGTTTTTCCCTGTACAACACAATAATTTCGTGCACTCTTTCCAAACAAATGAGAATGAAATTTTCAAAACCAAAAGAACTTTTGTCTCAAATGGATCCATTTAAAAAAAACATCTCTCAGTTTTCTAACATCTATCGCGGTTTTGGATTTTTGAAGGGAACACTAGATCCTATTTTTTAGGATTTCGTGAGGAAAAAACTCATGGAAAATTGTTGACCTGGATGCCAGCTCACCAAATTTCACTTGTAGATCCTTATCTCAGCCATGAGTTTAGAAACAACATGATATTTAGATGCAGATAGGTTTGGAAAGTTTCATATCTGTGTACCTAAGAGATTTATATTTATATTATCTGATTACTCTAATTATTTTCGAGCTACAAACCTGTTTCAGTTATTGTATTTTTTATATAAGAAAAGATTGCAGAAGAAGAAAGGGTTGGTGTTTATTTGAGATATAGCATCATTGAGTAGTTTTGAGAAAACCATTAATAAAAACAATCTTCATGAGCATTTATAGAAATTCTTGTGCTATGTTTCCCTGTTTGTCTTTCGCTTTGCTTTATATTTCCTCATGTCTGAAAAATTGAGTGTATGAGATTCAAATTCATATTTTATGATCATGTTCCTTTACTTCTCAGGAATTAATAATTTTTGTTCACTTAACCCTTACATTAATTTCCTTCATCTTCCTCTAACCGACTTAAGTGTCAAAGGAATTACTGCTACCCTGCTTTTGTGTTTTGCTGATCGAAACTATGTTTGTATAAAACGTAATTGGTTTATACTGAATGCCAATGGTGGAAATTTCACATAGTCCAACCAAATTTCAATCATTTTTTGATAAATCTAGCCATAAGACTCAATTTTAAACTTTCTACTACAGTGACCTTGAGTACTTGAGTTGTTAGGGAGAGATCCCTTTCTAGGTTGAAGGGCCAGCTTTCAACCTCAAAGAGGTTCAAGGTTACATTAGAAGTTTTCCCGCAGCCATGTTTCCTCTAAGAGATAACAACCTCTTTTGAAATTTCTGACAACATCAAATCATTGCGACAACATGGATTTAAGTGGGCATATTTTTAAAAAATTTGTGAAGAGTAGAGAGAAGGTGGAGGAGATCTTGAATCATCTATCATGTCTGCTAAATTCCAAGATTTGAAGGAAGATTTATGAAGAGGGATTGTTGATGGAAAAGAAACTAATATCATTTGATAGCTTCTTGTATTACATGAGGTAAATGGGTTTTTTTTGTGACTCTCACATTTCATGATAATTATATGTTATTTTAAATAAATCAACAATAATGTTTTATGGATGGCGATTTCTTTTTAATCCACAATCTTGTATTTACCTCATAATTTTATGTTTTGTTCATCGATATTGACACGAGAAAGTGCGACCAGGTTTGTATAATACCTCATTTTCTATTCTATGTTCTAAAAGAAATCAATTGGTTTTCTCCATGATAATATACTGGCCTTGCAAAGGTTTTCAAAATTGATGATTATGTGATTCTTGTGTTTCCTCAATGTGTGTTAATTATATTTTATGTTGTTTTTTGCATATCCTCCATTAGATTCAAAATGCTTTTAAAATGAACTTTTTTGTATGTTGAGTTCCTCCACTATTAATTGACAGCTGAGACAAAGAGAAGAAAAATTCAAGTGACCCATGATCAAAATATATTTGGATTATGAGCTTTATTTTCAAATAATTTTTTTATTTTGTTTTTCTAAACTATACATCTGTCTAAAGATTGTAGTAGACATGTATGTGAGAATTTATTTGTCAACTAAAGAATTTGCCTAATGGGAATTTTATTTTGGACCAATTTTAGTAGATTAAATCCCATTTTCATCTGTTGATAAAGTTGATTTGTGGACTTGTTATTAAATGATGAACATGCTTTTGAAACCATCTATATGTTTTGTATTGATTTGTAGGATAGTTTATATATTATTTAACTTTAGAATTGCTTCAAATTATGTCAATCATAGCTTTTAGAATGTGGCATAAGAAAGAGGGGAAAGTCATTTCTAGTAGGTTGTTACTATAGAAAAGGAAAGTGCCATGTTCTACATTGTGATCTATTTTCATTAGCAAAAGCTTGGGTTTCTTGTCATCTATTGACAATGTTTTGATTCTGAGCTTTAGCATTGAAGTCCTGGTTCAGTTATTTGATTGGAAAGCTGCCTGAAATCCTTTACAGTGAGAAAGCAAAGAGTGTGTTGATAGCATCAACCTTTATCCATTTGAATTGTGAATAATTCACAAAAATTTCAATGGAGCTGCCTACCATGAGTCCCAAAATATTGTTATCTGGCCTTGCAGGTTTGTTACCAAACAATAACTTTTAATATATCATTATCATTAAGTTATTTACTCACTTTATCTAGTATCTTGTCTTATTTTGAACTCTTATTGTAGGCTTTGAGATATATCAGGAGATGCTAATAAAGGCTTTACCAAATCATTTTGATGTAAAATTACTTATTTTTTATAGTAGTTCAATGTCATTGGTACGTTGTTCAGTATTATAATTTCAATCAAGGTAGACTATTATTATTTCATGCTCACTATAGTATATGAGTTTTTTAATTGAAATGGAAGAAACAAATGATTTTAAATGAGCTATTTTTCTTGAGTGTAACAAGAGTCATCTAGGAAATTAGTGCTTTACTTTTTTGAAGTACAAAATTTGTTGTTCCATTTTGGTTACTTTGCAAAAAAAATTACTCATTTCTCTGTCATAGTAATGTTCATTCATTTGGATTATATTACAGGGCTCATCAATGAAGGATGCAGAAGTTTCAAAGGAAGGCTTAAGATTTGAAATTAAATGTGCTTCAAGAAATTCCCAATACATGGTGATAATATGCAATCAAAAAGTGGGGCTTCACTAGGCATTGAAGTTGACATAGCATGTTGTTTTCAACCAACAACATGCTATACAATGTTGACTCAGTCTAGATAAATGTATGTTGCAGTAACCCAGTTAGGGTAACTTCATATAATGGTGACCCAGTTTGGATACCTTCATATAGTGGTGACCTAGTTGGAAATACCATTACTTTAATGTAATCCAAATATTGAAAGATATAGCAGCCATGAATCCAAAAATGCCAAAGTTGAGAGATTTATATGGGAGAAGGAGGATGAGAATTGGTTGAACAATCTGCCAGTTTTGGAGGTAGACATGACATGGCATGTTCTTAGTGGATGTTCAGAAATTGACACCGAAAGAAGTCAAACTCGAACGAGTCACCTCTGCCAAGATTTAATTTCAAAGTGTCTAGTTGGATTGTTGCTACGAATGAGAAAAAACTATAGTCCTACTGTATTAGCCTTAAAATATGGAAAATTCATTCTGTTAAATATGTATGAACCCATGGATCAATTGCACCCAATTTTTTCCAACAACCTTTTGTAAGGAAAATACTTAGCTGATATATTGTAATGACAGAAAATTCATAACTCACCAGTATGCACCTCCCTCCCCCTCCAAGTGAGTTTGAGAACATGGGTGGGTGCTTAACACATAGTTGACAAGATAGCTGCCATATATGGAATTACATTAAATGTGGTTCCATACACATAATTATGTTTTAGCTTTACTAGATTTGTTTAGGACTGGTTTTGATTATTAATGTTGCAAATCACACTTTCACTGTGTGCCTTAAGGTGCTCCCTTTCCAACATTTGGTGCAATTTCTAGTTTAAATACTATTACATTTTTATTTTAAAAGGGACATGTCTCAAACTCTACATTAAGCATGGATGGAATTACACATCACCGTCAAATTGGGCTGTAAAATTAGCTTCTTGACTCAACCATGACTCAACCATGCTCCCTTTCCAACATTTGGTGCAATTTCTAGTTTAAATACTATTACATTTTTATTTTAAAAGGGACATGTCTCAAACTCCACATTAAGCATGGATGGAATTACACATCACCGTCAAATTGGGATGTAAAATTAGCTTTTTGACTCAACCATGACTCAACCATGTGCCCAAACAACTATAATTCATTTATCTCTTGGTGTAATACCATGGATTAATACTATGGGCCAATATAATGAATTATCAATACCATGTGCCCAAAGAATATATATATATATATATATATATATATATATATATATATATATATATATATATATATATATATATATATACACCAACCTAGATACATCTTAACTCTGGGTCAGATCTACCAAGTGTCGAGAGGGATCATATCTCTTAAGATGCAAATCTCTTTTAGAGTGAAAAAAAATTAGTAGATCCATAATGAAATATTTTATTTATGGTTGGAGTGATAGTGGAAGAGTTTTACATCTCCTTCACATTGAGTTGTAATATCAACCAACCTATATCCATCTTAACCCCGGACCTATCAAGCATCGAGAGGGATCAAATCTTTTGAGGTGAAAACCTATTTTACCTATACCCATCTTAACCCCGGATCTATCAAGCATCGAGATGGATCAAATCTTTTGAGGTGAAAACCTATTTTTTGAGTGCAAAACTTGAGGGAAGGTTTGCACCTTGAGAGATTTTGTCCCTCTCAGCCATAGATCCAGTGTTAATATTCATCTAGATTGGTTGTATTATACTATATAATATCTATATTTGTATATATGTGTCTCTTTCTTATTCCCTCTCTTTATCTCACCACCCAAACATACACACCCTCTCTCCACATCTATCCATCTCTCTCTCCCCCCTTTTCTTCTACCTCTCTCTCTTGAGTACTCTCTCTCTTCGCTCCTCTCTTTCCCTTTCTCTCCCACCCCACTCTACCTCTCCCTCCCATCTCTCTCACTCTCTTTGTTCCTCTCTTTCCCTTTCTCTCCCACCCCACTCTATCTCCCCCCATCTCTCTCACTCTCTCTCTTCCCTCCAACTTGGTCACTATCTACCTCCCTCTCTCCTTCTCTCTCTCGCTTCCATGTCTATGTCTCCATCTCTCTATCTTCCCCTTCTCTCCCTATCTCTCTCCTCTCTTCTTCTCTCTCTTCCCTCCTCTACTCTCTCTCACACTCTCTCTCCATCTCTCCCTTTTCACTATATATCTCTCTCCTTCTCTCTCCCCCCCCTCCTTTTCTCTCTCTCCCTCTCCCCCCCCCCCCTCTCTCTCTCTCTATCTGTAGCTCTGTCACTATCTCCCTACCCTTCTCTCCCCTACCCATTGTCCCTTTTAAAATTGATCCCATTGTATTGTGTTTAAGAAAGTATCTAAATTAGAAAACTCGATTGGTTATAAAAAAAAAAAAAATATGCAATCATGAAAAACATAAAAGAATCATGCACTATATTTCCTTTATTATTGATTGTTACTTTAATATTTCCGTGGGATAGTAACAAAGTCTATTTACACGTTAATAATATCCATAGTAAAATGGAGGTGAATACCGTGGTTAATAATCTTGTCATATTGTTAAAAAATAATTTGATTGTGAAATACCTGATGATTTTTGGGCATGTGGTATTGATAAGCCATCGCATTGATCCATGGTATTGTAACAAATCTTATTCACAAGTTCATAATATCAATGACAAAGTGAGGGTGAATATTCATGGTTAAGAATCTTGTCATATTGTTATAAAATATTTTGATTGTAAAATAAGTTAAGTTTTTTGGGCATGTGGTATTGATAAACCATGGTATTGGTCCATGGTATTGTAACAAATCACATTTACAATAAAATATTATCCTTGGGAAATTGAGGGTGAATATCAATGGTTAAGAATACCATCATATTGTTATAAAATATTTTTATTGTGAAATACATTATCGGTTTTGGGCATGTGGTATTGACAAGCCATGGTATTGACCTATGGTATTGTAACAAAGTCTATTCACAAGTTAATAACAAAATCCAAATATAGCAAATCCAATTTTATTAATTTAGTCAATATTTATATGTTTACAGTCATTGGACAGTGTGGTTTATATTATATTAACTTTTTTATTATTAGTTTTTAATTTTTTATGTATTACTTTTAATTTTTTATTATTAATCAAGTCTACATATTTAAATGTTTACACTCATCTCCCGATATCACTTTTAACTCTATAATATTTTTAGGGTACCTCTGGGCACAATAACCGAACTAACATATTAAAATAATTAAGACTAATAAAAATACATATTCATTTCATTTTTATTTTAAAAAAGATGCGAAATACACATAGTACACCTCTTAGAACCATAATAAATATCATTATAATCATGAGTCCAACAACTCTAATTATCCCCAATAAATAAACAAAAATAATATATTAAACAACTAAACTTAAACTTCTATTGTGAAACAAATATAACAAACAAATACAAAGTCAAAAACAAGCTAATTATTACGTGTCATACATGGTAGTAATAATCGCATGAAATGAAAATTACAAGAGTAACAAGTAAATCACACGTGAAGTTGAGGTTGAGGATTTCTGGAAAGTGTAATACCTATTTTAATTGCACGCATTCCACATTAGGGATGGACTCAAGAAACCCTAATAAAATAATAAATAGCCAGAATTCCAATACACGCGCTGCCTACGTTCTAGAGTGTTTAAATATACACAATTTAACTTCACGCGTGACGAATCGTGACTCATTCTCGAGGGTTGGAATATACAGAAGTTTACTTCACGCATGACGAATCGTGACGGAGATGGAAACCACGTTATTGACTCTGTTTTTTAATCCCCAGAAAGAAAGAAAAAAAATTACAGGTTAGATTTGTTTTGAAATTCAAAAAGATGTTATGATGTTATAATTATGTTGAAGCCGTTTTTTATGATGAAATTTATTTTCATGATATTGTTTAGATTGGTTGTTTTTATAAAAATCTTGAACAAGTGTTTCACAATTCTGTATTTAAATAAATGCTTATTTTTCTTCAGAATTGTAAACAAATATCTCACAATTCCATATCTGAACAAATGTCCATTCCCTCCTCTCGGTGTTTTTCTTCAGTCAAAAAAATGTTATAATTATGTTGATCATCTTTTATGATAAGATTTATCCTCATAACACTGTTTAGATTCCTTATTTTTGAAAAAAAAAAAAAAATTAAAGAAATGTCTCACATTTCCTTTTCTAAATAAGTATCCATTCTCCTACAGAATTTTAAACAAATATCTCACAATTCCATATTTGAACAAATATCCCTCCCCTCCGTGCTTGCTTTTCTTTGCACTGTAATGTACAAATACTAGAGTTTAGAACTCATAGATGTATACTGTAACACACTGGGAAAGTTCTTATCGAGCATTCCAAACCACAGGTTTTTA
Source organism: Pinus tabuliformis (assembly GCA_031772625.1). Classification (NCBI taxonomy): domain Eukaryota; kingdom Viridiplantae; phylum Streptophyta; class Pinopsida; order Pinales; family Pinaceae; genus Pinus; species Pinus tabuliformis. The sequence continues at coordinate 559,492,367 of CM062806.1, forward strand.
TGATTTCTATCCTACTGCAGCTAAGAATATGCCTCTTTATGATTTCAGTCCTAGTGGACTTGTGAAAATTTAAAACGTAGTCTAAATGTTCTATGTTTTGTTTTTCGATATTTTTTTTAATTACTTTTTTTCCAAAATTAATAAAAATAGGTTGAAATTACAAATTTAAATGGTAAAAATCTATCTAATCTAGTATTGCAATTAGATTACGATTTTTTTTCTTCAAAATAAATCCATATATGCAATAAAGACCTATCTTAAACAAAATGATTTTTTTTTCCTGAATCTTATGATCTTTTCATTCGTGGATAGAGATCGAGGTTTCAGTAACCGGCTTGAACCCAAGGCTGAATCCTGCTCATGATAATGCAGAGCTTATGACGGAACGAGCCAAATTGTTTATAATAAAGTGATTGATGGAAAGTCATGAAACTGCTATTAATATATCACTTTGGAAGAAAATATACATCACATCTCATTCAAGACTTCAGGTTTGAAAAAAAGGCTATTTTAAACAAAATGAATTTTTTTTCCTTCGTATGTTATTTCCAAATTACAACCCAAAAAAATCATATTTTATTTTCCAAATTACAACCAAATATCAGCTTAAATTAAAATTTAATTAAAAAGGCGTTTTTCAATGAATTCATCCTGGACTTTACTGGATTTTTAATATTTATTTCCTTTTTAGTAAATGCTTTGTTAATTATAGAACAAGAGGGTCGTTAAGATGTAATAGACAAACAACGGTGATAGTTGCATAGTGAGATAGTTCTTGTTTTTTTTGTGGGGAGTCTATATTTTGTGGTTATTTGAGAATGTTTGTTTTTAAATTTTTTCATTAAGTCATATTTTCACATTTTTATAATGAAAGATTTTTCTGTACTTTCTCACAATGAAAGCTAAATGGTGAGTCATGCACACGTTGCAATTGGTACAGTAGTTTCTCTAAATTACTAAATATATAGAGAATTAAGTAGCTAGATTAAATAGAAGTGAGACAAAACTGAACAATATTATATATGAAGCAAGTGCATTCTTCATAATTTAAGTCACATAAAATCAATATATCAATTTCAATCTGAGCTGTGAAGAAATCTTTCATTGTGCCTAGTGCAAAGGTGTGGAGAAAGCTTTCATTGTGTGAAGCAGCAGGTGCATTTGATGGAGGTTCTGCCACTTTTCCTTTGACATAGTCCACAACATCATGCTCTCCCAAAGTCAAATCTAGAGACATCTTCCATGCATGATTGTCCTTAAGCTTGTCCTCGGAGTTGAAGTAAGATGTAGTTGTCATTGAGGCTAGCTTCAAATTCTTGTCCAACAACTTCCCTTAGTGATTTCTTTCCTCACTCTTTCTTGGGCTTTGTCTTCACCTAAGCTCTGGTACCATGTTAATGTTAGATAACAATGGTATGTTCTATGCTTAGCACAATTTACTTCAACGTTCCTTTAGCAGCATGTTACCCACCATTTTGTGGGTGATATCTCCAGGGGAATTTTTTCTCCATGATGAGCCTCAACCAGCAGCCCCTTGATGCCTCCTATTAGCTCACATAGAGCAAGATTTCGTTGTGCCAAGTGTGGGGGTGCAAAGGAAGCTTTCATTGTGTGGAGTATGTAGGAGGCACAATGAAAGCTTCTTCTTCATTTCCTCACTCCACACAATGAAATTAACTCAACTAAAAACAAAATATTTAAATATATAACATTTCTTGAACTTTAAAGAATTAAAACATATAGCTATAAATTTTTGATAATCAAAATAATAAAAGTTGTACATGATGTGTTTTCATTGGATTTTTTATTGACTAGCTCAACAACCTATAGTGATGGATACCAACTGTGGTGATAGCTCCACATCCAGTATTAAAAAAATAATTATAGCACGTCTGTATACATTTTCGCATGCTACATATTAGTAAATTAATTAGCGATTTTGGGCTCTGTGTATATCGAGTGTGAAGTAACGACATATCACCCAAAATACACAAACATGATAAGATGCTTATGCTTCCAAAGTAAGTGACAAATGACAGTGCAACACACTAGTAACATGAGATTGAATTATTCATTTTCAGCATGAATTCATAGTGTATCGTTTTGAGATGGTGGAGAGCGTGACCTAATATAATCTGTAAGATGATGAACTTTATGTTATTCAATTGAAGAATTAGTGTGAGTATTTATCCAATTAATGTTGGCATTTTGGCACAGGTGTGGCGCTACGGTACAGGTGTTTTCCTTGATGGCAACTCTCTTTGATGACAGATCTCAGTCCAGACTACAAGAATGAAGAGAAATTTCATATACGCAGGTTCATTAAGCTCAAGTTGCGTATACACGCTGGTACGCTATATACTAAGTCGCGGATACGTAGTCTCGCTATATACGAAGTCGCGTATACACGCAGTTTCATGAACAGAAAAGAGCGTACATGTCGAGAAGCTTCTCTTTGGTCCGTGGTAGTTAGTCCTCGGTACTTGAGCCTATGTTTTTGGACCAAGGTATCTCGACAGTCGTGTTGATCCCGAGTTTTGAAGTTGATGGTATTGTATTACTATGGTTTTGGACCGTGGTATTGAGAAGGGCCTAAGACTATATAAGGAGAAGAAGATCATTATGCAAGTGCATCGAAAAAGTCTTGAATATCTAATAAAGAAAGAGATCTAGTATGCAGGTTTTGGTTTGATGATACATTGCTTGATCTGAGCTAACGAGAGATCACACCGATTGATGGAAGACTAGATCTAAGGATAGATTGGGATCAAATTGTTTGAAATGAACTATCTTTATATGGTTGATTATGCGTATTTTTAGATCTGCATACTGACGCAATGTTATGTTCTGGGTATGACTAATGTTTGGTACAACTGCAAGTTATGAGAAATTATTTTTAGATCTGTACGCAGGTTGTCTTTGGTAAAAGCGCGTGTATACGCGGGTTGGTTTCATTGAAGTAGCGTATATCTTTTGAAGCTTAATTTTTGGGGTTGCAGTTGGGTCTGACTGTTATTGCAGAGTTCTGCAGTCTAATCTGTGTTCTCGTGACTGGGTGTTGACAGGGTTTCAGTGGTTCAGTGATTCAAAGATTGATGATGCTAGTATTGGTTGTTTTGTGCTTCAATGATTTGTTATGAAAAGTGAATGAATCGTGGTCTTCAGATTGTAATGTTGTGCTTCAGGAGTATCCAGTCTGAAAATTGATGAAAAGTGGTACCTGAAGGAAAGAAGATTGTAGGCCAACACCTACGTACTAGTATCTTAGCTAGTACAAGAGCAAAGGGGGTTGGAGCTCCCTTCCAGGAGAGTTTGGAAAACAAGAGAAGGTTGTAGCCTTCTGCAGGTTGTAGCCTGCGTACTGGTATAAGGCTGCACCAGTACAAATGATTGTAGACTGAAGTTTCTTATTAAAGAAAGATAGAGACGACTTGCAGCAGGTGGTTTTTACCCACATTGGGTTTCCACCTTATATCATGGTGTTCATCTGTGTGGCTTTTGTGTGATGATCTGTTCTGTTATACTGCACCTGTTTACTTTTAATATGGTTAATAATGTCCTGATGCATTTTACTGAAGATAAACTAACTGAATCATAAGATTTCTGGTTATACGCTAGTTGCTTTAGACACAGTAGCGTGTACACGCTAGTTCACTTAACTGAAGTAGCATATATGTTTCTGAGTATTGAAAAAGTTTTATTGATCTGATAATACAGATTCACCCCCCCCCCCCTCTCAGTATTATTTCCAACAATTGGTATCAGAGCAGGTCCTTCAGAGAAGCTTGATCGCTTGAAGGTAGATCGTTCATCATGAGCAACTACGAGAGAGAAGCATCAATCAGGCCACCGGTTTTTGATGGGACAAACTTCAATTATTGGAAGGTAAGAGTTACTGCCTATCTTCAATCTCTTGGTACAGAAGTTTGGGACATCGTAGAGACAGGCTACACTTTTCCTTCAGCTACTCCTACAGATCCAGCCGAGAAAAAGAAGTATGAAACAAATGCGAAAGCAGTCAGTACTCTATTAGGATGTATATCCCAATCAGAATTCATGAAGGTAATGCACTATAAATCCGCAAAAGAAATATGGGACAAAATTGTCACGAGCTATGAAGGAGACGAACAGGTAAAGCGTGCTAAACTTCAAACTCTCAGGATTAAGTATGAGACTCTCAGAATGTATAATGATGAAAGTGTGGCTAACTATTTCCTTAGGGTAGATGAGATTGTTAATTGCATGAAAAACTTGGGTGAAGAAATAAAAGAGGCTATTGTGGTTGAAAAGGTTCTAAGATCATTGTCCCCCAAATTTGAATCTAAAGTGTCTGCAATAGAAGAAAAAGAAAATCTACGAATTCTTACTATGTCTCAGCTTCACAGAATTCTAACTGCTTATGAAATGAGAAAAGGAGGTCCATCAGACAGAAGAGAAGCTGCTTTCAAGGCTTCAGGCAAAGAAGATTATTATGAAGCAAGTCACGTGCCAGAAGATGAAGAAGAAGAATCAAATTTTGTCAGAAATCTTCAAAGGGGTTCTGGAAGGTTCAGAGGTAAGTTACCTTTTAAATGCTTTTCTTGTGGAAGAGTAGGTCATTATGCTGCCAAATGTCCTCACAAAGATAAGAATGACAAGGGAAAGGAACCTGTTAAATGGAACAAGAAACAGAATGAAAAGAAGAAAAGCTATTACACTCATGAAGATAGTGATGGTCTTTCAAATAGTGATGAAGATGAACAGGGTTATAGATATAAACTTTTAATGGCTTTTGAAGATGATGACTACATGGATGCTATAGATGTAGAAGGCTTTTGTAAAGAAAAGAATAATCTCAAAGTTTGCTTAGAAGAGAAAAGTGCTATTATTGATTCTCTACAATGTCAACTAGCAGAAAAGGAAAAACATCTTGAAAAATTGGAATGTGAGATTGTTTGTCTTAGAAAGGAGATTGAGAAAACAAAAGCGATTAATCTTAAATTTGTTAAAGGATCTGAAACCTTGGATGAGATTATCAATGTGCAGCGTTCTCCTCTGATCAAGACAGGTCTGGGATATAATGGAGAAACATCTCAAGCTTCTACCTCTAAAAGTTATCTTGATGCAGCAAGGAGGAGCGAGAAAAGACCAAATAAAAGTCATCAGGTGAATCAGGGACAGTCTACCTCAAGAACAAATAAAGACCATCAAGAAATTCGGGGACAAGCTGCCTTAAGGACAAACAGAAGCTACAATCAGCCACAGGTAAAATCTTCCCAATTTTCCCCAAGAATGGATGTCAATAGAAGCTACAATCGGTTGGATGATAGATCTGATTATCGCAGAAATTTCTTTAATGGCCAATGTTTTTCTTGCCATAACTTCGGTCACAAAGCAGCTCAATGTGTTTCCTACAAGACAATCATGACTAGAGAAGCTCAAAAGCAAAGAAGTATGACTGGAACCATGAAAAGGACTTATAACAACTTTTCGGTTCTTGAAAATGAAGTTGAATGCTCTATTTGTAATAACTTTGGTCATGAAGACTCTGAATGCAGGAGCAGGTTCTAGAAGACAACTCAGAAGGAACAAACCTCAAATGTCAGAACATGGAGAATAAAGGAACCGCAACCAGAAAGATGTGGGATAGCCTTTTATGCAGAAGGTCAAGAAAGTCTATGGTACATTGACAGCGGATGTTCGAAGCATATGACAGGGGACAAAGAAAAACTTGAATCATATACCGCATTAGAAAAGGGAAAGAAAGTTTCTTTTGGAAACGATATCTCTGCAACCATAAAAGGAAAAGGCGTTGCTCCGTTGAAAGAGAAGGTCAAAGCTGGAAATGTTTTATATGTTGATGGATTGAAGCATAATCTTCTGAGTGTCAGTCAGATGTACGATCAAGGAACAGAGGTAATATTTAGATCAAATGGATGTTGTGTTCGTGATCTTGATACAGGTGAAACAGTGATCAAAGGAAGAAGGACTCCAAATAATCTATACATATTTGAAGAAAGACAACAACAAAGCTATTTGAGCAAGGATGATGAACACTGGCTATGGCATCGGAGGTTGGGGCATCTAAGATTTCCACAAATAAGGAAAGCATGCAAATATCAGGCAGTTCGTGATCTTCCAGATATCAAAATTCCAGACAACACCATATGCAAATCATGTCAGTTTGGAAAGCAAACCAGAACTAATTTTCCTGAGAAGGAAGGATCAGCTAGCATGCCTCTTGAGCTAGTACATACAGATACATGCGGTCCATTCAGAAAAAGAACACCTCGAGGAGAAGAATATTTGATATTATTCATTTACGATTTCTCCAGGTTTGTCTGGTTAGGACTTATGAAGCACAAAGATGAAGCATTCGAAAAATTCAAATCCTTCAAAGCCTTGGCTGAAAATGAATCAGGACACAAAATTAAGTGCCTCAGATCTGACAGAGGTGGGGAGTTTACCTCGAATGAATTTTTCGATTTCTGTGAAGAACATGGGATAAGAAGAGAATTCTCTACAGCTAGAACTCCTCAGCAAAATGGAGTTGTGGAAAGAATGAACAGAACAGTCCAACAAATGGCTCGTGCTATGCTTGATGAATCAGGTACTCCCGCAACTTTCTGGGGTGAAGCTACACATGCTGTGGTTATTATTCTCAACAAAACAAATGTCTGAGTAAACAGCACTCAAACTCCTCATGAGCTCTGGTGTGGTAAGACTCCTTCGGTGAAGCACTTCAAGATCTTTGGGAGCAAATGTTATATTAAGAATACTGATGAGCAACTTGGCAAACTTGAACCAAGAGCATATGAAGGCATTCTTCTTGGTTATTCTCCACATAGCAAAGCATACAAGTGCTACAATAAAAGACTTGGAAGAATTGTTGACAGCATTGATGTTGTGGTTGATGAGAAGGGATACATTCCTAGGCAAGTTCATCATGAAGACATCGAAGAAGATGAAGGCTACCCTCAAAGACAGAATGATGAAGAAGAACCTCAAGAAGAACCAGAGGAGCAGACAAGAATAGAAGAAAAGACTCCATCCAGATATGTTCAGAAGAATCATCCAGAATCTCAGATTGTGGGGCAGAAAGAAGCAGGAGTACAAACAAGAAGAACAATTGCAGAAGCTTCAAGCTATTTGGCATTACTCTCTTCCACTGAACCACAAAATGTGAAAGAGGCATGCAAATATGAATGTTGGGTCAAAGCAATGGATGAAGAACTTGAGCAGATCGAAAAGAACAACACTTGGGAATTGGTTCCTAGACCAAAAGATAAGAATGTCATAGGGACAAAATGGGTCTTCAAAAATAAATTGAATGAAAATGGAGAAGTAATTAGAAACAAGGCTAGACTTGTTTGTAAAGGGTATGCACAGCAAGAAGGAATAGATTTTGAAGAGACCTTTGCTCCTGTTGCAAGACTTGAGGCCATCCGAATGTTCCTTGCTCTCTCAAGCTTTCAAAACTTCAAGGTATTTCAAATGGACGTGAAATCAGCCTTTCTGAATGGAGACTTAGAAGAAGAAGTATATATTGAGCAGCCAGATGGTTTCATTCTTGGGAATGATCCAAACCTTGTATGCAGATTGAAAAAGGCTCTCTATGGTCTCAAACAAGCTCCAAGGGCTTGGTACTATCGTTTGGACAAATATCTTCACCAACAAGGTTTTTCAAAAGGATCAGCAGATAGCAATCTCTATATGAAAGTTGAAAATAACAAATTGCTAATACTTGTTGTGTATGTAGATGATATTATCTTTGGCAGCAATGAAGAGGCTATGAGTCAAAACTTTGCCTTGGTTATGCAGAAAGAATTTGAAATGTCATTACTTGGAGAATTGACATACTTTCTTGGATTGCAAATCCAACAAAATGAAGGAGGTATTTTCTTGTCTCAAACCAAGTACCTCAAGCAGATCTTGAAGAAGTATGGCATGGAAGATTCAAAGCCAGTTTGTAACCCCATGGTTACAGGATGCAGCCTCAGTGCAAATGATGAATCAGTAGCAGTTCACCAACCAACTTATAGATCCATGATTGGGAGTTTGCTTTATTTGACAGGTACCCGACCAGATATTATGCATGCAGTAGGAATTGTTGGAATATTTCAAGCCAACCCAAAGGAAACTCATCTTCAGGCAGTCAAAAGAATCTTCAAGTATCTTCAAGGGACTCAAAACTATGGCTTATGGTATCCTAGAGATACAGATCTCACTCTTCATGCTTACACAGATGCAGATTGGGCCGGAAGTGTGGATGACAGGAAAAGCACAAGTGGTGGTGCTTTCTTCATGGGTTCCAGATTAGTATCTTGGTTCAACAAGAAACAAAGTTCGATTGCTTTATCTACAGCTGAAGCAGAATATGTGGCTGCGGCATCTTGTTGCACACAACTTCTTTGGATGATGCAGACCTTGCAGGATTTTCAAATCACTTGCACTCCACCAGTCTCTATCTTATGTGATAATACAAGTGCAATCAGCATTTGAAAGAATCCAGTCATGCATTCAAAGACCAAGCACATACCAATCAAGTATCACTTCCTCCGGGAACAAGTGCTTGAACAAAAGGTCAAGTTGGAGTATGTTTCTTCTAAAGAACAAGTTGTTGATATTTTCACAAAACCACTGCCCAGGGAGACTTTTGAATATCTCAGACAAAAGCTGGGAGTAGTTGATGCTTCATCCTGCTGTTGAAGCTTGTCTGTTCTAAGGAAAGGTTGGTATACGTGAGTTGTGTAAGGGATATCCACGTACATATGTTGATTTATGCAGGTGAAGTCACGTATATGGAGTTTTGAACAGCAAGGGCAGATTCTGGTTGGAGAAGGTCTGAGATGGGTATGCCAGAGTCCTTCAGGCACAGTTTCAGGGGGAGCAGCAGGCACAGTTTCAGGGGGAGCAGCTTAAAGCATTGTTGGCATTTAGATGCTTTTGGTTCTAGTTCACAACTGTTGGTGGTTTCAGGAGAAGGAAATCTTGGTTGCTGATCTAAAAGATGATTATCAGATGCTGCTGGTGACTTTCATAAGTCTTGGTCTAGATTTTTTCGTCTCTATGTCATGTATCTCTTTTGTGATATCTCTTCTATGGTGTCAAGGTCATGTAACGACCTATGTTGGTTTCCCCACTATGCCTGGGATGAATGATGTAATGTAATTGGTTGTTATATGTAAATTTCTGATGTATCCCCTCTTGGTTGGGAGTATGGATGTATGTATTGAGTCTTTTGGTGATAGGAAGGTCCTTTATGATGTATACGTCTTGGTTCTTTTTGAAGAACATCTTTTGCAGATCTTGCCTACAGTCAGGGGGAGCATGTTCAGCACAGCAGAGCAGAGATATCAGCATGTTCACAGGGGGAGCACAGCCCTTTGCCCTTGATGACAAAGGGGGAGAATGATTCTAAGGATCTTGGGGTTGCCATCAAGTCCAAAGGGGGAGATTGTTGGCATTTTGGCACAGGTGTGGCGCTATGGTACAGGTATTGTCCTTGATGGCAACTCTCTTTGATGACAGATCTCAGTCCAGACTACAAGAATGAAGAGAAATTTCATATACGCAGGTTCATTAAGCCCAAGTTGCGTATACACGCTGGTACGCTATATACTAAGTCGCGGATACGCAATCTCGCTATATACGAAGTCGCGTATACACGCAGTTTCATGAACAAAAAAGAGCGTACATGTCGAGAAGCTTCTCTTTGGTCCGTGGTAGTTAGTCCTCCGTACTTGAGCCTATGTTTTTGGACCAAGGTATCTCGACAGTCGTGTTGATCCTGAGTTTTGAAGTTGATGGTATTGTATTACTATGGTTTTGGACCGTGGTATTGAGAAGGGCCTAAGACTATATAAGGAGAAGAAGATCATCAGGCAAGTGCATCGAAAAAGTCTTGAATATCTAATGAAGAAAGAGATCTAGTATGCAGGTTCTGGGTTGATGATACATTGCTTGATCTGAGCTAAGGAGAGATCACACTGGTTGATGGAAGACTAGATCTAAGGATACATCGGGATCAAATTGTTTGAAATGAACTATCTTTATATGGTTGATTATGCGTATTTTTAGATCTGCATACTGACGCAATGTTATGTTCTGGGTATGACTGATGTTTGGTACAGCTGCAAGTTATGAGAAATTATTTTTAGATCTGTACGCAGGTTGTCTTTGGCAAAAGCGCGTGTATACGCGGGTTGGTTTCATTGAAGTAGCGTATATATTTTGAAGCTTAATTTTTGGGGTTGCAGTTGGGTCTGACTGTTATTGCAGAGTTCTGTAGTCTAATCTGTGTTCTCGTGACTGGGTGTTGACAGGGTTTCAGTGATTCAGTGATTCAAAGATTGATGATGCTAGTATTGGTTGTTTTGTGCTTCAATGATTTGTTATGAAAAGTGAATGAATCGTGGTCTTCAGATTGTAATGTTGTGCTTCAGGAGTATCCAGTCTGAAAATTGATGAAAAGTGGTACCTGAAGGAAAGAAGATTGTAGGCCAGCACCTACGTACTAGTATCTTAGCTAGTACAAGAGCAAAGGGGGTTGGAGCTCCCTTCCAGGAGAGTTTGGAAAACGAGAGAAGGTTGTAGCCTTCTGCAGGTTGTAGCCTGCGTACTGGTATAAGGCTGCACCAGTACAAATGATTGTAAACTGAAGTTTCTTATTAAAGAAAGATAGAGACGACTTGCAGCAGGTGGTTTTCACCCACATTGGGTTTCCACCTTATATCATGGTGTTCATGTGTGTGGCTTTTGTGTGATGATCTGTTCTGTTATACTGCACCTGCTTACTTTTAATATGGTTAATAATGTCCTGATGCATTTTACTGAAGATAAACTAACTGAATCATAAGATTTCTGGTTATATGCTGGTTGCTTTAGACACAGTAGCGTGTACACGCTGGTTCACTTAACTGAAGTAGCGTATATGTTTCTGAGTATTGAAAAAGTTTTATTGATCTGATAATACTGATTCACCCCCCCCCCCCTCTCAGTATTATTTCCAACAATTAATAGGTCATTGTTAAAGGGGATAAACACAAGCATGTTATCCATATTAGTTGTACATGTCAACGGCTAAAATAACTCCCCATATACTGTAAAATAAAAAATTATTGATACAAGTAAAAATTTTGCTTTTCGTAATGAAACATCAAAGTTAATCACTGCAATCAAAGCATTAATCCACATACTTTAACTAAATATTATATCATGAAATATTTGTAGTGACAACAGGTAGCGTACAATTTGCTGAAATAATTTAGTTCCAAAATATGCGAGAAATGACAAGTTTATAGGGAGGCCATATATGGGAAAAATGTGTCGAGACATAAATGTTTGGAAAGATGTGGGAACCTACAGTGACACATAATGACAAACTGTGTCGAGACATAAATGCTTGCAAAGATGTGGGCACCTACAGTGATGGATAATGACTGTGGTCAAGATGACTATGCTTTCAGTATTAAAAAATTAATTAAGGATTAGTTATACTATTAACATCTATTAAACAAATTGACGCATAGTCAGGTCATCGTTCAAATGCTTAATAGAATTTACTTTAACTCATTGTGTAATGATTATTGCTTTTAAACATATCCAGAAAAGTGTATCTATAGATGTTATAACATAGTCTTTTCTGCATTTATTTGGTGATCTGATGCATAATTAGAAAATCGTAAGAGTTCTTAATAGCATTTACTACTTGTAAACATGTCAAGGATATGCACAAGGCTCCGCAACCAATATTTGTCATAGAAAACTGAAATGATGTGCAAACCCCTTCCACACGTTGTCTCATTTGGTGACAACGTTTTTGTGAAATGTTACATAAATTCAATCACCCTCATGCAACACAAATTAGTGGATATTAAAAAAAATAAGACTTAATTTTATGATTAACATAAGCTTCATTGCCAATCAATGTAAGTTTGTTTGACATTTATTCAACAAATTGACACGTAAGGATGACATTGTTCAAGTTCTTAATAACATATTAAAATAATAATTAAAGCTTAATCCTACAATTAACAAAAGCTCCCTTCCTATTAAACATAAGCATTTATATGATGAATAGATGCGTAATCAGGACATCGTTCTAATGCTTAATGGAATTTACTCTAACGCATTGTCTAATGATTAATTTTTGTTAACCAGATCATATTCATCGATATTGTAAAATAGTATTTTTGGCATTTATTTGACGAATCGACATGTAATCAGGACATTGGTCAAGTGCTTAATAGTATTTATTAGTTGTAAATAGATCAAGAAGGTATGCATGGCTCCGCGACCAATATGTATTCTAGCAGATTAGAAGGATGTGTAGAAGAGGGATATGTGCAGGAGAACCTTTATTCCCTCATTTCTGAATGTTCGCATATGCTATCCCTTCACATATGTCAACCTCCCACAACACGGATTAACAGATATTAGAAACTCAATTAAGGTTTAATCCTATAATTAACAAATATATTTTTGGATCTTAATAGAAAGTACTATCGAAATCATAAGTGTCTGTACTAGAGTAATGGTAATATCATCATACATTTAGAGCTTATCTGAATAAATTCCTATTGTATTTTTCTAGTGGTTCTTGTTTGTTCATGCTATAGTTTTCCCATGAGACACAAGGAAGAAATATTGCAATCACAAATAAAATGATGTCATGGCATCTTGAAATCAAAGACTTGTCGAGATATTATGTTATTTCCCCCACAATGTTACTTGTATTAATTATTTTTCTAAAGATTAATGGTTATATTTTTTTCTTAAATAATTATTGAGTGTAGAGGTGCAAAGTAAGCACAATGGAAGTTTTCTCCACACGTCTGCACTCTGCATAGATAAATAGATTATTATAGTTATTACATTAATTATAGAATATTACATCGTTCAAGTGCTTAATAATATTTATTCTAACAATTGTGTACTGATTATTGGTTGTAAACATATCAAGAAGATAATATCTATCATTATTATAAAATAGTCTTTTTGACATTTATTTCGTGAATCAGTGCATAATCAAAACATCATTTGGACGCTTAAAAGAATTTACTACTTGTATACAAGTCAAGAAGATGCACAATGATCCGCATAATTCTTCCACACATTTCCTCGTTTTTTGGCAACATTTTGGCAAAATTTTACATATATTCAATGAACCTCCAACAACATGAATTAGAAGACATAAAAAATAGGCCTTAATTTTACAATTAACAGAAGATTTGTTGTGGGTAAATGTAAGACTACTCGATATTTATTGAGAGAATCAACACATAATTAGGACATTGTTCAAGTGCTTGATAACATATTAAAATAATAATTAAGGCTTAATCCTATGATTAACAAATCCTCCCTTCCTAGTTAATGTAAGTATTTATTTAGTGAACCAACACGAAATCAGGACATCATTCCAATGCATAATAACATTTACTCTAGTGCACTATGTAATGATTACTTCTTTTTAAAAAATCAAGAGGATTGTATCTATCAATACTATATAATAATATTTTTACATTTATTCACTGAATCAACGTGTAGTCAAGACATCATTCAAGTGCTTAATAGTATTTACTAGTCGTAAACAATCAAAAAGGTCTACATGGCTCCACAACTAGTATTTGTTCTAGCCGATTGGAAGAATGTGTGAAAGAAGGATATGTGTAGGAGAACCTTTATTCCCTCATCTATATGACTTTGCATAAGTAACCCCTCTGCACATATCAACTCCGCACAACAAAAATAAACATATATTAAAAACTTAATCACGTATTAATCTTATGATTAAAATTTATATTTTCAGATATTAATGGAAATTATTATCAAAATCATAAGTGTTTTTAGTAGAGTAATGGTAAAATCATCATATATTTAGAGCTTATGTGAATAAAAGGCTATTGAATTTTTTTAGAGGTTCTTGTTTCATGTTTCTTGTTTATTCATCTTACAGAGTTGTCACATTATTTCGTTGCTTACAATAAGAAGAAATTGTAACACGTTCTTTTCATTTAAAGGTTGTCCAACTCATAATGAATGAGGGAACACAGGCCATTGAAATATGGACCTTTTCTCTGAATCCATAAGTGAAATGGAAGACAAAGATTAAATCTCTTGTTTCAACATTGAAAAAAGCAACATGGTACGATATACATCACGGAGTAAACCCATAAGCTTTACAGTATCAAAGGCAAAAGTTCAATACATAGAAATGAATGGAGTAGCAAGTTTAATTGACATCTTTGAGAAACTCATAGCTTATATATGTACTCTTTATGGCAAGAGAATTTATAGTACTCTTTGTCTTATCTGCTTAGTTATCGTCTTGTTGTGAACAAGGACGATGAAGAAGTTGAGAGACCTTTGTAATGAAATACAAAAAGAGGTAATTGATTATGATTGTAGTTTATTCAATACTCAAATATAGTATCTATTAAAGGTAAGAAATTAGAAAATGGGGTGACAACTACATAATTTCGTAGAAAAATAAATAAATATGTGTAAAGGAGTCAATCTGAGATTTGAGTTTAGTTAGGTTATGTCCATATGAACAACGGTTCTAAATTAATGTAATCATGATGATCGCTTCAGGAAAACTATCTTAGAAGCCATGTGGGTATATTTCTATTTTCTACACTGGCTACTTAGACAAAATCACATTGAATGTAATAAAGCATCAACTATAATTTGTCCAAATTTTATGAATTATGGCCTTTGTTCTAATTGCATGTAATCTAGTTGTTGCTTAATAATTTTCTTATCTATATCTATACCAATATTGAAATTTGCAATCATTATAGAAATATAATAATTATTAATTAATTGTCCTTTTCCATTGCAATTGTTTTGATAAATTTTGAAATAAATGGAACTAGTAGAGCATGTAGATTTATCATGCATATTCGGTCTTGGAAGAAGAAAAATCATGAAATAAGTTTAGTTTTATTATTGAAAATATTCATTAAACTGAGGATATTTGAAAATTATCATGACAATCATCATACCCATTGTGAGAGTCTCTAGAGCTACAATTGGTTGGGTTGTGTTATATTCTTTCCACGACTAGCCCACGTAGTTAACTGGGGGCTTAGAGGGGGGGCGGAGTCCCCCCTTCGTTGCGCCGATTGCGTAGCGGAGGGAGTCACAAGGGATTTGAGGGGTGTAGGGAACCCCACTCTATGGGGTCTGGGGTAGCGCCTAGGAAAATTTTGTTTTTAGACCCTATATTAGGTTGGGCAAACCTACCTATGGTTTTGTGCATGATTTTTGCACATGGTTTTGGATGCGATGGTTTTCGGTCAATGGTTTTGGACACGATGGTTTTCGGTCCATGGTATTGGATGCTTCAGCGTGTATAAATATGTATTGTAACATTGAAAGGAACATAATGAAAAATCAAGCTGGTAATCCTGGTTTTGGGATCCAGGGGAAAATCTTTGTGTATATGTGTTTTATGTGTTATGCTCTCGCATTGTTAATTTTCTATGTTTTAGAATTCGTATGCAGGTAATTTATGTACAGGGTTAAAACCTACACTATTAATGTAATTCATTTTCTTCCTATTTTAATTTTTTTTCCAACCTATGAGAAACATGGAAATTAAATTAGGGAAATATTTTAAAATTAAGGAAATATTTTTTGGTTTATGGTAAGATGGAAAAATTAAGATTTTACACCTTTATTAAGGAAATGACTAAATTACTAGTGATCTACATTGATGTAGGGTATAACCAAGTAATTAAAAGAGGTAGATAGATACATGTCACCTATGGGATTTAAACGTTATTTATTTAGTAAATCTAATAATATGTTATTATGTTGTTCATTAGAGGGAATGTTGAGAATTGTACAAAAACCCTCTTATGAATTCTCAATTTGATAATGAGGTCAATAGAAATTCTTCTATAATATGGTTTCATCTGATCATTGTTGTTTTATTTCACTTTTTTAATTGGGTTGTTGGACTATTCTATGTTATTATTGGGTGGTATCATGATTTTCTTATTGTGTTTGGATTTTGAATGCATGGCCTGAGTAGGTAGTTGCAGGAGACTGGATTTATGGTTATGTATCTCAGTTCTTACTAGCTTCTTAGGGATTCTATGACTTTTATTTTGTAGTTTATGCCTATTCATTTATATAGTTTCTTTTGGGACTACGATTTAGTTCATTGGATTGCAAGAATCGGTGGGTTGTTGTTGTTCTTCGTTAGGTTGATGTTTTGTTTAATGTAAAAAGTTTTGTTAGTTTAGCTTGTTGATAATATTCTTATATTCGAGTCTTTTTTGTTTTCTAGTGAAATAATAGATGCCATGTCAATGAGGCAGAGTAAGGCATGGATTTGGCGAATGAGGGAAGTCAAACCAACATCACCTGGAGAACATTGGTTAGGGTGAGGCTATAGATCCCATCCATGTTAATAGAATTGATCTCAATGAACCTGCATCTGATCAACAAAACTTTGGAAATAAGCTTGGATATCTCAAGATTCTTCTAGAATAGCCATAACAGATAGACATGATGACCATAATATGATCATGTCATTCATGAATGATCTCCAACATAACCAGTGGTAGATGTAGGACAAATTGATGAATCTGCAAAGGAGTCAAGTGCATCTATAGGAAAAACTAGAACACTTTGAATGTAGATTGGTTGACATTGAGAAACATGTACACTTCATGTTTCAACCTTCGTTGCCACCTGGTTTAGAACTAGAAAATCGTATTTAGTAACTACCCCTTATAGTCAATGGCTTTTGGTTGTGTACTAATCTTAAAATATTTCTGATTTTATGCAATTTGTAATTTTGTTTTGCTAATTACCTACTAGTCAATCAATATGGTTAGAGTGAGGCTAGTAAGATTTTGTTAGGGTGTTCTTGACAATGTAATCATTTTTCATGAATGAAAACCTGAGATTCACAAAACCTCATAACATTCTATATGATGGAAAAAAATTAATGCATATTATTAGTTACATACATATAACACAAACACAAAGCTATAATTCATCATAATTATATAATTGGGGGAACTTATTACTTATGCAGTGGAATAATCAAGGCATGAGACTTTGTGCAGAGATAAAGTAATTTCTAAATTAGTTTTATGAATCGTAACATTAAGGCTTAATTAATTTTTTAATATGCACTAGTTCGCAGTGTGGGAAGTTGATTGAGCTTATGTGACATTTCGTCAAAAATTGTTGTAGAAAGAGAAAATATATATCAAATAACGTGAAAGTTGTTGATTTGCAGTGTGCAAAAGAAGTCTACATAGGTGGAATATGTGCGGAAGTGTGGATGTGGGGGGAATAATGTTTTTTCCCATATAACACTCTTCCACACATCGTTTCAATCTACTAAGAGTAAATGTTGCTAAGAACTTGAATGATGTTCTAATTATGCGTCGATTTACCAAATAATTTGTGAAAATACTTATATTTACTCACAAGAAACATTTTTTTAATAGTACAATTAAGCCTCAACTAAATTTTTAATATGCAGTGATCTACACAGTGGGAGTTTGGTTGAGTTTGTGACATTTTTCAATATGTGGAAGGAGTCTACAAAAGGGAGAATGCGTGCACAGGCGATGAAGTAGAGGGATAAACATCCTTGTGAACATATGGCTCTTCTACAAATCCTTTATTTCACACACTAAAAATTTAAAATATTTCCATTATACAAAGTCAAGTTACGAAACTAGTTTCAAAATTCCAATTTAAAATTAGTTTCAATGCTATGAATTTAGTTAATCATAGGGTTAATCCTTAATGAATGTTTTAATTTATTCTACTCCGCAACACAGGATGTTGTTTGATTTTATGTGACATTTCGCCAAAAAATTACGTGGAAGGGGAAAATATAAGTCAAATACTATTAAAATTGATGTTTTACAACATGCAAAGAAGTGCACAAAGGGAGAGCATGTGAATGTTTGAAAATAAGGGCTCTCCTACCCATTTCCCTCCTCCACACATCATGTCAATATTCCAGAAAGGATACTAGATACATAGCCTAATGAACCAGTGAACATTACACATTATTTAAAAGTAAATGTTTTTAATCACTTGAATGATGCCATGTTTATGATAGGATGAGGCATTAATTATTTTTAAATACGCGGTAATCTACATCGCAACATGTTGGTTATTTTTATGTGACATTTTTCCAAAAAGGTGTTGCAGAATGTCAAAATATCTATGACAAAAAATGTGAAAATTGATATTTTGCACTGAGCAAAATGGGAATGTATGCATGGCTGTGGAAATGGGGGAACAAATGTTCTTGTGCACATATGCCTCTTTTGCACATCCTTCACTCCACACACTAAAAATTTAAAATCCATATTATAATTAAAAAATTAAAAACACTGAGAGTAGTTCTAAAATGCTAGTTTTTAGCCTAACATGAGCTAGTAGAAAATTAAATTACCCATGTAGCTCACGTTTAAAACATCAATGTGTGGAAGAAATTTCTAGAAGGAAAATTCATGTAGAGAGGAAACATGTGCTCCATTATTCCATATACTAAAAATTTAAAAGTTGTCTACCATATCGAGTCAGATTATGAAATTGATCATGGAGATAGTTAACTTTCTACCCTTATTCCACATCCAATATACACGTAAACCAAATTTTTCATGGCCCAAGCTCTAACAATCCAAAACCGCTAATTAATCGATTAATGTGTAGTATTATGTGGAAGGAAAGTTTGCAGAGGGAGAATGCATGTGGAAGTGCAGAGAATTGTGGAAGAAAGGCTATGTTCCTTGTTCCACACACTTTTCTCCCACAAAACAGTTCTTCCTCATGTGGATTAGAAACACACTTTCTATTGGAGAAGTTTTCTTTTATGGAAAGTGTGTTGACACAGTTGAGTTCCTATTCACACAATTCATTTGACGTTCAAATGCAAAACAAAGACATGGCCTTGGAGATTCATATTCAAAGGTATTGAGTGTTCTAGGTATTCATCACTGATATTGTTGAGTATATATTAATATTTCTAAGTATGTTGTTGATCATGTGATGTGTGTTATATGTATGATCTTTCTTTAAGTGAAAATGTTTTGATGTGTAATGACCCATCTCGAATTATGAGCATAATATGATTATTAACATACATCCAAGGCATGCATATGATAGCTATATATTCAGGGATCACATGCACTGCACTAGTATACATACTAATTGGTTATGAAGAATGTATAAATATAGATAAATGGATTAAGTATTAAAATACTAAATTAAATACCTAACTTTCAAGAATGTAATGAATGTATTAAGTTTTAAATTCTATAATAAAATTAAATTAATATAGTAAATTAATATTACAATTAATAAACCCATTTCCATAGGAACTTTGGAATGGACTCAAACAAACCAAATCCAATTTGATGGCTATAAATATATTTTAAAAACCGCTAATGGGGGTGGGAAAATAGGTAGCCAAATGATCTTAGGGTTCACCTCACATAGCACGTGGAAAGTGTATTTATAAATGAAGTATAATCTTATGAGACGGGTCTTTGGTGGTTCAAACAATGTAGACCTTTAGTGGTTGATATAATGTGGATTAAGATTAATGGAAAGGCTGTTGATTCTTGGATGATGAATGTGGGTTGCAGGGTGGTGGGTTTCAGCATTGGATTCCCATAGTGCTCCCTAGGGCCATGGGATGGTTGTTGTTATGTAGAGGGACCTAGTCTTGTTGTTGTGGTGTGTTAGGTGGGATTATATTCCTTCCTTTAAGACCCCGGAGTGAATTTATGCAGCAATTCAAACTTCCATTTCAAGCCTGGATTTGTGTGTGAGAAACCTAGTTGTAGTTGGTAGTGTGGTGCCCCATATAGCTAGGACCTCAACATATTTCAGGTAAATTGTCTCCCTTGGCTATGGTTTTTTTATGAGAGTTAAGTTCTAGGTGTGTTTGGTTCAGTGTCACTATTGGTTTTCCTTCTAAGCGAGTGGTATTGGGCTTGGGAAATTTATTGGGTGTGGGTTTATATAGATAAGATTTCTTCTTGATGTCTTGACGCAGTGTGGAAGCTGACTCAAGAAAACCCCAAAATCACCCCACAGATCCCTTTTAAACTATAACCTGATTGTTTTCCTTTTTCCTGAGATACATTGAAAAACCATGCAAAACATTGATATTTACCTTTTTATATTGGCGCGCTTATCATACGCCGAAAGTCAACACGCCAATGCTTTGGAATCGTCGATCTGGATCGGTGAGATCTAACAGTTGTCAGAGTTTTTGGGTGAAACAATATACTGGGGTTTAACCACCTGATAAATGGTTTTATTCCCCTCTGCCTTTGCTACATCACAATGTTTTAATGGGATCGGGAATCAAACCACTAAAACCACTTACAACTTTTTGCGCACTAGAAATACCATTCACTGTAGTGAAACTACTTGGCGATCCAACGGTCGTGGCTGATTGTGATCCAATGGTTGCGATTTAATCACCTGCTTACAAGTTGCACTGTCCAATTACCATGATCCTTATGCTTTCAAAGCTACGATGCGATAGCCCTTTGTGGACCTGATAGATTATCAACCCTTCTCTATACCATTTCGGATCCAGTTGTATCGCAATGTTCGAATTCGATGGTTCAAAAAGTCGGTTCCTCTCCACTAAAGCGATGCAATTTGGGGTCCACAGACCTGATAACATTAAAAGCCTCCATCCATAATATTTGAAGTCTGGATTCCCAACCTGAATGTGTTTTGCGATGATTCTTAGTGTAATTTGGGTTTTCCACTTGCGAGACCAAAATGATATATTTAACTCGTCGATTATTCTTTTAACTCAATGTTTATATATTGTAAAGTGGGAAACAGAGCAAGCATCAATATCATCTCAATACAAAGAAAACAAGAATTCAAGGATCTCCACGGGCTGTATAGATAATCATGCACACAACACAAATTTATTCATAATAAAAGAGTTACAGAGTCTTGGCCTTGGGCCTGATTACACAAATAAGGACCTCTATCTCAAAATAAAATCTACACACTATTTTGCTCTCGCTCCACTAAATTCACTCCTCAATCCTCTCTCTTTTTCATTACATTTTTCATCCCTTTTATAAATCGGATATCAATCTAATTGTGTCTAACAAATCAATCCCTATTTTTAATAAATCTAGCAACAAATCTTCTAATTCCTAGCTCTATCTCACACCTATGCTAACAACTCATCATTGAGCATAAAATAAGACAATTTCTAACTTATTACAATAATGAAATACAACTCATTTCTTGAGAGATCAAACCCTCTCAGTAAAACTTCCTTTTGACCAATCAAGTCAATGAATTTCAACTTGTTTAGCCACAACATGTGAACAAACTTTCACATTGTTGGGAAAGTTTGGATGCTCCTGCATCAGACTCCTGGGGAAGAAAATAATTGTCCTTCAAACTTTCAGGACTTACTCCATACTTCTGCAATTCTGTTGTTGTCAACCAGCTAGCATCCTCCACTAGTTGTCCTTTCCATTTGACTAGATATTGGAAATAAGTCTGTCCTCTAGTTCTTTTGGATACTTTTTTCTCCAAAATAGCTCCCACTTCCTTCTTAGTTGTCTTTGGCATTTGTTCTTCCCTTTTCACAGGTTGAACTTCATCTCTTGTAGTTTCCTCCTGTAGCTTTGTCTCTGCCTCTTTGTATGGATACAAATTTGCAACATTAAAGATGGGTGATATTCCAATCGCTTATAGCAACTCAATTTCATATGCATTAGCTGAAAAAGTTCCTTACAATTTTACATGGTCCTATATTTTTCATTTTTTTTTATTGTAAGTTTTAACAGGAAATCTTTCTTTTCTCAAATACACCATCACTAATCTTCCACTTGGAATTCTTTCTCTTCTTTTCAGATCTACCCTCTGTTTGTATTTGTTGTTGTTTTCCTGCAATCTTCCTTTGACTTCTTCCTGTAGTCTCTGCATCTGTTCTGCAAACTCCTCAGCTTTTTCACTTCTAGTCTCCTATTTACTCAAATCCCTCAACTCATACACACTTCTTGGATTCATTCCAAAAACAATCTGAAATGGACTCATTCCAATACTTCGGTTTGGAGTATCATTATAAGAAAACTTAGCTTGAGCTAGTGCTAAATCCCACTGCTTAGGATTTTGATACACTAAACTCCTTAATATATTCCCCAAGCTCTTGTTTACTACTTCAGTGTGTCCATATGTTTGAGGATTGTATGCTAAACTAAAACTGAGGTTAGCTCACAGTTTCTTCCAAAGAGTTCTCTAAAAATACCCTACAAAATTTGTATCTTTGTCAGACACAATACTTCCAGGCAACCCATGTAATCTTACGATCTCTGAAAAGAATAAATTAGCTATGTGTGTTGCATCACTAGTTTTCCTACATGCAATGAAATGTGCCATCCTTGAAAATATATCTACTACAACATAAATGGAATCATTCCCTCTCTGGGTTTTTGGTAATCCCATAACAAAATCCATGCTAACTGCATCCAACGATCGGTTTGGTATTGGCAATGGCTGGTAAAATCCTGTATTCTGACTCCTTCCTTTATCATGCTGACATATCTTGCATTTCTCAACAAACTTATTAACATCAGTCTGTATTTTTGGCCAATAATAAAAAGCATTCACCTGAGAAAAGGTTTTATCTTGTCCAAAGTGACCAGATAATCCTCCACGATGTTTCTCCTTTATTATGTTTTCCCTCATGGAACATTTGGGAATATAAAACTTGTTATTTTAAAACAATAGGCCTCCTTGAATGAGATAGTCCAACCACTGACTTCTATTATGAGTCATTGGATTTTGAATTGCTGTATAGATATCTTTGAAATCTTCATCATCCTTGTACATTTCAATCATTTCCTCAAATCCTACAACGCCCTCTTTGAATTCTTGCACAATAAAACTTACCTTGCTCAATGCATCTGCTACTTTATTTGACTTACCACTCTTGTGCTTTATTACAAAAGTAAATCTTTGCAGAAATTCTACCCACTTGGCATGTTTCTGATTCAACTTCGGCTGGTTATTGATGAATTGTAAGGCATGATTGTCTGAATACAATATGAATTCTTTTGGCAGCAAATAATGTATCCATTTTTCAAGGTATGCACAATAGCATAAAATTCTTTATCATAAGAAAAATATTTCTTCTTTTCATAATTCAATTTCTCACTGAAGTATGCTATCGGTCTTTGCTCCTAACTTAGAACTGCTCCAACTGCAACTCCACTAGCATATGTTTCTACTTGAGATACTTTCTCAAAATCAAGAAAAGCTAAAATTGGTTCCTCTGTGATTTGCTTCTTCAAAAAATTAAAATTGTTTTCTGACTCTTCTGTCCACTTGAAGGGATAATTGATATCCTTAATTGTTTCAAGAATGGGTGCACAAATATGACTAAAGCCTTTGATAAACTTTCTATAAAAAATTACAAGACCATGGAAGCTTATTGCCTTAAATATATTTCTGGGAGTAGGCCAGTTCCAAATTGCTTGGACTTTCTCTGGATCCATCTTCAAGCCTTATTTAGAAACTACAAATCCCAAGTAAACTAGTTCTTCCTTCATGAAACTACATTTCTTCAAATTTATCAGTGGTTTCTCTTTTTGCAGACTTCTTAGAACCAACTTAAGATGCTCTAAATGTTCTTCTTTACTTTTACTAAAAACTAGAATATCATCAAGATAAACAATAACAAACTTTCCTGCATACTCATTCAAGACTTCATTCATTAATCTCATGAATGTGCTAGGTGCATTAGTAAGTCCAAAAGGAATCACTAACCACTCATACAACCCACTATTTGTTTTAAATGCAGTCTTCCACTCATCGCCTTCTCAGATTCTTATTTGATGATATCCATTGTTCAAATCTATTTTAGTAAAGTATTTTGATCCATTCAAACATTCCATTAAATCATCCATGTGTGGCAAAGGTAATCTGTACCTGATAGTGATCTTGTTGATGGCTCTGGAATCTATGCACATATGCCATTCTCCTCCATTCTTGGGATTGAGTACTGTTGCTATAGAACATGGACTAAGACTTTCTCTGATTAGCCCCTTATCCATCAGCTCCTGCACTTGCCTTCCAACTTTTGTGTTCTCTTGAGGTGTTAATCTATATGCTGCTTTATTTGGAAAAATTGCTCTTGGTATTAGGTCAATATGATGACTAATACTCCTGATCGGTGGCAAGGCATTTGGAAACTCATCCACAATAATATCACCAAAATCATCTAACATTATTTTAACTTCTTCAGGCAAATCATCCAAGTTTGTGGGAGTCAAAATTACCTTTGGTCTTTGCACAACAGCAAAATGCAACTCCTCATTCTTCACTACTTCCTGCAATAGCTCCTTTCCACTTATCAACATAATACTACTTCCAGGTGTTCCTTTGTCAGCATCGTCCTTCAATGGCAGCAATGTGTGTTTAGTTCCATTCTTCTCCAAAGTATAAGTGTTTCTCCTTCCATCATGAATATATTTTCAATCAAATTTCCATGGTCTTCCCAGCAATACATGGCATACATCCATGGGCATTAAATCACATAATATCACATCTTTATACGTACCAATTTGTATCTCCACCTTGCATTGTTCAGTCACAATAATCTGATGTCCCTTCTATAACCATGATACATTGTAAGGAGTATGGTGCATGGTCTTTGCTAGTCCAAGCTTGTCCACCATCTCTGTAGAAACAAGATTCTCAGTGCTTCCACTGGAAATTATTACTTTGTAGCACTTACCTTTTGATTTACAGGTAGTTCTAAACAAATTCTTCCTCTGTGGTGGTTCTCCAATCTCTGGCTTTGCCCTAAGAAAAGTCCTCCTTAGTAACATAAATTCACCTACTTCATGGGGTTCTTCCTTTTCCACAAGTTGAGGTGGTTCTAGCTTTGCCTCAGCCACATTCGCATTCCTTTGACTTGCTGGTTTATTATGAGAACAATCCCATGACATATGTCCCCATTCTCCACATGTGTAACACCAAACATCTCTTCCTCGCCCTCTTCCTCTGGGCATAAATCTTCCTTTTTTAACTTCTCCCGTCTGTGGTGGTCTACTACTTGAGCTTCCTACTTCATGTTGATGTTGTTTTCCCCTTGGTCTAGTAGTTCCTCTACCTCTTATTGAGCTTTTTCCTCTATTCCTTTGACTCTGTTTTCTCAATATCTTTTCTTCTACCTTCAAACTTGCTTGATAGGCATCTTCAATAGTCTTCAGAGTTAACAAGCTAATCTCATCTTGTATATCATACCTTAAGCCATTGATCTATCTAGCTAACTTTTTGACATCATCCTCTAAATGCCTTGCTCTACTACTCAATCTATAAAATTGTTATGTATATTCTTTAATAGACATTCCTTTTTGCCTAAATTTTGCAATTGTTTATGAAGATTCAAATGATAGTCTTTAGGAAAAAACTTGGCTTTAATTTTACTTACCATTTTGTCCCATACCTTGATCTTGGACTTCCCTTTCCTCATTCTTGATTTCTGTACGTCGTCCCACCAGATAGCTACATGACCCCTCAATGTAGTAACTGAAAACTTCGCCATCTTCCTCTCATCAACCTCTTCATAGTCAAAGTACTGGTCTAAGGCTCTAATCCAATCCATTATCTCTTTTTCATTTAGACTCCCTTCATACATAGGAATTTTCGCCTTAGGTTTTCCTCCTGCTTTTGCCAACATCTTGATGGCTTTGGAAGTTTCATTTTCTTTGTCTACTTCCTCTACAGGAGATTCTTCTAAAGAAATTTCATCTCCTTCATAAGGTGCTCTTCTTGGGCAGTCTCAATTGTCTCCATTCTCATTTGCAGACTCTGTACCTCTTCCTGCAGAATTGGATTTGCTTCAGGTCTTCCTCAAACAATGCCAGCTCCTCCCCTTGGTGGCATTTTCGCTGCAAACAACCCTTTCTTATGCTCTGATACCACAAATGATGCAGTTTGGAAGCCGACTCAAGAAAACCCAAAACTCACCCCACGAATCTGTTTTAAACTATAACCCAACTGTTTTCCTTTTTCCCGAAATACATTGAAAAACCATGCAAAACATTGATATTTACATTTTTATATTGGCGCGCTTATCGTATAACAAAATTCAATGCACCAATGCTTTGGAACTGTCAATATGGATCAGTGAGATCTGACGGTTGTTAGAGATTTCAGGTGGAACAATATACTGGGGTTT
Source organism: Pinus tabuliformis (assembly GCA_031772625.1). Taxonomy (NCBI): domain Eukaryota; kingdom Viridiplantae; phylum Streptophyta; class Pinopsida; order Pinales; family Pinaceae; genus Pinus; species Pinus tabuliformis. The sequence continues at coordinate 559,518,576 of CM062806.1, forward strand.
AACTGCCCGCTATACGGCTTTATTCCCCTCCACCTTTGCTACGTCGCAACGTTTCAATTGGATCGGGTGCCAGACCACTAAAACCACTTACATCCTTTTGCACGCCTCAAATACCATTCACTGTAGTGAGATTGTTTGGCAATCCAACGGTCGCAGTTGATCGTGATCCAATGGTTTTTATTTAATTGCTCGCTCACAGGTCGCATTATCCAATTACCAGGCTCCTTACGCTTTCAAAGTTGTGATGTGATAGCCCTTCATGGACCCGATAGATTATCAACACTTCTCTATACCATTTCGGATTCGGTTGTATCGCAATGTCAAAATTCAGCGGTTCAACAAGTCGGTTCCTTTCCACTAAAGTGATCCGATTTGGGGTCCACGGACCCGATAACATTAAAAGCCTCTGTCCATAATATTTGAAGTTTGGATTCCCAATCCGAATGTGTTTTGTGATGATTCTTAGTGTAATTTGGGTTTTCCACTTGCGGGACCAAAATGATATATTTAACTCATCGATTATTCTTTTAACTCAATGTTTATCTATTGTAAAGCGGGAAAACAGAGCAAGCATCAATATCATCCGAATACAGAGAAAACAAGAATTCGAGGATCTCCACAGGCTATATATATAATCATGCACACAACACCAATTTATTCATAATAAAAGAGTTACAGAGTCTCGACCTTGGGCCTGATTACACAAATAATAAACTCTGTCTCAAAATACAATCCACACACTATTTTTCTCTCGCTCCATTAAATCCACTCCTCAATCCTCTCTCTTTTTCATTACATTTTTCCTCCCTTTTATAAATCGAATATCACTCTAACTATGTCTAACAAATCAATCCCTATTTTTAATAAATCTAACAACAAATCTTCTAATTCCTAGCTCTATCTCACACCTATGCTAACAACTCATATTTGAGCCTAAAATAAGACAATTTATAACTTATTACAATAATGAAATACAACTAATTTCTTGAAAGATCAAACCCTCTTAGTAAAATTGTCTTTTGACCAATTAGGTCAATGAGTTTCAACTTGTTTAGCCACAACATGTGAACAAACTTTCACATTGTTGGCTAAGTCCAGATGCTCCTGCATCATGTCTTCAAATTCTATGGTTGGTTTGCTTATAGTCAGACACCTCAGAAGGAAAACTCCATAGATTTAGAAAATCTAGTTGTCCTCTACACATTGCTACTCTTTCTAGCCTAAACATGTTACTATATAATTTGGTTTTGGTTTTGATGTCTTGTGGTCTTGGCCTAATAGTTCTTGTCGATCTCCTCCAGTTCTGGTTGTAGTCTATTGTTGGGGATGATTTTTCCTGGGGAATTGGGTAGTTACAAGTAGCGAAGGCGGGCAACTCCTCCTTGGGTTGCATCTTTAGCTTAGGGCCATTCATCTCTCAACCACCCTCTCTTTGTGTCAGTATCGTCTTGGTCTTGGTCTTGGGGAAAACGTATTGTGGTTGTGGTGGATTCCTAGTTTGTTTTTTCATGTTTTGGTGGATAATTCCTTCTAGTTTGCTAGGTTCTCTCCTATATTTTTGTTCAGTGGTTATCAGGTGCCATCATCCATGCCCCATCTGTGAGGTTGACCTTGCCACGGAGGTGGGAAGAAAGGTCATTTTGGGCACAAGCCAACATTCAGAGATGGCCCATGTGCCCGCGGTCACTCACCGGGTTTAGTGGAGGCACTGGTTACATGGGAATCAATTGTTGAATAGATCTGAGGGGTTCAGGCCAACCTAGACATCCTTAGATATCATCATTATGACGATAGAGATGAATTGGTGGCGTACATGAATGATATTCAATTCAACTTCGGTGATTGTGTGGAACAACTGGAGAGAATCCGCGAGAGCAAGTGATGTATCAACGAGCATCTACACGACTTGGAGGCTCGAGTAGAGCATATTGACTTCCACATGCATGAGAGAGATGTCCTCCTTGCAGCACCTCTTGTGCTTCCTACTCAACCACCTCTTTGATATGATGTTTTCAGATTCTCTTTCTATTTTTCCTTCTATTTACTTTGTAAGCTTGATGAGCCTTTCAGAAATAATGGTTTTACACTCATATATTCAACATTCTTCATCTCTCCTCGCCAACAATTTTGGTATAAAATCATCTAGGAGGTTTGTCGGGATACATTTTTTACTCTGGTTTTCTTTGATGATAATATATAAAACACCTTTGATCTTTAATATATATATATATATATATATATATATATATATATATATATATATATATATATATATATATATATATATATATATATATACTAAAAGAGGGTGACCACCTAAACTCAATAAAATACATTTATGACCACATCAAATGGTATGTGATTGAATAAGCAAATAATAACAATAAAGTCCATTCATTATCAAAGGGAGAAGACATGCGACCAATTGATTCTTAAAAAATATTTTATGGGTAGGCGGTGGGACGATTTATTGGCAGAGAAGAAACCTCACTGTTATAACAATATCGAATGGGGTGAAGATGTTCTTTTTTTTGTTTGTGGACAAGAGGCAGAAAGAAACAAAGTTACTATGAAGAAAGATTATGATGGAATGAAAATAAGGGATAAGTTGGGGGCTCTAGACTCACATGAAAACCTAGGAAACTTGAGCATTGTTCTTGGAGTTTTGGACACAAGGGATAGAATACTTTTAGACCAAAGTCTTCAGGGTCTGGGAGATGGGGAGGTTGATCCTAGATAGGCATAGAGTAATTGATCAATTTAATAATGGAATCATAGGAATTGGATTTTCCTATGGAAAAATGTCATCCAAGGATCGACATCATATGGGAAAAACAAGTACTTATATATATTCATATTGGTAGGTTTAGCTATTAATTTGGTGGAAGGAATTGTGTTGCTATGAATGATATATGCTGATAAATTTTACTTAAAATTTTTCTTCTCAGAAGAAACTAAAATTATAGACCATACACATGGTATCAAATATTTTGAATTCATACCCTTTTGGACCTTATAGGAGACAACCATGCACCTTCAATTAAGGACAAACAAGCCATGTGTCCTAATAAATTTAACAATGATACTACCTACATTTCTCTGCTAAATCAATCTAGATTTGTTCATTGCCCAACTCTTATGTGCAGAGGGTTTTTATGCTCCATGCATCCCTATTTAATTGTGTTATATACATAGATATTTATATTTTATGCACTTATATTACTGGAATGAAACTTCACAGGTGTTCATTTGCTGAGGATTATGTGACAAACACTATTAATAGCTTCATAGATGAGAAAATGAACGTATGGTTCTATTTTCCTTTATCTGCTACCTATTTGGACTCCACCTTTAAGTATGAGGCTTGTCTCTAATGTGCATATGAGGTCTTGCACACGCACACACACACACACATATACAAAGGGCCTATTCAAGAAAATTGTTTAAGGCAAATTAACATTTCATCTTAAAAGCATTTTTGAGGTCACGTACATGGTTTTAATTTTTATATTAAAATTAGTTCACAAATACACAGAATTTAGGTTTTCAGAATTTATGAGTTTTGAAGTAGGAAGGGAGGAGCATAGGTAGACCACTTTGGATGAAGTAGGCAGACGATGCCTGGATTAAAGAGGAAAAGTAGAAAGAAACCACAACCAAAGATGCTTTCCATGGACATTTAATTATGTGGTAACAATGCTCAACAATAGCTAGAGGGAGATATCGAGGAAGCAGAGTAGGAGGCAACGAATAAACCCATAAGTCTAGTCAACTAGGTTAAATTCACTACCACTGACATGGGAATTAGAGGCATAGCTATGGGCTCCACACCTAATTCTAATCGAAAGTCGCTTCCTCACGGTGGGCATGAGGTCAAGGTTCGAATCTGGGTGACTATAGGGGGGAGAATACAAAAACCCTTTACAAGGACCATAACGATAACATCTACACGGTTACATACATTCACATATGAAATTTCCAAGGGAAACAACTATACTGTCATCATGGAATGCAGAAGACAACCCATTTCCCATTTTCTTTAGTGGCAGCGGGGGTTTCTATCGGGATGAGGGACTTCAGGGTTCGTTTATGGTGTTTCATACATCAGTTTCCATAAGTTATACAATATGATCTAGCCTGGCATTTTTCTTGGTATGTTGGGGATGCCACTGTTTTATATTATGCTTCTTTTAAGTTTGACAAGTCGATGCACCTAAACTTAAGCTACAATTCCCGAATATTTCCTATATCCTAGGAGGAATGGGAAGGTTGTATATCTCCAAGGAGAATAAGGTTGTTGGAACTCCAATGCAACAAAAATGACAATAGCTAATGGATTTTCTTCACTTACTGCGGGAAGAGTGCGGTCTAATAGTGCCTTATCATCTTTTGTTGGATCGCTAGGTATCACAATGCAAATTGTATTCCTTGTTTTTTCCTCATTCATTTAAGCCAAATATGTCAAAAAATTAACTTAGCATAACGATTTCTTTGAATTCCTAGAATATTATTTGTGTCTCTGGTTTGGATTTAAAGATTAAGAGTAGTAAACTTTTGGAATTCAACTTATTCTCATATTTATTTCATCTCAAATTAATTTAGGCATTTACTTTTGAGTTAATATTCCTAAATTTTTTGAAGTATTTGTATCGTATTCTTTATTTAAATTTAAAATTGTGACGTTTTAACCCAGAAATGTCCATATTCAAGTTTTAGCAGCACTTCGTACTTAGCTGCAGAAAGGTTGATTATAAGGGAAATATTGTAAATTTATTGAAGCTGCTTTATTATATTCTTTCCTTAAAATTTTTATTTTAACATAAAAATGTGAAACCTTTATGCCATAAATGTCCATATTGAGGTTTTAGTAGTACTTTGTACTTAGCTACATAAAGGATGAATTTGATGGAAATATTGTAAATTTATTGAAGTTTCCTCCTTATATTATTTCCTTCAAATTTTGAAGCAAGGGAACTCTAAATATAGGGTCTACTATAAATGTTTACAACTTTAGTTACATAAAGGTTCATTTTGATATCCAACCTCAAGTAGGAATGTTTGCAATAGCTAGATAGAGGATCATTTTTATGTTCATGCTTCAATAAGAATACTGGTGTACAATAGGTTATTTTGATCTTTAGGTTTCAATAGGAATACTCACATACTTAGCTAAAAGGTCATTAATTAGAGGTGTCATTCTAATCAACCTCGATGGACCTTGTCAGAGACCATCGTCTGCCTAGTACCGCTGGCTACTAACATTGATCAGTTGACCACCACATACACCTTTGGACATGAAAAGGGAGGTAACATCACTGAAACACTATGCCTTCAATGAATTTGGATATTCTTGACACTCCTAGTTACAAAACCATGCTAGCATGATAATACAAGAGAGGCATTCACCCAGGTAGAGATGGTAATCAACATAGGTTGAAATGAATGACATTGATTCTTTAAACTATCTTTGATCTATCATCCTTCTTATGGATGAAATCGTTACTAGTATTCACGAAAGGGAAGATATATTGGATTTGACTGAAATATTCAATGGATATGAACAAAGAATATTTTAGCAAAAAAAATGGTATTTATAGGCACCAAACCTTATATAACCATAGACCCCCATAAGTGATGGCCCCAAAGATTCATGATCTGAAGAGGTAGACCCAAAAAGAAAAACCCAATCTTCTATGAGGAAATCTAAATCATAATAGGTACTAGCACTAGTCAAAGAATACTATAAATTTTGACTGAGAATGAAAATGGAATTTATCTAAATGAAATCTATAGGTGAATGTAAAATGAATGGAAGGAAAAAAAATGGCTAAATTTCAAAGAGAATATGATGGTGGATTTTGGTCGCTAAAAACATGATAAACAGTCCACTTCATTTCCAATAGTACATAATCTGTCATTTACATTTTCTTTTAATGTTAGTTATCATATTTTAAGAAATATAGCTTTGTAGACTCAAAGGGATTAACAATTATTTCATCTACATATATATGATAATATTTTGACATTGCCATGTCATTCTATTATTTGTTTTACCCATTGAAAATATTACTCACTTATGTTAAAATTTTATAATTACAATTGTTAATTGATGATATGGTAGTAAACATATTTAGAAGAGATTATTTTCTTAGCTGATTTAGTTATAGTTTTCTCTATATATTTATTTAGAATTATTTTAGAATTTTGTGTGAGAAATTATATATATTTTGTGAATAAATAAAAATTATCTTGTAGATAATGTCATTGGTTAATTGGTAACTTATTTTTGTGTTAATTTGTATCTTTATTCATGTGTTAATAAACCATTAACCATTAGTATTTTGTAACATAAATGGTTTAATGGAGACTCATGAATTTTTGAAGTTACTAAAAGGAGTTTTACATTATGTTTGTGTGCTTGATTCTATGAGATGTTGTAACCTTTTTTTAGCTTCTAAAAAATTCACACCAATGGATGTTGATATTGTTGATGAGCCATATCAATGTTCAGGTTTATTGCAAGCTTTTATCATTCTCATAAATGTGTAAATCTTCTTGTGAAGAAGGGGGAAAATTCTTCTCTCTTAAATTAAAATTGAAGGATGCCTCTAGAGGAAGCTTTATGGATTCCAAGCCTTCGGATATCGACTAGGACTTGTCTACTAATGCATCTAAAAGTGTTAAAATAATTGGGGAAAATCATCTAAAATTCTTGAATTAGATTGGGATCGAGAGAGATTACAAGGATACTCTTGCCGCTCTTGCACTCAATCTTTCCAAAGGTTTAGAATTAGTTCCATTAGTTTTCCTTTTACAAGTTATGAGGTCTATAATAAATGTTATGATTAGATGGTCATAATTTGATATATAGGATGGAGAAATAATAGTTAATTATATGTTAGGAAGAGTACTAGCCTCTTCAACTCCTATGAGCTTGGATGATAAATTTCAAAAGTTTATGAAATGTAAAAACAACTGTTATATACCTAGGGGGGATAATATGGGGTACCAAGGGAGGTACCCAAGGTAATAATGTAATAATGGGATGGGCCATAGTAATAAATAAGGTGGTTAACCCATATCATGTAAGGGACCACAAGTAGTTAGTAATAAGGTAATGGGCCTATGGTATTAGTTTGATGGTATGAGGGAACCATGGTAATGACCCATGGTATTGTATGTATGAGGCCTATATAGAGGCTAGAGACTCCACATAGAGGAATGTCAAGGAATTATGTCAAGGATTATTGTATGAACAGGCATATGGCTTGTGGAGTGTTCTCCTTAAGGAGAGAATGTATGGTGTTGCCCTACCTTAAGGGTTTGATCATTAAATAATCATTTCATATTATTTTCGGGTTTATTTGCATTGTCTTATATTTCCATATCAGTTCTATAATATTTCCAGGTTAGATCTATAACAAATGGTATCAGAGCACTTTCCTGGGTAAACAGTGGAGAATTTTTATTTTTTTTTTGCAGGATTTCAGGAGCGGCGAGTTTGCATATCAGATTTGTACATTTTAGTGAAATATATACAAAATATAATTGCATATATATATTCTATGTGAAAAAATACTCGATTTCAAAAAAAAAAATCAGTCGAATCAGAGTCCGGATGAGGAGATATCACTGATTTAAAAATCAGTGGGGTTGTAGACAAATTTTCAGGGCAGCGAGTTTGCAGCACAGATCTGGACATCTTGGTGCAAGATCTACACAGTATAATTGCATATTTGGATTCTTTGTGAAAAAGTACCCAATTTCAAAAAGAAATCAGTCGAATTGGGGTTCGGATGAGGGAGATATCGCTGATTTAAAATCAGCTCTTTTTTGCATAAATTTTGGTGACGGTGGGAGAGTTGCAGCGCAGATCTGAAATTACAGTGCCTGGATCAAGATTTCTATCACATGGGAAGATGCATCATTATTGTTCCATTTATGAAAACAGGTCATAATAGGGATTCTGAGCAATATTGACTAGACTGTGACAATTTCAAATTTTCATTAAATTTTTTTTTGTGTGATGGCAGCCCTATCTCAGAGTTTGAGGGACTTGTATAAATTTGATGGCTCTCATCCAGCCAAATGGCTAGCGAAAATGGAGAAATGTTTTAGATTGAATTACATCATGGATGATGAGACTCAGCTGCATATGGGAAAAATGTACTTGCACAATGAAAGATGGCAATGGTGGCAAAGGCATCAATGTTGCTATCGAAGACCCTTGACTTGGGACATATTCACAAAAGCTCTTATGGACCACTTTGACCGTAAAACTAATCTTGTGGATAAGCTCACACAGACAGACACACAACCTAGTAAAGATTTTATTTTTACAGAAAAGAAGGAAACCAAGGAACCTAAAGGGTTATTTTCTGTTGATATCTCCTTATTGCAGGTTCATGGATTGATTCAGAAAGAGAAGATCATTGTTTCTATATATCCTAGTTGCAAGCATAATTTCATCACTGTTAATTTGGCAAAAAAATTGCAAGTTCCTGCAAAGCACATTGAAACCACACAGGTGGATGATGAGGATGTTCAAGTGTATAAGGATTTGAAGATTTCTATGGATAAGTATGTGTTGCATGGTGATTTTTATACTTTAAAGATGGATAATATGGATGTTGTTTAGGATATTCTTGGATGGAATCTTTGGGTACTATAAATACGTGCAGAAGAAATTCGTAAAGCTCTGGTATAAAAAGAAGAAAATTACATTGCAGGATATTTCCATCAATAAACAGGTAGAGTCCATGGAAGTTGACGCAGAAGATGTTCCAGAGACTGACATATCAAATGATGAGCAGTTTATGGTTGACAATTAGACACAAACAGAGGCTGAAGCCGAAAAGGTTACAGGTGTTGACACATCTGATGAGGGTTTAGTGGTTGAAGTAATATTGGAAGATAAGACACCACAACATGCACCAGATAAAACTGAGGCTCCAGTAAAGGGTGAATTAAAGAAAAAGACACCGTGAGTTAAAACTTCAACATATCATCACCCACATCACCCAACAAGACAACCGTTAAGATGGCAACCAATTAGTCACAAGGACAACAACCCCCGCAAGACAGATAGAGAGGAGCGAAGATCCACCTACTACACATCAACACAGAAGAGCTACCACGGTCAACTTCCATCTCAAGCAAGCGAGGCACCAGTGAAATCGAAGGTTCACCTTTCTCTTTGATGGCTAGATGCACGTGCATGGTACCAGTGGACTACACTTTTGAGTAGATCTTATTATTTGTGTTCTTCCCATGTTTCGGGGACGAAACATGCTAAGGGGGTTGGAATGTAATATACCTAAGGGGGATAATATGGGGTACCGAGGGAGGTACTCAAGGTAATAATGGGATGGGCCATAGTAATAAATAAGGTGGTTAACCCATATCATGTAACGGACCACAAGTAGTTATTAATAAGGTAATGGACCCATGGTATTAGTTTGATGGTATGAGGGAACCATGGTAATGACCCATGGTACTGTGTGTATGAAGCCTATATAGAGGCTAGAGACTCCACATGGAGGAATGTCAAGGAATTATGTCAAGGATTATTGTATGAACAGGCATATGGCTTGTGGAGTGTTCTCCTTCCCTAAGGATTGAATGTATGGTGTTGCCCTACCTTAAGGGATTGATCAATAAAGAATCATTTCATATTATTTCTAGGTTTATTTGCATTGTCTTATATTTTCATATCAGATCTATAATATTTCTGGGTTAGATCTATAACAACAACTAATTTAAAGGAAAGTGATGTGTGAGAAATAATGAAATCTAGAAACATTTAGGGTCCTTGGGATGACGATAATCCTGAAATAAAATCCAGGAAATATATTAATGAATGTGAAGAAATAAATTCAAAATATTGTACAAATTCATTTCAAAGTTAAACTGCTTGAAAGAATGGTAGTCTAGCAAGGGATTGTGATAAGGTATCTAGTAAAAGAAAGCACAATTATGATTCACAAAGTAACTATAGACTTAAAAGAAAAATATTAGAATGTATTCTCCAGTTTTTCTAGAGTCATAACACACATTCAAAAAATTATTTGTCTCTTTTGATTCGAGTTTTCTAGGAAAATGATGATGCACTTGTGTTAGCATATGTTGCTCCAGTCAATGAAACTGATCAAGATGATAGTAAAGCTCTACAATGGGTTTTGAAACATGCAACTCCTCTCAATGGATGTATTTTAAATTATTTGGTTGTGGAAACAAATTTAGATGTTGGTGCTACCATAACATCTAGAAACAATACAGGAGCTACTCATGTTCACACAACCATAGGCAAACCACCTTGAAGCACTCCTATTAATAATAAAGAATCATGTGGGAAGTAAAATCATACTGATAGAAACAAGAGAGACCCCTCTACATTATGTTGTGAATAATAACCATCCTACATGTGTTTCTCTCTTGCTCAGACATGGAGTCAATAGATATGTAAAAGGTTTGAGAAATCAAAATCCTATTCAACTTGCACATTCATATGAGATTAGTGCATTGTTGAGTAGATGATAAAGAATTACTTAATGATGGATGTGACAATATTATAACTTCTCAAAGTTGCATTATGTATTTCATTCAACAGTATTTAATAGGGTTCAAGTATTCACATTCCCAGAAATCATGTGGGACTGATTCAATGCTTTCAGGCGGTTTGTCTACTTCCAAACATGTATCGTGTTTGCAACCTATTGCTCATCCTATAAATTCTCCAATGGCTAAAACTTTCTCACAAATTGTTGCAGAGGCTCCATAGAAGTTCCAGGTAGAGTCTTCCTCACAATTCTCCTCTTCTAGTGGACATGAATATGAGCTGGCCACAAATTCAACTTGGAAAATGGTTTAGAAAGAGTCTTGCAAGCATATAAATAGTTCATATTCTATTTTGAATGTGAAGGAAATACCTATTACTAAGATAGTTACATTGTCTCCATACAAATCCGTTCTTTTTTTTATGGAACTAACAAGAAGAGTGAGTGGGGAACTTATTGTCACTTTTCTCACTTAGAAGAACAACTTCGGAAGTGTCAGCAAATATTGGCTCTTTTTTTCCAGAAAGGAGAGAGAAGTCATGACAATGCAATAAGTTCAAACATTTCACATTCTACACATTGTATTACTTCACTAAGGCCTTGGGAGTAGTTCAAATTCCAATCTCATGATTTTGTTTGAGTGAGTTGGTTTTGGTTATGCTAAAGCTCAATTTGTTAGTGAAGTTGAGACTAACCAAGATATCATCATCCATATTGTTCAGCGGTTGAATTTTAGTCAAACCTAAGTAATATTAGTTGTTGGATCGATATTGATGTGCATCTAGAAAATGTAAAAGGTCTCATTCTAGAAAGGGAACATTAGGATTACAAGTTTTCCATACTTAGTCTTGTTTTCGTTGCATATATTCTACATGTTATGTTTCCTCACTATGCCTTGGGGGTTGTTCATCTTCCATTTTTTAGTCTCAAAATTTAAATTATGAGATTTGGTCATGTTCATTTTACTTTTGTAGTCATTGAATCAATACGTCTATCCTTTTAAATGATGTTAGATTTAGGCTTTAACTTGACACAATATTTGTGGTAGCTTAGTTTTTTGTTGATATTGTAGCAGGATAAAGGACTTCTTTGGAATGGGATCTTCAAAAATACTAAAAATGCATGAATAGAAAAACATTTCTAATGAATCCAAGTAAATTTTCAACCATGATATGTGATATAAACTAAATATGGAGTACATAAACGAGTACATCCATTCATGAAAATCACTAAGGCACTTCCTGTGCTTGCAAGCTTACTAAATTACCTTCACTATGTTAAAAGAGTAATTTTTATTTGAGGCTTAGGTCTATTGACAAATCTAATTGTCCACAAAAGGAACCACATGTCTGGAATCCATGTGGGGTCAGTCTGACTAACTCGCAGTCTCTATGGAGAACACAAGTATACACAAGTGATATTCCACTTATGAAGTCCAACCATTTCCTGAATCTTAATCTTTTGATAGGAAAAATAGTAACATAAGAGTTTTGATCTTTTATGGCTTTTAATTTATGGATTTAATGTTTCATATACACTTTTGGTACAAGAACAACATATTTGTTGAAAAAAATATAGATTTAGGTTTATGTTTTCACTTAGATGTTGGCTTATCACCAATACTTGGTTGTTTGTAATGTAATCTAGTAATGTTTGTAATATATATCTCTATATTATCCATTTATGATGAATATGATATGCTTGATTATGGTTATTTTTTTATGGTAGGCACTTACATACCGAGTAGGTCACCATTCAACATCAGATGACTCAACGAAATGCTAAAGAATTGATGAAATTGAACACTGGAGGTTGAAGCATGACCTTGTGTCAAGGTTTAGGAATTTGTCTGAATCAAAATAATTGGTTGAATGAGAAGGCTAAATCAAACCTTCACACTAAAATACAAAACAAGGTGGACTAAAATATGAAACAAGGTATACTTGAAATATATAGCCACATTTGGCACAGAAAAGTGTTTTATGAAATTCAGTATCATAAATTTGCTTTTGATTATGCTATTATAAACAACTTTGAGTTGTTGATAATACACATGAGCCATGTTATGACTTTACTTTTGGTATTTACAAAATTAATAAATCACTTTATTTAAATGTTTTGAAGGATTCATAGTACACGATCAACTAGGAACAATTTACAAGGCCATTGATCTTTGAGCATGATGGGCACAGTGCGTTTTTACAGGATACATCAGACTTGTTTTTGCTTGGAAATTAGTTTTTAGTGGATAAACTCAAAAATATTTTTATTTTTGGTGAAAGGTCACGCAAGAATGGAGGTATTAGATGGATTTATAGAGCCTCCTAATAACATATTGTATCGTGATTCTATTATGTTGGCACAGGTAGTTCACAAGGTGGTTTCATCCTTTTACTTATATTTTAAATATTACCATGAAATGACTCAGGATGTTTGAGAGTGGTTCCAACCTCATTATATTTCATATGGAGAAAGTACAATTTTAGATATCACTCAAAATCTGGTAGACTTATCAGTTTTTTAGGATTTCATAATTGGGCGGATTGCAACGTTTCCATTTTATTTTGTCATATACTACGGTATGGAACTCATATTTAATCAAGAGAACCAAGCCCTTTATGTACCTTGATGTTACTGACATTGGTTGTCGAACTCCTTTATCATGACCCTACTAAAAATGTACCCATCGCTCAAAAAAAAATCTTGACTTTAGATGCTACATTTTTTCTATCTTATATTAATTACTTAGAGGGTGATATTAATGACGAATATCCAAAGATGGGCAATGATTTTGATGATATATAGTTATTTATTGTAACATGATTTTTTTGGATGTTAGAGGCCACCTAGAGCTTATTTTTTGATGTATTTTCGATTCAGATATGGATTGCACCTGATTGTATTTTAATTATGTGAACCCTTACATGTTATATAAATGAGAACTTGTAACTTGTGGATGTGGTTGATGAAGATTATAACTTCTAGATGATTGATGTCATATGGTTTAATCCATGTTATTATGATTTTTATATCTAATTCATCATTATATGGTATTTTGTTGACATATATGCATCAAAATATATAAAAAGATATATTATATAAAAAACTCACTCCCAAACCGGGAGCTTTTGAAAATGTTGCTCCCCACTCCCACTACCACTCCCCGCTTCCACTATTTCTTCCAAGTAACCTTGGGTAGAACTCTTTTAGGTTATTCTCGAACATGCAAATGGGTGGAAATCTTATTTTACAAAAACCACTTGTGATTTCATAGTTCCCCAATATAAGAATTCCATACTTGATTCATGAGGACTTGTTATTGCACTAAAGACAATTGAATTGGTGGAGGTCCAAGCAAGAGAGAATCCATATAAAAAATTCAACATTAGATGTGTTAAACTCATATGGACATATAAGGAAGGTGCAAACTGTCCCAATTGATACAACAACCTCAAGCACTCACAACTCCTACACATAAGAAATTTCATCTCTAGATGTACCCCTGTTTAGCCTGTTCTTTGAAGATTCAGTACCTTCTTTTGGTCACACAATATATTTCCTAAAATCTACAAAGAATGGAGCTTCTCGGAATTCATTAGGGAAACCAAAACATAATAAATGGATAATTGAATCCAGATGTAAATAGGATTCAGGTGATGTTTTTCAATTTGATAGGGTCTTTGATGGAGATTAGAGACCCTCAACATAAAGTAGCCTCCACTCTACTTTAATCATATTGTTGGTACACTTGGGTGTAAGGTTGCACACCTTCTTATGGCTTGGGGTGTTAAACATATAAGTCTAGATAACCATGGTTATGTGGCTATGTCAAAACCTCCTTTCCAATCTTATATGCTTATCTTGAAAGGAGAAAAATGTTATGGCTATGTCCTCTGCAATCGCCAATATTGCAATGATGGAGGTCATTGACATAAGGAGATTGACAATGGTGATCATCACCATGTTCAAGATGGTAGCAATAGGCACTAAGAAAATAGGAATATCAATGCATCAGCAAATTCAACTCATACAGTGCATGAGGCTTATACTTGGGACGTTGTGCAATGGAGTGCATGCAACCTCTTGTCTTCAATATTTGATTTTTTTTCCAAAAATTCACCCAATTTTTTTAATATGAGTTTTGGCTCATTGATTTTTGCCTTTTTCTCATTGAGATAATACATTTCTTTGAAGGGTGTTATCTCAATGGAAGAGCACCTACCTTGCAAGCACAAGGTTGGTGATTCAATTCCATTATACCCTAACACGAATCAATCATTGAAGAAACAAAACTATATTGTCTTGATAGAGACAATAATTTGAGACACTCACTTAAAGACAATATTTAAGGAAATTTACAAAACAAAATTTGTCTCAAGTTAAGATAATTTACTAAAAAATTATCTAGCAAATTTTGTCTTAAAACTCCTATTTATGTAGTGTGTGTGTATATATATATATATAGAAAGCTTACCCACCATGGTTGAAGCCAAGGAGAATGTTAACAAGTATTTGTTCGAATCTCTGATTTTTCTTTGCTATCATATTATTACAAAGTAAGATCAAATGTCTAATGTTTGAAGCCAAGGAGAATGTTAACAATTATTTTTTTGAATCTCTGATTTTTCTTTGCATCATATTATTACAAGGTAAGCCCAAATGATTAATGGTTAAGTATTGAATCCATTGGATTCACAACTAATATGGCTAATAAATTCATCATCCCATATGTTTGGTGAGTTCCACATGAATGGCTCGACAAGCTTAATTATCTTATAATGAAATTGGTCACCGTTTCCACCCCTCCTAGCATCTATATATCACAGTGACAATAGCATTAGGAAAGAGTGAGAGCAATAGCTTTCTTTAGATTCAAGAAAATGCATTCCACTGGTGACTTTTATTCCTTTTTCTTTTCTTCTACCATCAAAACAAATTAAAGATACTATAAATTTGCTTAAAGCAACTTGGATTGTTGGGTTTGGATGGTCCTCTTTATATTACTTAATTCTGAAGTACTAGCAGGATTAGCCTCGACCCCAAGAGAATTAAACCTTGCTTAGTGAAACCTCATAAGCTCATGTAGCCTAGCGGAAAGAGCTTGCAATCGAGCTCACCTTCCTTCCCCTGAGGTGAGGGGCCCCATAGGCTAGCTTCGCCAATTGAGCCAAACCAAAGAACCAAGTTATGAAATTTTTGCAAATCAAGGGACATGTTCGTTCCTATTTGCTGTTCCTATTACACGAGTTTAATTATAGGCAAGTCATATTTCAATGCATGCTTTGTATACGCATTTAGAGGTGTTTTGGATGTGATAATCCTTATATTTCAGTGTACGCTTTTGCAGAACTATTTCAAAGTATTATGTCAATGTTGTAATTAAAATCCTATGTTAAATGAAAAGTGTTTATAATTCATAATTATGTATGGCTAGAGCGCACCACCAAATTTCTAGGGGACGATAATTATATCTATATATATATATATATATATATATATATATATATATATAATTTACCATGTGCATAAAGATAACTCAATTATAAGTTAGTAATCACATATATGAATCTATAACAGGAAGGGGTTAAGCATAACAATATGAGATTCAAAAGTTGAGAAGATTCAACTAATAATTAATAATTATATATCTAAATTCGGAGAAAACATGCGTGATAGCCCCAAATTTCAAAATACTAAAAATAATACATAGTGTGAGTGTAAAATAACTAAATGCCTCAAAAGAACAATGAGACTCCTTGACTCAATTCCCATACTAGCGTGAAGTTTTATACTTCAAAGTTCAAACCAATCATAAGTTTAGATCTTTTTCATTAAGCCCGTCCAAAAATGTATGAGCCTCACTTCCTTCTCCCTCATCTTCATCTAATGACACATTTACCAATCTTGTCTCAAGAGATGAATCATCCTCCGAATCTACATCCCACCGTGTTGTTGGTCCCTGTAAACACTTTGGTGCTTTCCTTGTAAGAAGGCGAAAACTGCTATGTATATAAACTAGTTTTCCACTCTCTTAGAGGTAAGCATGTTCCTCTTAATAGAGTGGATAAAAACTATATGTGGACCAATTCCTTTCTGCCACCGAGGAACTATTTTTTTCATAAATTCTGTAAATAGCTAGAGAGGAAAGGTGGTTACAAATGAAAATTCTTGCCTCTGTTGTCCAAGATTATGCAAATGATCCAAGATTTTTTCCCAATGTATTTGAGTGCATTATTTAAAGCATGAACACAACAAGGAGTCCAAAATAGATGTTTATATCTACTTTGAATCATTAACCCTGTACACCTACAAATTGGTGCAACATCTGTGATAACTTGAACTACATTTGTAGGACCTATCTCTTCAATTGCAACTTTCAATATCTCAAACTAGAAAGTTGCATCATTCATCTTTTCAGTACAATTAATTTCCCTTAAGAAATAGGGCCAATTAGAGAGGTGACAATGATGTTCACAAAAGGTCTTTGTTGTATATTTTTCCAACCATCCATAGTCCGTAACAACCATAAGTAACCCATGATTTTTTAAGGCCTTCCATCAACCCTTGCATCTTTGAGGCACCTATATCTAAAAAAGTTGTCTGCATTTTATTGTAACTAGGTGGTTGAAAAGATGGACTAGAAGAAATGACTTTTCTCATCATCTCTTTGTAAAGAGGATAATGTGTGGCATTAAATAATATTCCATTAACAAAGAAAAATTAAGCCACAACATCCTCTGCCTCCTCCTTGTGTTTCATATTAAACATTTCTATGAAAACAACTTTCTTTCTTGCAGCATGATCAAATTCAGCATAATCATTGATTCCTCATTGAGAGGACTCCATTGGGCTAGGAACTCTTGGTTTTTTTAAAATGGAAGAATTGTCCTCCTCTACCTCTATAAAAATAGTAACACCTGTGGCAATCATGTGAAGCCTAGTCATTTCAACTCTTTTTTCCAATGTGCAGTTGCATGCTTTCACTCCATCCTCTGGGATAGCCAATAAATGAGGGTATACTCTAGTGTATCTTTCCTTAAATGTATGATTGCAAAATTTCATAGCCATTTCTCTAAACCACCACTGTGTTTCCTCTTATTTTGAGTCATCTTCTTAAGAAATTGCAACAAAGGTTTCTTGACATTGTCTGTAGTGGAAACTATGTTTTCAGTTGAGTGAAGGTTTGCATCTAGAGGTCCTCTCATTTCAGATTAAGGAGTTGGAGATGAGTTTTCCATGTGAAAATTTTGGAAGAGTTAGAAAAAAAAAAGTTTCCATGAGCAAAAAAATTCAAATTCAAATTATAATACAAATACAAGTGTTAGAGACTTGTTTAAATTCTAGTTTCCTTGTCTTATTTTATTTCTTAAAGGCTTGTATGGTGCTAGTTTGGATTAGGGATGTTGAGGCATTACCAAACTTCCTTGGGGACATCCTTTGAACATTTTTGTGACTAAAGAGATGGCCCTAGTTTTTCCTTGTGGATGTTTTCATGCCTTTTGTAGTATGCTTTCATGTCTTTTGCAGTTAGTGATGGCGTAAAAGAATCAACTAGAAACTTTCAATGACATGTAATTGTAACAATATTGAATTCAAGGTGCAACTATAGTAGTGGTCTTAGCTTGATAGAAACAAAAAAAACCTGCCAAACATCTAGCAACAATTTAGAGTTCCAATTTTCATACCAAAAACATGTTCCACGTTGTAGGAAAGAGGCCTTATGAAAGACACTAGATAATTACATGCCTGTAAAAAATTTAAAAAAGACAAAAGATCAGGAAAAAAGAAAAGAGGGGATAAAACTAAATGGCAAACTTTTTAATTTTATCTTTTTGAAATTTAGACAACATAATCACAAAGGCTATAATATCTTTCTGAACAATGAATACCTACATACCTATCGGGATAAGACTACTGTAAGAAAATCACAAAGGCTTCATCGCTCAAGTGCTAGCCTTGTTGGTGTACACTGGTTTACACTGTACCGTCGTTGACACTGAAAAGGAGGAAATGGATCATGCATGAATCATTGGTTGTTCATTGTTCACTATTTTTAATTTTTGATATCATTAACCCTTAAAGCATTAAAAATTAATATCAGTTTCAATTTTCACGTTTCAACTTTAAAATTTTAATTTTGATATATTATTAACTTTTAAGTTTTAACTTTATAAATTTTAATTTATAATTAAAATATTAAACTAATTAATTAATTTATTAAATTATAAAGTTATATTCCATTAAATGATGTAAACAGTATAATGATAGTGAGAAACATAGGGATAGTGATAAACTTATATTACATTTAAAATTAACAAATTTGTTCACTCGAATTCATATATTATAATTTATAAATAAAATTATAAAATTATAATTAAAATTAAATATTGAATAATTAAGTTATATTAATTATTTATATAATATATCATTACGATTCAGTCGGGGAAGGTTTAAAACCAATGAAGCATATAATTTTAAATTCTAATAGTTAATGCATAGCAGCAATGTCACATTAGTCTTTAAAGTATTTGTCCAGCCCTTGGAAAAAAAATGAATCAATGCGGTGGTGTGGCGACTAGCCTGGTGGTTTGTGGTTGGCTATATCGATGTCTAGAACTGGCCGTAAGTTGTTGGTAGCTGGTTGGTTATATCAATGTCTACAACTGGCCGTAATTTGTTGGTGGCTGATTGTATGAACGTTTCAACTGGCTTCTTTAGTCGCTCACGATCTGTCGAAACCAAACCCCCAATGAATACAAGCAAGGAAACTACCCGAACGAACGCAAAAGAAGTGATAACAATGATAACGGATGCCTCTTATAGCAGAGAAGTGATATTGTTTGAGCTTTTTCAAAGAGTTCAAGTATAAGAGAGAATTTTGTCTACATGAAACTTTAGGAGGAAATGTCACGTAGAAGACTTCAAGAGAGCAGAAAAGTGATGGGCCTCTAAATTAGACATAGATTAAGGTCTATGCCTCTAAATTAAACATAAATCAAGGCCTACGTGACCATCATTCGGCACATTAAACCTCTCTTTTTGCATTAGATAATGTATTTTTAAATTTAATATGTTCATTACGAAGGTTTATGAATAATTGCATATTTGTGTCTAATATTATTTAATTGTGTGCAATATTATGAGAATATTGAACAGATTATGAAGATTTGGGGGAGGAGATAATTTAGGGACTTTCTCCCTACTATAGGAGGGTCAATATTAAATAATAAATCAACAAGATATTATGGAATTATGGCACAGATTGTGGAGCTCCAATGATTGAGAAAATCTAGGAATGTGTTCTCTCCCATTCAATGCAAATTCCTAGTATTGGGAACCAGATACACTAATTAAGGGATTTTAGTGGGGAAAACTTCCTCCTTTCATGGGGAATGATTCTTAATCATTTTATATAAGTACCAAGTCAAATTTTCCTCTAATGGTAGGTTTTGATTAGTCTTCTTGTGGAGAGAACTCGTATTTTTGCTGATGTAATTGTATTGATGAAAATAATGAAGATTGGTGTCATGTTCAACTTCTAAATCTTGTTCTCCTCCATATGTCTCTGATTTTCCTTGGTCTTGGCCATATTAGGAGCCTTAGAGCCCTTTTGTATCATTTGTTTCTATTAGTTTCACTTCTTAATCATATGTATCCCTTATTCTTGTTTCTTTCTATTTCTGCATTTAGTATTAATGGTTTCTTGTTGTAGGATTGGGTTAAATGGTTTGTGTAAATTCTTTTGCAGAATAAAAACAATCATTTCATCCTTGGAAAATATTTGGAAGGTCATAGTAATCATTGACCTACCTGGATTAGTCTTCTTATTCCCAAATCTAGATTTATGGGACTCCTTTTTGGTAAATAACAACAAATTTATGCTATTTTTTAGAGCATTATAACGAGATTAAATAAAGTTGATTCCACTTTCATTAGATAAAAAAAACATTCTATTTAATAACAAAATTTACCCCATTTCATTTTCACTTGATTAGGTTAGGCATTTTATAGATTTATTGGCTCACTAATTCTCGAATTTCTTGATTTTAGACTAGTAATTTTCCGTTATTTAATAAATATTTTCCATGAACAGATTAATTTTTGGATAGATGCAGACAATGTGAGTTTTTGCAGGGGATTCTACATTGAAGGGATACCTTATCTCACTTCATCCGTGCATGTCGCCAAAATCCATTAAAGTCTCAATCTGAATTCTTGTTTTATAAGCAAAAATTGCCATTTCCATCGAGAAAATCTACCCATCTTGAAACTCTTGCTTGAGTTTTGGGTAGTGTCCACCACCTCCATGCCTTATTCTTCCATTATCCACCTTGTAGACCACTTCCTAAGCTTTTGGCCTACTTTTTGTAATAAAACAAGGGATCCTATAGGAACTAGTACATCTTGTATACATCCTGTAGGAAATACTCTAGTGGCCTGTTTTGAGCCTGAATTAAGAAAAATCATCATTTAAGCTAGGATTAGGCCTCTACTTGACCTCCAAGCCATCAAAACCATTGTACCCCTCTTCCTCCACACTTGTCTCCCCTACCAACGAACAAGGAAATATTAGCATTTGCATTTACAAAATGAAAAGATAAAGAAAACTAGTTCTTTTTGTTTCTTAATTAGCACATGCATGCATCAATTAATACTCCCTAGATCAAATTTCATGCTCAGTTAGTTTAACTCATCACATGTGATAAATAGGGTTAAGTTAGGTTTCTTTTACATTTAGTTCATGATCTTTATGCAATTAGAATATGTTTCTTCCCTTGTACTTTATTTCTTGCAATAGGTTAGTGTTTCGATTTCGAGCAGTTCATTTTCTGCAATTAGTTTAAGATTTGATTTCAGTACATGCACTCCATTACATCATGGCATCAAAGGAAGGACACATTGTATGTTTCACATATAGTTTCAATACCTCTTAATTTTGTACGAACCTTGGGTTGATAATTAAAGTTGGTAGTCTTGGGAGTTGCAGCATTATTGTTGCAATACCAAGGCTCATCACTTTTTGGCGCCATTGAAATGGAGGTGTCAAAGTATGCATTGTTTTCTTCCCTTGTTTATTCATTTCTTTTTACTTTTTTTATAACCAAAAAATATTTTCATTAGGCATATTTCATTTCAAAAATAGAAAGTGCATTGCATTAGTGTTTTCATTCAATCTTAAAAACAAAAAAAATCTCCAACACCAACCCACCCCCCCCCCATTTGATCATGTGGTGCAGAAAGAGCCACATCACCATTGACTTTTGCAGGTAGAAGAAGAAGATGGAAAAGAATGTAGAAGAAATGGATGGAGATGATGACAATGAATAAGTTCCTCTCAGATTTCCCTTTCAAGATACTGATGGTAGTGTGCACATGAAGAACATCCCTCCATCTTTTCTTCCAAAATTTCATGGTCTAAGGTCGGAGGATCCGGAAACCTTTCTCTTTGAATTTGAAATTGTTTGTAGATCTTATGGTTACTTATTAAAAATTCAAAAATTGAGGTTGTTTCTGGCGACATTGAATGATAGAGCTCTTAAATGGTTCATGAGTTTAGGGACTAATTCAATAAGATCATGGAATAAGATGTAAAAGATATTTCTAGAAAAATATAAAGATCATGATCTTAAAGAAGAAATATTTAGAATGAAAAAAAAAAATATGAGAGCCTTGAGGATCTAATAGAGAGGTTCATGTATAATGTTAAGAGGGAAAAACTACATCATTTAGGATTAGACACACTAAAATCCCTCTTACTTAGAACAATTAGGGATGAGTTGTTTGATCTCCTTGATCTCATGAGTAGAGGTGATCTATATCAATTATCATTTGAAGAAATTTGTGAAACATACAAATACATATCAACAGGAAGGGAAAAAGTAAGTCAGTCAACATCAAGATCGGTAGGTCAAGCTAAATTTGGAAATTTTCTTGATAGCTTTAAAACAAAAATTCTTAGCAATCTAAGTGAACAAGTAGAAATGTTAAGAATGAAAAATGAAGAAAAATAAGATGTTGATATTCTTGTTGTCCATTCAAAATCGCATGATGTTAAATGTTTCTCCTCATTACCAAGGTTGAAAGAAGTTCACCAAGAGGACAATGGAGAAAGTCAATTGCCAATGCAACTATGTTATGTAGCTCCAAGAGGACCATGGCAGCATATTCAACATGATATAATGCAAGAGCCCAATTCACAATTTCAATCTTATGCGCATCCATCTAAAAGTAACTGGAACACACCCTTTCCTTAGAAAAACTGTCCATCCCAACCCCAAAAGCAATCTTGGCAACAAGGTTGACAAGGAACTTAGGGGATCCATCCACAATATCCTCAACATTTTCCTCAATATCCTCCATACTCAACTCCATTTTATCCCTACCATCGACTTCCACCACAACCACAACCCAAGCCACATCCATCTCAAATATCCACTCCCACTCAACTACCTGTACCATCATTTTGAAACCCACACATTGAAGTAGCTCAGCCCACTTACAATGTTGAGGTACAACACTTCCAAACGTCTCCTCTTGAGCTAAATGGTACTCACCATAGCTCAAGAAGAGTATTTCAAAAAAGAGATTCTCTTGATATCATTGAAGGACCACATTCAGAAGAAGAAGATTCAAATGAAAATACCGAAGGATAATGGGCTACATTTGATGAAGAGTAGACAACAAAATCAAAGTTCAAGAAAGCTCCCTCATGGTTACCATCAAATCCTCCATGTATTCAAGAGAACAATCAGCAAAAAGAGAAAGATTTGAAGTTCATGGTAGAAGAAGACATGAAGAATGATCCAAATAAGAAAGAAAACCAAAGACATCAAAGTTATATTGAGGTTTGGTTCCAGAAAATCAACAAGATGGAGCATCTCTCTCTTCTTCAACTATGTTTGATCCTTTACAAGTCAAATAATTTGGTCTTTGAAATCCACGTACATGTCAAATCATATATTGTAAGCCTACACATTAGTTTGTATGTCACCTTGATGTGAACATGTCTCCATTGGAAGTATTCTTATACTTGAAAGTGATTTTGTTTTCCATGTAGAGTAGGGTAGAAAAAAAAATGAAAAAAAAAAAAAAAATCTGAGGTGAAAACCTCATTTGAGATGCCTCAGATTGACTCATTGATTGAAAACCTCCATGATATGATCAATGGGTTGGAAAAAAAGAAAAAAAGGGAAAAAAAATATCTTAGGTGAAAACCTCCTTTGAGGCGCGTAGGCAGACCTTCTAGTTGAAAACCTCCTTGAGGCGGCTGATAGGCCTAGAAGAAAAAAAGAAAAAAAAACTTTGCTCTATGTATCTCTCTAATGAATGCATGTACTCTCCAACATCTGAAAGCAACAAAAACAAGTTGGTACCAATAGAAAAATTGGTCAAGTCTAATCAAAACAATTCAAATATTGAATTTCTCCTCCTTTGGTCAAATGCTCCAACAAGACCATGGCCATGCCAATCCATCACTCTCATTTATCTCCACCATCTAC
The DNA here is from genome assembly GCA_031772625.1 of Pinus tabuliformis. NCBI lineage: Eukaryota > Viridiplantae > Streptophyta > Pinopsida > Pinales > Pinaceae > Pinus > Pinus tabuliformis. The sequence goes on from CM062806.1 coordinate 559,542,631, forward strand.
CCATCATTCTCAACCTTTTCCCATTCAATTTGCTTGTTTCCCTAAATTACTACAGGATCTCTATAGGAAACATAAGTACATAGAGCAGAAACTTTTTTTTCCATATATTGCAAACCATGCATCCATTTTCCAAACTGTTTCAGGGGAGATGCATATGGATTATGGTAACATGCTCAAGAAATTTCAGGAAATTTTAGTGCACAGTGCTCAAGAAATCAATCTCCATCAACTACAACCATTTTTGAATTTTATCGATATCCGTGCACCCATTTAAAAATTCATGGGGAGATGCATATGGATGATGATAACATGCCCAAGCAATTTCAGCAAATTCCAGTGCATTGTTTCCAAGAAATCAGACTCCATCACCTTCAGTGATTTTTAGTGTTTCTCAAGATTCGTGCATACGTTGGCCAAGATTTTTTATGAGGAGATGCATAATGATGATGGAAACATGCTCAAAAAGTTTTAGGTCAATCTATTCTATCATTTGGGAGATATGGACGAAACAAGTCTGCTACAAGAGGATGTCCTGAAATACTACAAGATCTCTATAGAAAGTCCGAGAAGAAGCTACAAGAGGAAATATCATGGGAAAATGGGTAAAAAGGCCAGGTATTCTTGAGGGAAGGCTGATATAGGTCCCCTAACACTTGCACATCAACAAGACGACAACCCATCAACAAAATGAGATCAACAAAAAAGAAAAAGGCAGTCAGGAACATGTACCTGAGTCATTAGTAGCACAACAACATCAAATAAGTAGTAGCATGCATGTCTCTCCAACAACCATCAGGTAGGTTGTTGGCTTGTTGGGGCCTGACCCAAGTTTGGACTTGATTTAGCTAAACAAATTCCGGTACTATTGGCCCTTTCGGCAACAGTCTGCGGATCATGAACTGAGGTCTCACCCAATGTAGTATGGGAGGGTGCTAGAACCAGGTTTCCGCACCCTAGAGATGTCTGATGGTTTCAAGTGGTCCACGGTTTAACCCTGCATGCATGTCACTATGCGTACTTACCTGTACCTCGCGGTCTAAAATGATGCCTTCACACACCCTTACTTGGGGGTCGAACACTGTTATTACCCAATATCGTATTAGTATTCCACGGTTAGTTGATTAACTTAGCTTATTTACATGTGTAAAGCATACTTATTAATATAATTCATTCATACAAGTGTGCGCAGTAAATAAACAGTATAATTGCAATTCATATCAATAGACAATAACCCAAGAGTAGGTACACAGATTTAAGATAAAACTTCTCTTTGTTATTATCTTCCTTCGGTTACACACTCGACTTTGACCTGCGCACTCAGTTGTGGACCACTAGGTCTCTACGCACTCAGTTGTAGAGCCTTCTCATATCCTATGACCCAAGACACACTTTACACTTGCTCTGTGCTTCTACTTTTCTATCTCATGCTTCCTTAGATGTCTCTTTACCACTTAGAGCCTCGCTCTATTTATATAATCCCATGGTCCGCAGACCATGGGTAGGCCGACATTATATTACAAGATTAGGGCGGACAACCCTATGACTCTAACATACTTCCACGCCTGTAATTCGCGGAGCTTTACAACCATATTAGACCAAAACTTGGGCTTTGAGCCCCAAAACATGCTATGGGGGGGATTCCATGCCCAACAGGCCCCCAACACAAACATCGTGACTCACCCTCAAGTCACTCTGTTGGTGTGGAAATCTTGGCATGAAGTTCCTCCAACGTCCCTCACACTATGCTGATGTCGGTAGCGCACTAAGCCGCTACTTGTTGGATCTATTGTATCCTCATCTGAGACCTCTATGTCTGGGGCACTTCTCTACATTAACATGTTCATCCCCTGTATGTGCACCAACTTTCCTTTGATGTTTGTTGTGATAGTGAAAGCCTCGTCGATCCACGACTGGACGCACACTTTGAGAACTGCCTCCTTATGGCATGCCACATCCACCTATTCCTTTAGTGCCTTGGCTTGTTGCATCCTTGCAAGTCGCTGAGTGAGGAATAGTGTTTTCAAAGTTCTCTGACACTATCGTATTACTGCTACAGTTCACGTGCCTCTGTCTCCAGGTGCTGGAGATTGGGGTCCTCCTATTGAGTTGTGAGGACCTCAATGCTTGCTCCAACAAACTATTACACTCATGTATTGCTCCTCCAATTTCTTCCAATCCTGCTGTAATAGCACTATCACGTTTTCCTCAGACCCTCGAGGGAGTGGAAGGCTACCCCTTTAACCATAGCTCAGTGATCTGAAGATTTAGCTCCAGCTGAACCTTGGTCATTTCTTCTCTATCCTCGCAGACTTCGGTTGCCAACCTGTGGATCCACACCTCTACTAGCAGATCTGTTGGGATGGCCAGCTCTGAGACACATCTGCAAGCACCATCTACCACATTCTCTAACCGGTGATTCTGCAACACCAATTCATCGAGTTGTTCTATGTTTATCTTCCGCTCGCTAAAAACTTGGATCATGCGGCTCTACCTAGCGCACAGCTCCGCTGTTATCCCGTCTTATAATAGATAGAGTATTTCCCACGGGAGGGCTGCCAGATTAAGGTCAAGGCCTTTCATCATGCTAATCAAAAATTGATCCATCTCATTTGGCGACACTAGAGCTTCCTCTGGCAACATTATTGTATTTTCCATCCTTGCATGCAACATCTACTTTGCTGCTGAAGTTCCTGCTGTGACGTGGGTTGATAGGGTACATTCACAAGGGTGGCACACTTGTAACTCCTGCAGCTGAGCTCTCAGGGCCCTAAACACAGTCTAATGCTCTTGCATAAAATCTTGAAGCACTTCATTTGTGATGTTGCAGACCGTCTCGACGATGTGATGGAGATCACCTTCAGTTAAGGTGATTGGGTCAATGGCCAACCTCGAGGCCTTGACCTTCTTCCTTGGTCCTGCTCACTCTGCGATGTGTGGTCGCTTCAACAGTGTGGACGTGGTCCCTGGGTCTGTGCTCCTTTTTGTTGTTTCTGTTTCCTCTTCCTTCTTCCCTTGCGAGGATGTTGCTTGGTCCTCATCCGCCTTCGTTGTTGCTTCTTCTTCCGCCTGTGTTGTTGTTGCTACTTCTGCAGCCTTTTTCTACTCTGCGGCTTTATGTGTTGCTTCCTACGCTACCTTTTCCTTAGTTGCTACTATTTCTTGCTGCCTTTTTTCGGCCAATTCTGTGATGCACAGCTTGGCATCATCCTTCTTCTAAGCCGCCACCTTCTCAAGTTCTACCAGATCTGGGGCGCATCATTCTGGAGGCCATGTTTCCAAGACCGTGAAGATGGCATCGTTAGTGGCTATAAACAGGAGCTTCATCCACTATTTCATTGTATCCTTCCACACCTTGACTATGTTAGTGCCTAAATCTACCTTCGACTGAAGAATGGAAGGTCGAGGGTAACATCAAACCATGCTTAACCTGGTAGCTAGCCCTACCAGGTCGGGAGAGGGCTCTCTCCTTGTCGATCTCAATTAGAATATGGCAACTAGGGCTTTGAGATGACTGAAAATAAATGTTGATTTTAGGCTAAGTATATTAGGTCAGAGGATTCTGATTGATTTTAATGGTTGGTTGCTGGATCAAATGAGCAAGGCAACTTTGGGTCCGGGAAATCAACTCAGATTTGAAGAGGTTTCTGTGGGGCGAGGTAGGCAAGTGTTTTATCACTTTGAATTGGGTGTGATGGTGAGTCTAAATACTAGTGAGGAGTTGGAGAGGGAATGCAAAGTTCATGAGTCCTCTTCAAACAGTAGAAAACATTAAAAACTAAATGTATCCTCAAGGCAGAGCACTGAATATGAATGGATTATACCTAATTCTCTTCATTCATTTAGTTATGAAGAAAGAAATAGATGCTGGAACATATACACGTAAGAGAAACTAAATTACAGAAGAAGAAACAATGCCAAAACACATTACCACAAGAATCCCACAAAATGTTGCAAAACCCTGGTTCATTTCCTTTCCAAACTGCAAAAGTGATTTACAATAATGCTCAATGCATCCACAAGAATCCAACCTTTACAAATGACTAAGAAAGTACATCATATAGGCATCAAACCACCTATGCTAGCCATCAGAGGTCAAATCCATGAGTCAAGGAGCTATTTCAACAACATCTAAACTAGGAACTAGAAAATAGGCAGTGGAACAGCTTGCCTCTAAAACTATGGAAACTGATTCATTCAAGCTCAAATCACCTATAACTGTTGTATCTACCCCTCAAGTCATTTTTCATCATATTTACATCAATTAAATCATTAATTTACCAAAGAGAGAAGAAAAAGTCAATTGACAGTCAAACTAGGCGAAATTCTGAGTTTTTACGTAAAATTGGAAAAAAATTGCCTGATGCGCAGTGCCCTGAGCCTGATGCGTAGTGCCACTTCAAGGATAATTTTGGAGGCCTTTCACTTCACAATATTAGACCCAAGATAGCTTGTTGGAAATTTATACCTGTCTAGTTTCTAGAACACTTTGAATTTTCTTATTTGGAGTTGATTTGACTCTTCAAAAATTATTTCTCCCAAGACTGGTTCCTATGGGTCCAAAAAGTGGCAGAGAGGGCATTTTTTAGGTGTTTTTTGCCCTTTAGGTGACCAGATCTCCTCCAAATCTTATGAAAATTTCTAAGTTTTGTTATTTTCCCATGAGGAATCCAAAAATTCAAGCCACTTTGCAAAATACTGAGCCAACTCAATGCGTAGTGTTGGTGGCACTACGTATTAACTGAAAATTCCTATGTTTTGAATTACAAAATTGTGAAAGGACAAAATTTTCACAAAATTTCTTCAAAGTTGGTAAGAGGCAAGCTTACTAATTGCTTTGCTAAGCTAATGAAGCTTCAGCCAAAATTTTAAGTTTATCTTGCTCCTTTTTAGATTTCAAGGCTCTCTTTAACTTAGCTTTTAGGTTGTTTATCCTTGTCTTGCAAATTTTATTCTGAGCTAAGTAATGATAAGCCATATGGTGCAGCATTTTCTTCTCTTTGTTAGCTTTATGAAGCATCTTCTCAAGGTGGATGTTCACTCTTTCCAACCATGATTCTCGGTCAGCCTCAATTTCTTGCTCAAGGGATGTCATCTTGATTTTTCTTCTTTTTTCCACTTGCCTATTTTCTCTAATTGTTTGCAGCTCCATAATAGCTTGTTTTTCCTCTAGTTTCTTGTTCTCTTGCTCAAGAAAGTTAACAATCCATTTGGTCCTCTCAAGGTCAAGTGATAAGGCTTGGATTTTAGCCTCCTTCTCTTTGATGATCATATCCTTGAGTCTTGAGCTTTGAGAGCCCAAAGCAGTGTCATCCTCCTCAACCAAAACAAAATCCTTGTCTTGCCCTTCAGTAGGGCCCTCTTAATACATCTGTTACTTTCCTTTGTCTTTGCCATGTACCTGTTTAGCTGAAGAAGAAGGCAAAGGCCCGTTCACCCCTGGTGAAGATAGCATTTGCCTATGATCCGGTGAAGAAAACGATACCCCTTTCACCCCTGGTGGAGATAGTACTCGTTTGGCAGCTGCAAAAAGCATCCTAGTGCCTCTTACATAAGTAACAAAAATAGGAACATGAGCCTCTTTAGTTTTTCTTTCAGGCTCTTTTTGTTTCCCGGAAGGTTCACCTTCCTCTTGAGGATCTGAAAATATTTGAGGCCCCTTAAAGCATTCATGGGCAATGAAATTTTCCCATGACACTCCCAATTAAGTGAGCTCATGCAAAACCATAATTTTAATGACAGAAAAATGATAAATATTGTTGAGCTGCTTTGGAAAAGGTTTTCTTTTGGCAATCACTATCATCCTCTCTATGTTTTTACATATGAGATATGGAATGATCATCATTCTGACCCTGGTGAAGTGCATAAGCAATCTAATGTGGTAGGCATAAAGTCTGGAGAACCTACCCTCACATGTGAAGTATTTGATGATAAGCTTCATGAGTGGAACATACCGGTCCTCCAAGAATTTGAAGGGAAACACCTGCTAAATTTACCATGATATTTGGCCTTGATATATGGTTCATAATGCTGCTTACTGATATTTTTCCTTTTGTTCCACTTTTCCCCCACATTTGGCATTCTTGTAGCTTTTGTAATAGTAGCTGGTGAAAGAGTGAAATTGATCCCAGCAAGGTGCACCACATTATTCTCCATGTTTATGACAAACTGCCTTGCTAACTCATGATGGTATTTAACCCTCTCAACCATCTCACAAAACTCAAAACAAGATTGATATCTGAAACATGTGGTAGCAAGAGGGCAAGCAAGGAGTTTAGTCATGCTAATAGGTTCCTCCCTAATAATTTTTCCACCCTTGTGAGGTCTCCTGGGCTATACATTTCTTTCCCTTGAGCTATCACTAAGTGTTTCTTCTTCAAAACTTGATTCATTGCTTCTTGTCATGGTGCTTGTCTTAGGGATGTGATGTGATGATGATATGGTGGAAAATGATAATGGGTGAGGACAAGGAAGATGCTTATGAAGAGATTTTCCAAATGTGAAATGAAGTAGGGGAATGAAGGGACAGGTTTAGGAAATTAGGGTTTTGAGAGGGACTTAGGGTTTGATGAAGGGAGAGAGTTTTTTTAGGGGAATGGGATAGGTAAAATGGAATTAATGGTTTGATTTAAGGCAATGAAGTGTGGAAAAGGGGAAAAAGGTGTTGGTTTTGTTATGGAGTGAAAGTTTTGTAATGAGAGGAAAATATATGAAGAGAAGCTAGGGTTTGATTTTCAAGATGCAAAACTCATGAAGAAAACATGAAGAAGACCAAATTTAGCTCAAGATCAATGAAAACTTACTTGTAGGAGAGAAATGCAGCATTTGGGAGAGTTTTGGGTGATTTGGAATGGTTTTGGAACCTCCCTGGCCAATGCGCAACACACTGGGCCCAATGCACAGCGCCCTCCTGATGCGCAGTGCCTTTGTATTTTAACACTGGCTGATGCGCAGCACCGGTCTGATGCACAACGCCAAGCAAGTTTTTTGCAAAAACAGGGTTTTCCTCCACTTTTGCTCGATTACCCTCTAAATTGTGATTTTAGCTCCTCAAATATGTTTTTCACAATGAAATGGATGACTAGAATGATTTCACTTTATGAATGGATGCACTTTTAATTTTTCCTCATTGCAAACCCACTTTTATAAAGTCTTAGTCACTTTTTCTCAAAAACTCTCTTTTTTATTTGAAGTTTGACTTTTCTTGATCAATTGATGGATTGATGCATTGGTACTTTTGTTTTTACAGTGGCTAGAGTTGGCAAGGTGACCAAGAGCAGCTACGAAACTTATTACATATAGAAACACTTTAAATTACATGAAATTTGTACATAAAATGGAAAAACTTTGTTTTCACCTCAAAATAGAGTTTTGAGGTAAAAAAACATTTATTGAGAATATCATCAGTGAATTTATGATTCTATGAACTTATAAAACCTCCTCATGTGCATGCTGATCTTTTATTGAGTTTTGGATGACCATGATGACAAACCCTATACCTAGTGAGACTAAAACCCTAAAACTAAATTTTGTAAATGAAATGACCTAAAAAATGTGAAAACATGTTAGCAGATGAATGTCATGAGGGAAATTGACATGAAACCACTACCATCAGTTGATCCATGACCTCATGGAGTGCAGCTGATTGGATGGGACACCTAATATGCATGAAAAAAGAGAAATTTGATTACTGATGGAGGGATGAAGATACAGACACTAACCGATGACACTAGAGCTCCCTCCAGCAACACTATTGTATTTTCCATCCTTGTGTGCAACATCTACTCTGCTGCTGAAGTTCCTGTTGTGACATGGGTTGACAGGGTACCTTCCCAAGGGGGGCACACCTGTAACTCCTATAGTTGTGCTCTAAGGGCCCTAAACACAGTCTGATGCTCCTACATAAAATCTTGAAGCACCTCATTTGTGACACTGTGAACCGTCTCACCGATGTGATGGAGATCACCTTCAGTTAAGGTGATTGGGTCAATGGCCAACTTCGAGGCCTTGACCTTCTTCCTTGGTCCTGCTCACTCTGCGATGTGTGGTTGCTTCAACAGTGTGGAAGTGGTCCCTGGGTCTGCGCTCCTTTCTGTTGTTTCTGTTTCCTCTACCTCCTGCCCTTGCAAGGATGTTGCTTGGTCCTCATCTACCTTCGTTGTTGCTTCTTCTTCCACCTGTGTTGTTGTTGTTGCTTCTGCATCCTTTTTCTGCTCTATGACTTTCTGTGTCACTTCTTGCGCTACCTTTTCCTTAGCTATTGCTATTTCCTGCTGCCTTTTTCGGCCAATTGTGTGGCGCACAACTTGGCATCATCCTTCTTCTTCTAAGCTGCCACCTTCTCAAGTTCTGCCAGATCTGGGGCACGTTATTCTAGAGGCCATGTTTCTAAGACCGTGAAGATGGCATCGTCAGTGGCTATAAATGGGAGATTTTTTCATTGCTTTGTTGTATCCTTGCACACCCTGATGGATACATTATGCATGTTGATTTTCAACTATGCAAAACTCCGCAGACTATTGTACACCATAGGTGACAGGTGTGACCTCCAATTGATCCACATCTGGATGCTCATCTCCATGAGCACCCAGAAAATTTTGGTGTCGTGAATCTATTTTGCGTCCTTTGTGGTCTAGAGAGAAGTGTACTTCATGGCCTTCGGTAATTCTCTATCAATGTTGGGGAATTGACTGTCTTCTGGTAGTTCCCCCGCTACGAGCATGATGGATAACAACAACCACGCATAGTGGAAGGTTTTACCCTGCTCCTGGGTTTCGCAACAGTTTGTCAAAAATTCCTCATAGAGGAATTTAGACCAGTTGAACTAGACCCCCTCCATGCACTACTCGACCAGTGCAACCACTGGCGCCAGTACTTCATTAGTGGGGAACTTCCTCATGACTTTGCTGGCCAGGATTTGGGTTGCTTCGCATACCCCTTTGTCCTTGATGCTAGAGATGGCGTAGCCCCCTTTCTTCTTCTCCAGCTTGTATTTTGTCTTCATGGCTTCTGCAAGGGCCAAAGCACTCCCCTTTCCTTCAAGGATGGTTGCAGGGTCCTTTCCTTTGTAGGGGAGCCGCGAAATGTAGTGAATGAGGTCTACCATGATGGGGATAGGCTCCTCCAACCATAGATACCCATCATGCATCGAATAGCTGCCTGATGACGAAAATTGTAATTGGTGCACGATGGAAATGTGGTATTCATAATAAATTCAGTAGCCCAAACTTCTCCACACTACGTAACTACTTCTGCGGCTCTAAAATTATCACCGCCCCCTCAGTGTTTTGCTTCATTAGGTTCTCGGTCTCTAGGTGTGGTAACTTCTCACGGTCAGCAAGGTCCCAGTTTTCAAACTTCATGGTTAGCATGCGGCCTAGGTGCATGCCCTCAAACACAATGCCATCTAGGAGGAACGAGGTCTGGAGTGAACTCTTGGTTTCGTCTAGGTCCTTCGGCACTTTGGTTTTCCCTTTCCACGGAGGGACATACATGGGAAGTTTTGTTGCAGAGCGTATAGGTTGAATATCTTCCTCCATATCTTTGTCTTCTTCTGCTATGATGATAAGGGCCTGTAAATATTCTTCTTCCTCATCTGTGTCAATCGTGACAACTTTTCCTTTATTGGCCATTGATAGCTTACTGCGTAGTGGGTTCCTCGGGGACATGCATACGGGGGCCATTGCTTGTTTATCTTTCTTGGGCCTCGGCGTTCGCGATAATTTGGGGATTTCTGTCACAAGCCCGGCACCTTCTGGAACACCCTCTACTATGGGGGTCTACGCGGCCTCACCGACGGTTACCTCTTCAATTCCCAAACCATCCTTAGTGGTTGTCATCATATCTAGGTTGTAGTCTGTCACATGGGAATTTAGGGGCTCAACTATCACTCGGCTCTCACTACTCAAGTGCTCAGTTCTCAAATGACCAAGTGTTGTTCGCTGGCCAGCCCTCTATGTCTTATAGTGTCTTATGAATTCCAAATCGACCATTCCCTCCAATTTCGGGCCATTAATGATTTTTTGGTGGCATATTTTCCCAAATCTTGCCCATAAATCACGTCTTAAATGCCCATTTCCTACTCCATTTGGGCTCAAATCGAACATCCCATTGTGAATAGTGACACCAACGGTCACTTTCCATCCAATCCACCTGATAGCGTAGCCCTTCGTGCGTGGTCGCGGACCCTGTGATGCTCTGCTACTACGTGCATTCCCAATATCGCGCAACTTCTGGACATATTAGTTTATAGTTCCACGATTCCTTTCAACTGCCTAGAGTGCTAACACTGTTATTCCTATGGCTAGTCAGGTGGTCACACCACCCATGTGGGGCTCCATCCCGTCCTTCATCATGGTTCATGAAGAATCCACACCTTCTATTGTTGTGATTGGCATCATGCACTTTACTACTCGCAACACGCTACCCTAGTCACTACATTTGACGATATGCGTCCATGCCAAGGTAGGATTCTAACCAGCTCATGGTGATAGTTCTCTGAGTTGTCAGTATGACCGTACGCACCTTGTCTTACCATCCTCAGTTTTTCGATGAGAAATGCTTCCTTTATTTCATTTTACAGCTTCTTGACCTCTGCATACATCAAAGCACTTTTCTCCCTTAGCCATACCTGGTCTTTTTCAAGTTCGCGAAGTTTAAGGTTTCCCTCTCGATTTCTTCATCAAGTCTTACGTGTTCTATTTCTTGCGGCTGTATGATCCCTTCGTTTTGAGCTTCACGGACGGTCGTATCAATGGGTGCTGCTATGCACAGACTAGGCTTCACATGCTCTATTGGGATTATAGCCCTTGCTTCATACTTTAGCTTTATAAGTGCTAAAGCAGTCAGGGTTTTGCACAGGGTCCTATAAGCCCATAGAACTGCTGGTAGGTGTAGGTCCTAGTTAGTGCGTCTCACATGGTGGACTGTGTTTAGCAATTCGCACATATTGTCAAAGGCTTCTTTGTGTATAAGTTTTGGCGCACTAGGTCTTATCATACTTTTTCATTTTCGCCCTTGTCGTGCCCATTCTGTTTTGTTGTTCTTGTTTCCTATCATGAGGACGGTGTGTGTTTGTATAGGTTACATCCCATACAGTCCTACCCATCTAGAGAGGTGGGTGCGCAAGTTGCATCGTCCACCATATCTGGCTTTCCTCCACATCTGAGGCTTTCCAAGCTGTATAAGCATCATTCTTTTGTAGTCTCTCCAGTTCTCAAAACTCTTCTGATGTGTACCCCATCATCTTGCGGGCGTAGTACACAATACCCATTTCAGAGAATAGAAACGCTACTATTCTGGCACCTCTTTTTCAAACTTATTTAGGGAGTCATCCACTCCTATCAACCCGTCACACATGGGTAGATCCCTTACCTCTGTTGTCACACAATGCAATGATCTTACCATCATTTTGCAATTGAGCATGGTTACCTCGTGTAACTGGTTCTACCATCATTCTATTTCCTCATCTGAATTCGATGTGCAGTAGCTTTCGTGCTCCCACGAAATCCTGCCATTCACAGTTGGATTCACCCAATCCTGTTCCTCGACAGTTATCCTATAGATATAGTTGAGATCGTCGTCACTCTCGTCATCACGCACTGGCTCCATGTAGCGTAATCCTTCTGTAGGGTCTAAAGGTACCAGTACCCGTAGTGACTTTTTCTCAAAAATCATTTTGCACTTCTTTAGATTTATCACTCCATTCATATCAGTGGCCCAATCTATTCCCGGTAGTGCAGGATAGGGATTGTTTTCATCAACAATCTTTATCACTTCGAAATCTCCAAGCGTACTCACACCTTCGATATCTACCATTATTCCCTGCAATCTTCCCATCAGTAGGATCTTCTGCTGCTTGGCCATTCACAATTGAATAGGAGACCATTTCAACACGAGCTTGCCCATGCGCTCCCATGTATGCTTTGGCAGAACATTCACATCCGATCCTAGACCCAAAATCACTTGATCCATTTCATATTACCTGATTTTCGTAGTCATTCTCATCTCCCTTCATGTTCGCGTTGTGTGCTTCCCCAAATTCCAGACTACGCACAATTCTCCTGACCCAGCGCACCTAGTGATGAGTTCCTGCAGTCCCTTCACAACCTTGCTATCAAACAGCAGCTTCATGCATGTCTCCAGAAAGGTAGTAAGCATTGATGGGTCCATTTCTGGTTCTAGTTTATCTTTACAACTTGAAGTGGAGGCCTCCGTGAAGCTATTCTTAGCTTCCATGAATGTCTCCTTCATGTGCTATAAATCGAACTTCAGTTCCTTTGTTGGTGCCTTGCGAACCCAAGCACTTTCTTCTGGCTACTTGCCCTTGTCATCTCCTGTCATGATACTGCTTCGGAGCATGATATTTACATTCGGGTCCTCCTCGCATGGCTCATACCTCATCATTTGTAGGTTTTGACTTGAGGGAGGCTCGAGTATTCCTTTATTGGGCAACCTTGATATCAGTGTGGGGCAGTCCTCCATCTCATGATTAAACTGGGTACAATATAAACATGATGTTCTTGTTAGATTTGTACAATCGTGGGCATAATTCCCTCGCCCTTTGCAATTTTAACAAATCAGCTGTCTGTGACCCCTTCCTAGTCCCATTCCACCTCGACCTCGTCTGCACCTCTGAAATCCAGTGTGCACCATTCCTACATTTTGATCGAGGGCTCGTGTTTTGGTCTACACTCTGTAGGCAGGAGTTTGATCCATCATCACTTCATAACTTCTATAGGTGTGTTCATCATAGCTTATTGATCTACAGAAATTATAGAACAATTTTTGGGACATCTGCATATACTGTTGTAATAGGGGATAGTTATCTGTAACGTGCTTTCCTCCTATTTGAAAAATCGTGCACCATAATGTAGGCATCGCACTTGGTTCTGATTGTGCCTTTGGTCTTAATGGCAATGGCCCTCCTCCCGCTAGGTAGTCCACGAAGACTAGACAATGGTCCTTGTCATGCCCCTGGCCTTTGCATTTTATGCACCATACCTCCTCGCACACTTCTGGGTGAGTTGTCTTGTCCTGTTTCAAACTTTGCATTTCCAAACACAAATTAATCAATTGCGCATGGATTTTTTGGACTCCCAGGCTAGGATCTTGTATCGGGGTCTCGTGCAATCTCATTGCAATGCCCAAAGCTTTGGCCTGGGTGGGTAACTTTTGTTGTGACAACGTGGTCCTTAGATGTGGCATCAGTGATGTTATAAACCATGCGCGTTGTTGTCCATCTATCAAGGTCATGTTAGCTTCGCGAATCATACTCTTTAGTCCCTAGTCTAGCTCCCAAGGGGTCTCACCTGGAAGCATCGTGATTTCCATAAACCCTATAATTGAATGTGTCTCCAATTTTGTCCTGCTAAATTCCCTGTTCAGCACAACCTAGATATCTGCGATCACCACATTCTGATGGTAATTAGAATGCTTAATGTACCATGTCAGTGTGTGATCCTACAATGCGCTTACCAGTTTTTGTAGAAATTCCCACCTGTAGATCACTTGGATTAGCAATATACTAAAGCAAAACACTTGATCTACTTCTACAAGCAATTTAGCGAAATCTTAATCGAATTGAGAAACATCAATAAGAACACATATAACTGATAAGAAGAATTCAGTCACACATAACATAGAATATATAACCAGGGGAACACCAAAGCATAAAACCCCAACTTTGTATTATCATACAAGTGGAGATCCTTTCCAAGTTACAAAAAGAATCAGCTCAAAAGCTTTCGTGCTCTCTCTGTAATCAGATAATGAAGCTCATGGACTACATAGACAAGTATATATCCTCATCAGGTCCTCCAAACCCCTATTTCTTTGCACAATTTTTCTTGGGGTCCAGTGAAGCCACATGTGTGATTTCGCCTCATCACACTCATTGTACAAGAAGAAATAAAAACACAATTCTCTTGGAAAGAAATCCTTCTCCATGCAAGGAATATTCATCTAGAAATATCCTAGCAACTAATAGTACACTGTCCCACCATCTGAACTCAACTGGGTCTATGTATGAACTGACATGCATGAGTTATCCATGAGAGAATATTAATTTATGTAAGGAATAGTAGTTATATGCAAGAATGCATTAACTAACTGAACTTACTTAATTTAAACAAACTGTTTAAATCAAACATAACTAGACTTGACTCAGTTCACTAAGCCAACTAATTACTACTCAATATAGAACTCATCCTTATCTCTCTAACTGATGGATAAATTCCTCAATTAATGGAGAAACGGTTGCATGTCCTCACATAGACTTCATGTTTGAATTTTCTCAACTAATTAACTTGTGAATTAGTTAATTTATTTTCAGACAGTTGTCAAGTTCAAATTCGAATTTTACTTCCTATGTTAATTCCGGGGACTGACTAAAATAGGAATCCATCTGAAATGCTATTTTTAGAAAATCTATTTTTAGCACTTTCACTTTTCATCCAATATAGCTAAGTTTAACACTGGATGAAACTGCTATTTATAGCAGTTCTATTTTTAGTATTTCTTGTTGTTATCTTCAACAATTTTTCCTTCTTTATATTGTCATCCATGACTCCTTGTGCTTCCCATACAATTTTTACTACGTACCAAAATTGGTCTGGATTATCATTACCTATTCCTTTGAACACCGCCAATTTTATCAAGCTCGCCATATTAAACTATCGTGGTGGTGAAGGTGGTGTGGGTGGAGATGGGGGTGAATATGATGAAATAGGTGGTAGGTGGAGGTGGTATGCACAGAATTCACTGCCTTATTAGATTGATCGCACTTCTTGGTGAAACTTTTGCGAGCTCCTTCTCGCTTTCTCGTTGAGGCAAAATTAAGGGGCTAGTTTCTATCTCTGTGCTACCTTCGTTTCTATATATCCTCCCACTTCGGGTAGCCCCAAACATCAATTTATTCACATAACCTGCTTTTCACACAGTAGCATTTTAATCCAAGTGTTCAAAGATTTAATGTACTTACCTCACGGTCCATGGAGGAAGCGTCGTTCTACCTCGCTGTAGCTGACTGACGTGTCTACCGTGAATTTTGTGATAAACCCCCTATAATTTGATCTATCCAATGGTCTACAGCACGTGCGATCTTATCTTCCAATGCTTCTAGTCTGCGCATCAACTCTAGAGTCCACACAATAGGTTTTTTGAGCCTACACCTTCCCTAATTGTCTGCTAGCTTCGTGATCCATGCACACAACTCAGAGGAAAGATGCAAAGAAAATTTCGTAGATTTCCATAAATAAGTAGTGCTCTAACCGTTGTTCCTTCGATACTCGTGGATTCCTATTTTCCTACGTCGCGAACTCATGAATTTTTCTATCCAGCCACCCTTCAATTTCTTTCTTTGTTGGATTCTAATGATACTACATCAGACATCCCTTATGTAGATTCTGGTCCCGACAACAAAACCACTTGTTGGCTTGTTGGGGCCTGACCCAGGTTCGGAGTTGATTTAGCCAAACAAATCCTGGTACTACAGGCCCTTTTGGAAATATTCCACGAAGCGCGGACTGAGGTCTCACCTAAAGTAGTATGGGAGGGTGCTAGAACCAGGTTTCCACACCCTAGAGATGTTTGATGGTTTCAAGTGATCCGCGGTTCGACCCTACGTGCATGTCGCTATGCGTACTTACTATACCTCGCAGCCTGAGATGCTGCCTTTGCGTAGCCCTACCTGGGGGCCGAACATTATTATTACCCAATGTCGTATTAGTATTCCATGGTTAGTTGGTTAACTTAGCTTATTTTCATGTGTAAAGCATACTTAGCAATATAATTCATTCATACAAGTGCACGCAGTAAATAAAGAGTATAATTGCAATTCATATCAATAGACAATAACCCAATAGTAGATACATGGATTTAATATAAAACTTATCTTTTTTATTATCTTCCTTTGGTTACAGACTTGACTCTGCCCTGTGCACTCAGCTGCAGGGGTCCATGCACTCAACTGCAGAGCCTTCTCCTACCCTATGACCCAAGACACACTTTACACTTTCTCTATGCTTCTACTTTTCTATCTCATGCTTCCTTAGATGTCTCTTTACCACTTAGAGCCTCGCTCTATTTATACAATCCCATGGTCCATGGACCATGGGTAGGCCGACATTATATTACAAGATTAGGGCAGACTACCCTATGACTCTAACATACTTTTGTGCCTACAATTCGCAGAGCTTTACAGCCATATTAGATCAAAACTTGGGCTTTGAGCCCCAAAACATGACATGGGGGAGATTTCATGCCCAACATAGGTACATGTATGAAATATTCTTGATCTCTTCTCTTGAGCACATTATAGTTATAAATGTGTTGTCAATGCATTAGAGATGAGGTTTTATAAGCTAAGGATGGGTTAGTAGTTTTATCCATCTTCAACTAGTTAATTTTAGCTCACTCATTCGCTCATGCAATGTGGAAAAGTCAAAATATGAAGGGTGATGATTTCAAAGAATGGGGACAACAGTTAAACGATTTTTTTTTTTAAATTCCAAGTCACCACAACACTCCAAGCCATCCATACACTTTGTATTCACTATCTATCCATCATTCATCCATCCCATTTCATAATTTCAAGAACAAACCCTACACTTTGTCTCACCCTAAAAATTTCTTGAAAAAACAAACAGAGCATCCTCTCAATTTTCACAAACCTACACTACTCCCTTTGAGCCCTAGAATCATCCTCCAAACCCTCCACATCATTTCTCATCACTACCATATAGTTAAAAGACTCTGAAAGAGAAAGAATGGCTGCTACAGGAAGAAGAAATGTTGCTACAAGAAGGAAGAAAGGAACACATGGCGCTAAAACAAAAAAAGATAGTTCCTAAGACAGACCTAATCATAACAGAAAACTCCAAGGCCATTAGGCAATCATTTAGGAAACAAGAGAGAAGAAGAAGGCAACAAAAGTAAATAAGGCATTCACCATCAAAATAGAATT
This sequence comes from Pinus tabuliformis, assembly GCA_031772625.1. Lineage (NCBI taxonomy): Eukaryota > Viridiplantae > Streptophyta > Pinopsida > Pinales > Pinaceae > Pinus > Pinus tabuliformis. Next base: position 559,559,591 of record CM062806.1, read on the forward strand.
CAAATTGCAGTGGTAAAAAGAGGCTTTCCAAGAGGTCTCTAATCTCTTTCTAGCTTCTGTCCAACACCTAAAAGATGTTATAGAAATGGGAGAAAGTCATGGAAGTCAAGTTAAGGGCCTACCCTAAGCTTAGACTATCACTTATGCTTAAAATGGGTTTCCTCTAGTTTTAACAGGGTTTCCTGTAGGATTGAGAGGAATTACTACAGGATATCCTAATTCTCATTTAAAGGCATTTTGAAGGTTTTAGAGGTGTCCAAATGGTGGAAAAATGTAGAATAAGGTTGATAAGGATTTGGAATACCTTCCAAAACTGAAAAATATTCAAGAACCCATCTTGAATAAGGGAAAGAAAGCAAGCTAATGGTCTCAAGAAACAATGATTTTTCTATGCACAAATAGATTTTTGGGCTTGTCCTTGAAAAACTTACAACCAAGATTCTTAACAGAAAGGATTGAGGAGTGCACAAGGGAGAGGCCACCATGGCCATGAATGAGGAACAATGAGGTCACTAAATTTATCAGAGAATGAACAACACATTCAGTAGGGAGGTATGACGGGCCTCTAAATTAGACATAAATTAAGGTCCATGCCTCTAAATTAAACATAAATTAAGGCCCATGTGACCATGCTTCGACACATTAAACCTCTCTTTTTGAATTAGATAATGAAATTTTAACTTTAATATGTTCATTAGGAAGGTTTATGAATAGTTTCATATTTGTGATTAATATTATTTATTTTTGTGGAATATTATGAAAATATCGGACATATTATGAAGATTTGGACGAGGATATAATTTACGGAATTTCTCCCTACTATAGGAGGATCAATATTAAATAATAAATCAAAAAGATAGTATGGACTTATAGCATATATTTTGGAACTCCAATGATTAAGAAAATATAGGAATGTGTTCCCTGCTATTTAATGTAGATTCCTAGTATTGGGAACCACATCCACTAATCAACCGATTTTGGTGGGGAAATATTCCTCCTTTTATGGGGAATGATTCCTAATAATTTTTTATAAGTACCAAGTCGAATTTTCCTCAAGGACCTTCCACATTGCAGGGAGACCTCATCTCACCTCATCCACCCATGTCACCAAAATCCACTAAAGTCTCAATCCGAATTCTTGATTTATAAGAAAAAATTGTCATTTCCATTGAGCAAATCTACCTATCTTGAAGCCCTTGCTTGAGTTTTGGGTAGTGTCCACCACCTCCATGCCTTATTCTTCCATTATCCACCTTTCCCAAGCTCCATTCCACCTTCTTTACCACTTCCTAAGCTTTTGGCCTGCTTTTTGTAATAAAACGGGGAATCCTGTAGGAACTAGTACATCCTGTAGACATCTTGTAGGAAATCCTCTAGCACCTTTTCTGAGCCTAAATTGAGAAAAATCATAATTTAAGCTAGGATTAGGCCTCTACTTGACCTCCAAGCCATCAAAACCATTGTACCCATCTCCCTCCACACCTATCTCCCCTGCCAAAGAACAAGGAAAGATTAGCATTTACATTTATAAAATGAAAAGATAAAGAAAAATAGTTCCTTTTATTTCTTAATTAGCATATGCATGCAACAGTTAATACTCCCTAGATCAAATTCCATGCTCAGTTAGTTTAAATCATCACATGTGAAAAATAGGGTTAACTTAGGTTTCTTTTAAATTTAGTTCATGATCTTTATGCAATTAAAATATGTTTCTTTCCTTGTACTTTATTTCCTGCAATAGGTTAGGGTTTCCATTTGAGCAGTTCATTTTCTGCAATTAGTTTAGGATTTGATTTCAATACATGCACTCCATTACATCATGACAACAAAGGAAGGACACATTATATGTTGTGCATATATTGTCGATAGCTCTTATGTTTGTATGAACCCCGGGTTGATTATTAAAATCGGTAGCCTTGGGAGTTGCAGCATTATTGATGCAATACCAAGGCTCAATAAAAAAGGCAATGAAAACAGAGGTTAACCACATAAAAAACCACGGGAGAGAGAAATAAACAACACCAAAAAATTTCCAGTCAACTCATAGTAAAAATGTCCCCATTTTTTTTGGGACTGGGGAACCATCGCTGAAAAGCCTGCAAAATTCACCTGGAACGAAAAGGGAATGACTCAGAAGTACCCAAGTCCCCAATGGCATCTCCACAAAATTGGGGAAATTCCCAATCTATTTTAAAGTCACCGGAATGCCAGAACATCAATAATGGAAGGATTTTTTTGGAGAGACAGATCCCCATGTAATATATATATATATATATATATATATATATATATATATATATATATATATATATATATATATATGGCACATGGCTTGGATTGATGTATATGTTGTCATGTTGAATATTAAATTAGAAGTGGCCATTATACTATGTTTGAATATTTTATTTAATGTTTATAAGTGAATCATGAATCATATAATCTACTTCACATGCTTATTTACATAAACATTCATTGTATATATGTTTGTTTAAGTGGAATAATTGTCTAAGACCCCCTAAAACTTCCTCAGGGGAGGTAGTTTGAGGCCACCTCCTTATGGTAGTTGGTTTACTCAAAGGGTAAAAGGATAAAGGGCTCCAATGGAAAATAATTCTATATCTATGGTTTCATCAGGGACTAACATAAGACAATGGAACTCCTGAGGCACTTTCAGCAAAACAAGAAGCATAAAGCGAAGGAATTCCTTTTCAAGGAACTTACATAATGGTGCAAGGGGATCACCATATGTTAATTATTGGGGATGTGGAGGACCTCATTTCAAGCATAGTTTCCAAAAGGCTTCATCAAGTGTTGTTGATAGGGAACAAAAAGATCCATCATTAAATTCCAAAGGTGATCATAGAATTCTTGCAGTAGCCAACAACAACCAAGCATAAAACTAATCCACTATAGTGGAGTCATTAGGTACAATTAACAACATAAAACTCAAAATCTTGTTTGGTTCTGGTGCAACTAGTATTTTATTTCTTCATATGCATTAGATACATGTGGGTTGGTATCACACAAGAAAAACAAATTTAGATAGGTAGAAATGCCTTCAGGGGAGCTACAATCAGTAAAGTTAAGTGTTGAGGAATTTGTGGTTGATTTAGGAGTCTTTTCGACTATGTTAAAAGAATATGTCACTTCCTTAGGAACTAATGACCTCATCATAGGGATGCATTTTTTGGAAGGTCATCATGCTTGGGTGGATTGTTATGAAAAAAATCTTTGAATAAATGATGAAGGAGAGTCAATCCAAATCTGGGGTATCAAAAGGAAAGTATCTTTACACTTCATCTCAACATTGCAAATGAAGCATTTCCTAAGTAAAGGTTGTAAAGTATATGCAGTAAAGGAAGTAAGCAAGGAAAAGGGACCATCCATAGAGTAATATCCCATGTTTTCCAAATTTCCAAATTTTTTTCCCAAGGATCTGCTAGGATTACCTCCTAAAAGGGAGGTTATTTCACAATAGGATTAAAACCAAGAACATAGCCAATTTTTAAAACACCCTATAGAATGACAACTCTAGAGCTTCAAGAATTACAAATATAGTTGAAGGAAATATTAGAATTAAGACTCATTTGAGCCAATATCTCGCCTCGGGGTGCACCTGTAATTTTTGGGAAGAATAAGGATTGTTCCTTGTGGCTATGTATAGATAATTGAGACTTAAATCGAGCTACGGTAAAGAATATGTATCCAATGCCCCAAATTGATGATCTATTTAACCAAATGAAATGGGATTATGTATTTTCAAAAATTGATCTATGGTCTGGTTATCATTAATTAGGAATTAAAGGTAGCGATATTGCTAAGACAACATTACAAACATTCTTTGGGAATTACGAGTTCATAGTGGTTCCATTTGGGTTGACCAATGCACTTTCCATATTCATGAATCTTCGGAATAGTGTTTTTCATAAGTACCTCGACCATGTTGTACAAGTCTTCTTAAATGATATTCTCATTTACTCCAAATATAAGAAAGAAAATGAAGAACACTTAAGAATAATATTATCTTGGTTTGGGGAGAAACAATTATATGGAAATATATCCAAGTGTTCCTTCTTCCAGAAGGATATTCCTTACCTATGTCTATTAAATGTGGTGAAGGGATCTCATTAAATCCTAAGAAGGCAAAAGAAATTGTAACAACCTTGGTGAAAATTCCATGTAATAAAACTTAACAAAGGAAAAATAATAACCATGGTTGACGGGACACTTTTCCAAGTTGAATGTTGGGAAAAATCCTAGTGATAGGGGATCACAAGTGATTATTTAATGGCTAAGGAAATTGACAAAGACGATGTCTAAGGCTTTGGAAATGAAAAATGACATTTTTGGCACATTTCTTTATGAAAGTAATGGAAATTAGGCGAAAAGGGAGGTGATAGGTCACAGGTTTCATGTGAGGAGGAAAATTAAGCGAAGTAATGGAAAATGAAGAAAATAGAGGCCTCATTCATAAAAAGGCTTATGGGGATCAATTGGTAACCTTTTGTTAGTTTTTTTTGGAGCTCTCTCATTATTCTCTCTCTCTCATATTCTTGAAGACTTAGATTTTTCTTGGAGCACTCTTGGAGGGTGTGGCATACTTGAATTTTTAGAGCAAGAAGGCAAAGGAGGAGCAGGAAAGCATAAGAGGACATCAAGATCAACTGCCACATCGATATTTTCTTGCAGGTACTAAGTTGAATGTATGTTTTACTCACTACTTTTGGCATGAATGGCATATGAATGTGGAATATTGGTCATGATTTGTCACTGGCATGAAGGATTTCCTGGATCGACAGTGGATTTCCTAGCCTTGCAATTTATTATATTGTCGTGGAGATTGTGGATGTATTTCCTTGTTTTTGTTATTGGTTCTCATGTTTTCTTAGCTTGGGTTGAGTTACTAGTCCTGTAGCCTTGGCTGGACAAATTCTCTAGATCCCTTACTGGGTTCAGTTACTAGTCCTGGAGCCTTTGTTGGAAAAATGCTCTGGAGCCAGATGATAGTTGTGGGTTGAGTTACTAGTCCTGGAGCCTTGGTTGGAACAAACACTCTAGAGCCCTGGGTGGTTAGGATAGAGACCAATCTAATGACGGTTTTGTGATGTGCGACCCTAAGTTGGAATCATTGTTTGATGGGTTGAGGTGGATGGCCTCTAGAATCCCTAGATGGTTTTGGATTGATGTGTTCTATGAGATCCCACATTCGTGCTTGGAATATGGCACGAGGGTGAATGGCTGAAGATAGATTTGGCTCATCCATTCTACAACTAGGTGGGATGTGGAAGTCCCATCTCAGGTTTGGATTTTTCGTCATCAATATGAGGTTATTTCTCCTTGTATTTCTATGAGTATTATAATGGATTATATGGTTGTGATTTCATTGGTATTTCTGTTGTTATTATGATGGTTATATATGTGTTTTATGACAATAGCTATGCATGATTCTCATCATGTTTTCACTTGTACATGAATGATCAATGTATCTATGACCTAATGGATGGAATGTCAGTTAATAGGTTGAGGCATCAATGTCTCTTAGTGATTCTCATCTAAGTATGAGACCCCTATGCTCAGATATGTTATTTACACCTATAGATTACATACTCGTGATATGTTTGATGAAATGCCTATCATGGCTAGTGGGGTTCTGGTCAAGGTTGTATTCAAGTAATTTATTTTGCACGGACATTTCCCTATATTACTATTATGAATATTTCATTCTATTATGGATAGTGACTTGGGCTCTGGGTTTGAAAAAGTGTCTCAAATCCTGGGGACGCTAGCACAACACTGACAAAAAGAGTCCTCGAACCTTGGTTTACATGCCTTTGAAAGCGTCCATAGGTCCCTGTATGTTGGCATGCCCATGTCATGAGAGCATATAGAGGCCAAGAGGTCCAAAAGCTCAATGGGTCCCAGAGGATGGTTGGCAGAAAGGTTGGGTTGGTTCCTGAGGGTCCTAATGTTGATGTTGGATGTATGTATTGTGTGTTTCCATCAGTTCCACTTCCTTAATGTGACTTATGAGGTTGAATCATATCATAGTGGCCTCTCATCTCATGTTTACCCTGGCTGGCCGGTTGCTTGGGAATATGTGGGAGAAGGGTGTTATAGAGTGGTATCAGAGCATGGTTCACCCCTCAAACTGGATGGGTTTTCTGTTGGTCATGTATGCATGTAAATTGCATGTGTTTCTCTTACACTTGAATTCCATGTGCTTGTTTCATTTGCATGACGTTGATTGTGGTTGTAGTGATGTCACCATGTGGAAGTTGATGTTGTTTTTGTGGAATGCATCATCGTGGGTGTATAACTAGTTACATATTGTTATATGTCGCTGACATGTATCATTCTTGTATGCTTGGTTACATGTATCATTCTTGTAGGTTTAGTTACAAGTATTATTCGTTTATTCTTGATTACATGTGTTTTTTCATGTGTATGGTTGATTATGCATTGCTTATGCATGTTAATGTTTTCATGTGGTCAAGTGTGCAGTGATGTAATGGTTGTTTTCATGCATGAGGTTGTGGTGTGTGTTTTGTTAAGGTCATGCATTGATGACTGGACCCTAGATAGAGTGATGGTTGCATGGTTATATGATTACATGTTATGTTTCTATATGTTGTCATGATTATTTTATACATGTATCATGTTGATTTTTTTATCTTGCAAACAAGGTATACTCCCTGAGCTATACTAAGGTATGTTGGTTTCACGAGATTTTGTTTAGCTAGTATGATATACCTTGCAAGAAGAATTATCAAATTCCTAGCAATATGGTAGACTACAAAGACTCTCCCTATGAATAAAATGAGAAGTATGGTGTTTGGAACTCTTTCGATTTGGAAGATACACTAAGAAGCTTAAAGGAAGAAATAAGGAGTTGTAAGGCAGATAATGACAGAATCGTGTAGGCACAAGAGAAACAAGTAGAGGTAAGTGTAATGATACTTCATAGCTTGTCTAATTTGCAGTGACAAGGACCACGTCAGATCAGCTATGAGTAGGAGGATAGAACTAATGGGTAATATGGTAGTAAGTCGCATGGTGGCCACAAGTTAGATAGAGATGACATGGTTAGAGATAGCAGATTATTGGACACTCCAGAGAGGAGAAGGGATAGACACGGGTATTATTCTAGTTTTGATTCAGATAGGCACTATGATAATCATTGTTATCATTCGTACATGAGGAGTGACAGAAGATACTTTCTGAATGAGTTTAAGAAAGCAAATCCACCTACTTTTGATGGAGAGATGAAGAAACCATACGATGCAGAGGCATGTTTCTTGGCATGAGGAAGTTCTTCTGGTTACATGCTTATTCAGATAACATGAAAGCCAAAGTAGCTACATTCAGTCTCAAAGTTAAATCAGACATTTGGTGGGAAGATGTGAAGAATATCAGGTGTATTCATGAGGAATAATTGACCTGGAATGAGTTTGAGTGGCTATTAAAGAAGAAGTTTTTGTCATAGAGATACTTTGATGGCATGGCAAAAGAATTCTATGAGCTAAAGATGGGATCTATGAAAGATGAGGAGTACACTAGCAGGTTCATGGACTTACTGAGGTTTTTTTCCTAATCTCACGGAGGAGGAGGCCAAGATTCAGAGGTTCATTAGTGGATTACTGGTTGCAATCAAAGACATGATTGAGTTCGATGAGGCTAAATCATTAGAGGAGACCATTTGAAAGCTAAGGAATTGTTATGAACAATAGAAATGTAGATATGAGACTAAGCCAGATTGGAAAAGTAATGCAAGAAACGAAGGAAAATGGGACAAGAAACAAGCAAGACCTCAGGGTATAGATAATAAAGAGAATGTTGTGGCATCTAAGAAGTTTAATGCATCGGACATAGGACAAGGACATTGATCTAAGGAGAAGAATAAGGAGCCCATATGGTGTTGGACTTGTGGAGGGGATCATCACAGGAGAAATTTTCCACAGTATCAGGGTGGTAGGCCTCAAAGTTATACTGCATAGCACACACAAACTATTGGGGATGTTGGTTAGAGTGTTCCTTGTATTTAAGTAACATTATATAACAAATAGGAAGACCATTCAGAATCTATCATTGAGATGGACGACAAACTTTGTGATCAAATTATTTCTATTTTGATTGACCTTGGATCTAATTATAACTATGTTAGTCCTAACTTGGTGGATAAGTGTGGTTTGAGTAAGGAATTGCATGCATAATACTGGATAGTGCAGTTAGATATAGGTACAAAGAAGCGAGTTCATCATTGGGTAAGAGCTTGTGCATTAGATTTGAGTGGTATTCCTACCGTAACAAATCTAAATGTATTACCATTAGGATCATACAATATGTTGTTGGGCATGGATTGGTTGTATCTTCAAAGGACCAAAATATATTGTTATGAAAAAACAATTGAGTGTGTGCATGACAATGGGGAACCAAGAGTCTTGTCGGGAAATAAGAAAGCCACATCAATTAGGATGGTAAAAACTATGCAAGAAAAGCGTAGTCGCAGGAAAGGGTGTGTGTTATTTGCAGTGCACATTTCTAATGACAAGGGTAAGGAAGTTGAGAATGAATATGTGTTGAGAAAGTACCCAATTTTACACCATTTCAAGGATGTATTTCCTGAGGAAACTACATAGTTTCCACCTCAAAGGGAGGTAGAATTTTTTATTGAGTTGTTGCTAGAGGTAGCTCCAATATCAAAATAACCTTACAAGATGAGCACATCTAATTTGGTTGAGATGAATCTATAGTTGAAGTAAATGTTGGACAAGGGATATATTAGACCAAGTGTATCACCATGGGGTGCATTGGTATTGTTTGTGAAGAAATAAGATGGAACTCTCAGATTATGCATTGACTACAGACAATTGAACAAAGTGACTATTAGGAGCAGGCATCCATTGCCAAGTATTTATGACTTGCTCGATTAGTTGAAGGGAACAACAATGTTCACAAAGATTGATCTGAGATCCAGATATCATTAGGTACACATCAAAGATGAGGACATTTAGAAGACAACTTTCTAGACCAGGTATGGGCATTATGAGCTTGTTGTAGTTCCATTTGGCTTAACTAATGCTCTAGCTACATTTTTGTGCTTGATGAATAGTGTGTTGAGTTTGTATTTGGATAAGTTTGTTATTGTGTTCATTGATGACATATTACTATATTCTAAAAATGAGGAAGAGCATGCTAAGCATTTAGCAGTAGTGTTGGGATTGCTGAGAGAGAATCAATTGTATTCTAATCTTAACAAGTGTAATTTCTTTTAGATTGGGGTACACTACTTGGGGCATGTTGTCTCCAAGGAGGGCATTGCAGTAGATCCAGAAAAGATAAGGGCCATCATGAAGCGGGCAGCTCGTAGGAATGTGGATGAGGTGAGATCTTTCATGGGGTAGGCAGGTTATTATAAGAGGTTCATTAGGAACTTCTCACAGATTTCTTATCCTATCACATCATTATAGAGGAAAGGTAAGAAGTTTGAATGGACAGAGGAATGTGAGGCTATTTCTGAGCAGCTCAAGCAGTTGTTGACACATGCATTGGTGTTGAGTATTGCAGATCGAGACAAAGAGTTTGTAGTATGCATAGATGCTTGCAAGAAATGACTCCGTGGAGTCCTTATTCATGATGGACAGGTGGCATGCTATGAGTCACAGAAACTGAATGCGCAAGAGCAAAAATATCCCATGCATGATCTTGAGCTAGTAGAAATCATACATGCATTGAAGATGTGGAGAAATTATCTTCTAGGTACGAGGTTTAAATTGATGAGTGATCATAGTGGTTTGTGGTATCTATTTGACCAACCAAATATGAATGGTAGGCAGGATTCGTGGTTGTCTATGATCAGTGATTTCGATTTTGATATCAGATATATCAAAGGTAAAGAGAACAGGGTGGTAGATTCTCTTAGTAGGCAGATACAGATGCAACTATGAGCTCCTATGAGATAGACTTACATGATAGGATCTTACTAGCAGGCTAGCAGGATTTTAGATATATGGATATTATGCACATGTTACAACATAGTATAGGAATAGGTACATGTGACAATACAAGTACAGGTACAGGTGACAATACAAAGATCAGATATATGTGTTAGACTGTAGTGATCTCAAGAAGGTGCTCTTGAGGGAGTTTCACGCGAAAACATATTCGGGTCACCTAGGTTATTAGAAGACATTTACAACAGTGAAGATATTTTATTATTGGTCAAACCTGAAGAGGGATGTAGTAGAGTTTTTGGCTAGGTGTTTTGATTGTCAGTGTGTGAAGGCAGAGTGTAAACATCCAGGTGGATTGCTACAACCAATTGTAATTGTAGATTGGAAATGGGATATCATTTCCATGGAATTCATCATAGGGTTTCCAAGGACAGTGAAACAACATTATTCCATTATGGTTGTTGTGTATAGGTTGAAAAAGGTTTCACACTTCATTCCAGTGAGGTCTACATTCTCAGCTAGCAATGTAGCACAGGTATTCCTCAGAGATGTGGTCAAATTTCATGGTGTTCCAAAGAATATTGTGTCGGTGAGGGATGAAAAGTTCAATTCCATGTTTTCGAAGGAGTTATTTGTAGGTTTAGGCAGAAAGTTGGCCTTCAGTACAACTTATCATCCGTAGAAAGATGGATAGAGAGAGAGGATCAACATGATATTGGAGAAGATATTGAGGATATATGTGATGCATTAGCAGCGAAAGTGGGAAGAGTACCTTCCACTCGTGGAGTTCTCTTACAATAATGGATATCAAGAATCTTTGAGAATGATTCTGTTTGAGGCATTGTATGAGCAGAGTTGCAATACTCTTGTCAGTTGAAATGATCTAGTTAATAGGGTGTTGATTGGACCAGACATGTTGGGAGACATGGAACATGAAATGTAGGTTATAAAGAAGCATTGAAAGCCAAAAAATGATAGGCACAAGAGCTATGTAGATAAGAACAGGTTGTTCAAGGAGTTCTAGGCTGGCGAATAGGTGTATTTGCGCATCAAACTGAAGAAGAGCTCCTTACAGATTGGATCATGTGCCAAGATGGCATCATGGTTTTTTGGACCATTCAGTATTGTTCAGAGGATTGGACTAGTAGCTTATCGACTTGCAATGCCTCTGAGAGTGAAAGTCCATGATGTTTTCCATGTGTCATTGCTTAAGAAGTATGTTACATATGTTTATCATGTGATTGGTTGGCCTCTATTGCAGGTGGAATCAGATGGATAACTTAGGTAAAAACCTTAGTGTATATTGCAGAAAAAGGTGCTCATGCTTTGGAACCGAGAAATAGAGCAAGTTAAAGTGAAATGGATGCACTTTTGGCCTGATGAAGCTACATGGGAGATGGTGGATCAAATGCGTGCAATATATTCTTCCTTGTTTTCAGGTTGAGGAAAAGCAGTTTTAGCATGGTGTTTTTGTATGGTGTTTTGGTATATGTCTTGGTATATGCTTTGGTATATATTCGAGGATTTTGCTATATATATGTATGTATATGGATGTAAATACCACCATGAGCTATTTTATAAATATCGAATAAAAGGTATGGGTTTTATGTCTTTATGATGTTACATTTGTTATGTTTTCATGTTGGCTTGCTTCTCAACAGGTTAATCATTGTAAATACTACAATGAGCTAAGTATAAAGCTCCATTGACAATATGTTTTTCTTATAGCAGTTTTGTGGTTATAGTTGTTGTTGAACACTCAGGATGATGCTCCCCTAAGGGGGAGGGTTCTATAACATCTCAGGTAAAAATTCCATGTAATAAAAGGTAATAAAGGAAAAATAATAACCAGGTTGATGGTACACTTATTCCATGCTGAATGTTGGGAAAAATCTTAGTGATGTGGATCACTTATCATTGTTTAATGGCTAAGCAAATTGGAAAATGTAATGACTAAGGCTTTCTAAAAGAAAAATGACATTTTTGGCACATTTATTTATGAAAATAATGGAAATTAGGAGAAAAGGGAGGTGAAAGGTCAGAAGTTTCCTGTGAGGAGGAAAATGAAGGAAAATAATGGAAAATGAAGAAAATAGAGGCCTAATTCATAAAAAGGCTTTTGAGGATCAGTTAGTAACCTTTTGTCAGTTCAGTTTTGGAGCTCTCTCAATATTCTCTCTCTCTCTCATATTGTTGGAGTACTCTTGGAGGATGTGGAATACTTGGATTTTGGGAGCAAGAAGGCAAAGGAGGAGCAGGAAAGTGCATTAGGACATCGAGATCAATAACTACAGTGGGATTTTCTTGCAGGTAATGAGTTGCATGTATGTTTTCCTCACTAGTTTTGGCATGCATGGGATATGCATGTCGATTATTGGTCATGATCTATCATTGGAATGGAGGACTGCCTGGATTCATAGTGGATTCGCTAACCTTGACAGTTCTTGGATAGCCATGGATGTTGTGGATTTATTTCCTTGTGTTGTTTTGGTTAGTTCTCATGTTTCCTTAGCTTGGGTTGAGTTATTAGTCTCGTAGCCTTGGTTGGACAAACGCTTTAGAGCCCTTGGTGGGTTGAGTTACTAGTCCTAGAGCCTTGGCTGCACAAATGCTCTGGAGCCTGACGACAATTGTGAGTTGAGTTACTAGTCCTGGAGCCTTGGTTAGAACAAACACTCTAGAGCCCTCGATGGTTGGGATAGAGACCAATCTGATGATGGTTTTGTGATGTCCTACCATGAGGTGGAATCATTGTTTGATGTATTGAGGTGGATGGCCTCTGGAAGACCTAGATGGTTTTGGATTGATGTGTTCAATGAGATACCACATTCAGGCTGGAATATGTGTTGAGAATAGCAATAAGAAATGCTAAAAATAGCATTCAGAATATTCCGATTTTAATTTGTCCTTGAATTAAAATTCGAATTTAGTCTCACCAGCTGCTTGAAAAATAATTAATTAATTCACCTTGCGTTAATTAAATTGGAGAAATTCAAGGTAGAAGTCTTTGTGAAGTCATGCAGTAGTTATCCCTTAAATTAAGGAGATTATATCTTAATTAAGGAGATAAGGATGAGTTGTATTTGAGTTGTAATTAGTTAGCTCAGTTAACTGAGTTAAATCCAGTTAAATTAGTTCCAAACAGTTTGAGGAACTAATTGTGAGTTAGTCAGTTAATGCATGCATGCATGTAACTAGTGTACTCCAGATAACTGACGATTCTCTCATAAATAGCTCATGCATGTCTATTTAGAGAAAGACCTAGTTGACATTAAAGACAAGGGTAGTGTACTATCAGTTGCATGAGTTTTCCAATAAAGGAAACTCATCCATGCAGAAAGAATAAGGTTCCTTGAGGATTGTGTAGTTTTACAAGGTGTGAGATCAGTGTGAGTGATCATTGTTACACTTGGTAATAGTAGGATTACCCAGGAGAAACTGTGCAAGGAAATAGGAGGCTTGGAGGGCATAGGAGAAGGTTGGTGAGAAGCCTTGTTTACCTGTGAGCATCCAGGAGGATTGTAGTGAGAGCTGGCTAGCTGTGAGAGCTAAGGCTTTGTATAATTCTAATGTATTTCCACCTTGTATGATAATACAGATAGTGGGGTTTTTAGCTAAGACTTTCCCCCGAGTATTTTCTATGTTTCATGCGCATTGATTCTTCTTCTTATGGTTATATGTGTTCAACTTTGATTCAGCTCGATCTTTAAGCTTCCACAAGTTTGATAGTAGAAAGAGATTATAGTATTTTTCTTTGGTATATTGCATTATTGAGTTAATCTAAAGTCAGATTTTCTACATAGATCTCAGAGGTAGATTTGTAGAGAATTCGTAGGAAATTCTACATGGTATCAGAGCTAGTTGATCTATAGAGAAATTTCTACAATATGGCATGAGGGTGAATGGATGAAGAGAGATTTGGCTCATCCATTCTATCGTCAGGTGGGATGTGGAAGTCCCATCTCGAGTTTGGATTTTGCATCATCAATATGAGGTTATTTCTCTTTTTATTTCTATGAGTATTATACTAGATTATATGTCGTTTATATGGTTGTGATTTCATTGGCATTTCTATTGCTATTATACTAGTTATATATGTGTTTTATGACAATAGCTACGTATGGCTCTCATCATGTCTTTACTTGTAAATGAATGATCAATGTATCTATGACCTAATGGATGAAATGGAAGATAATATTTTGAGGCATCAATGTCTCATAGTGATTCTCAGTTAAGTATGAGACTTCTATGCTCAGATATCTTATTTACACTTGTCGATTACATACTCGTGATGTGTTTGAAAAAATTTATGTCATGGTTAGTGGGGTCCAATTAAGGTCTTATTCAAGTAATTTATTTTGCACTACCAATTCCCTATTATCTTACTGTTATGAAGATTTCATTCTATTATGCGTAGTGATGTCGGCTCTAGGCCTGAAAAAGTGGCTCAAATCCTAGGGACGTTGCCACAACACTGACAAAAAGAGTTCTTGGATGCTAGCTTGCAGGCATGTGAGAGCATTAAGAGGTCCTTGGACATTGGCATGCCTATAGCATGAGAGAATCCAGAGACCAAGTGGTCCAAAATCTCAGTCGGACCCAGGGGCCTGGTTGGAAGAAATGTTGGATTGGTTTCTAAGGTCCAAATGCTGATGTTAGATGTTTGTATTATGTGTTTCCATTGGTTCCACTTCCTTAACATGACTTAGGAGGTAAAATCATATCATAGTGGCCTCTTGTTGCATTTTACCCCTGTTGGACGGTTGCTTGGGTAGATGTGGAAGGAGGGTGTTACAACAATGATGGATTGGACCATACCGAAAAATGTGAATAAAGTTCTTAGTTTTATGCGTTTAGCAAGATAATTTCAAAGGTTTGTAGAAGGGCTCTAAAAAAATTCAAAGCATGTCAAAACCCCCACACATAAAGGATTTAGATATGAGTAGACTAAGGAATGCGATATTGCATTCACTGAGGTTAAAATATTGGTGCACTTCACTGAGGTTAAAAGATTGGTGCACTTCACTGAGGTTAAAAGATTGTTGACTAGTGCACCAATCTTGCAAGTTCTTGACATTGACAAGGAATTTATTGTATGTACCGATGCATCCATGCAAGCATTATGTTTAGTATTAATTCAAGAAAATGGAATAATAGCATATGCCTCAAGGAAGTTAAAACTTCATGAGGAACTTTATGTCGTGCATGATTTAGAGTTTGTCATTGTCATGCTAGGTTTAGAGATATGGAGACACTACCTTGTAGGGAAAATATTTGTGCTCAAAAGATATCACCAAAGTTTGAAATACTTGTTTTCCCAAAGGGACTTAAATTCAAGGCAAACATGACAGGTGAATTCTTAAGCGAATATGAATTTGGAATTTCATACATGAAGGGGAAGGAGAATGTAGTGTCAGATGATCTAAGTAGAAGACCAAGGATATTTTCCCTTATACCCATTAAGGTATATTTGAGGGAGAAAGCACTAGAACATCTCTTTGAATATAGATGGTATTTAAAAGTAAGATCCATACTTCAATGCAAAGATCCAAGAGAACCTAAGTTTGAAGGATATGAACTAGAGAATGATGGATTGTTACGATTCAAAGGAAGGATCTATATCTCTGATATTGGAGATATCTGAAACACCATCCTCAAGGAAGACCACAAAAATATTTATTATGTGCATCCTGGTGTAAAGAAAATGTATGATGACACAAGGAAACTCTTCTTTTGGATAGGAATGAAGTGCGGTATTGTCTAATTCATTGCAAAATGTCTTGAATATCAACAATTAAAAGTCGAACATCATCACCGAGTAGCTATCCTACAACCACACAACATTCCTATGACTAAGTGGGAG
Organism: Pinus tabuliformis; assembly: GCA_031772625.1. Lineage (NCBI taxonomy): Eukaryota > Viridiplantae > Streptophyta > Pinopsida > Pinales > Pinaceae > Pinus > Pinus tabuliformis. The sequence continues at coordinate 559,575,404 of CM062806.1, forward strand.
GTGATTTCTATGGATTTTCTCATGGAGCTACCTCTTACCCCACAAAGGCACAATTCCATTCTGGTTGCATTGGATAAACTAATGAAAAGTGCTCACTTTATTCCCATAAAAGATAATTATGAAGTTGTTGATGTAGCTCGGTGATCCAAGTGGATGTTGGTGGCCACCCACCTACCCCACTTGGACCCCCACAGCTGTCTCTTTCAGTTTTTCAGTTTCCTTAATTGTAGCATAATTTACTATTTTTAGCAGGTTTTCGGGTTGTGAACTTCCAAAGCCGTTTTGAGGCCCTAAATGATGTCTTTTGGGAAAATTTAGAGCAACATGGGTCCATGGACTAATGTCGCTCTTCCGAAAGTTGTAGTCCTTGGATATATCCTTCTAACGAGCTATGGTGCGAATCAAACATAGATCATATGCAAAAGTTACGACCTCAGGAAGTTGATGTACCAATTTACCGAAACAGGGCCCACAGTTTGGTGTTTCATCTCCTAGGGTTAGGTTTTTCTATGTTTAGGATTTTACATTGTTTCTCAACAATAAATAGGCCTTCGAGCCTCATCATAACAGAGTTCAGAGGCATGTAGCCGTTACATGTCTTCTCAGAGATAAGCTACCATCGCCCTAGCTAGTTTATTTCCATTTCTGTTTGTAAGCATATTTCAATATTTTACATTAATGAGATGAAGTATTATTTATGTTGTATCTCTATATTTAGGGCTATCTCTGTAATTTTTTGTGTTCCTGTTTAAATCCGGATCACTCAGGTATTTATAAATGAAACTATCCGGTTCCATGGAATTCCTAAAAAGATCATATCATATATGGATTCACGATTCACTTCAATGCTATGGAATTTTATGAAATCTGGTTTAGGAACCCAATTAAATTTAAGAATGGCTTATCACCCTAAGATTGATGGGCAGAAAAAAGGGGTGAACCAAGTAATGGAAGATATGTTGAGGATGTATATTATGGACCAACAAAAACACTAGGAAAAGTACATGCCCTTGGTTGAATTTGCATACATTAATAGTTATTACCGTTCAATCATAATGCCTCCATTCAAAGTGTTATATGGAAGAACTTGCAGAACACTTCTAATTTGGGACAAGAAAAAGGAATAAGTAACGTTAGACCAAAATTCATTCAACGAATTCAAGTACAACTAAAAAAAATAGGAAATAGTTAAAAAAATCTAGAGATAAATAGAAATCTATGTTGATGTTCACAGGATGGATAGGAATTGTGACATCTCCCACCGAATTATGATAGATATTTCTTCTAATACTGTACTTGTAAAAGGTAAAGGGATTTTTTTTTTAAGATAACAGTACTACAACTATTAAAATGTAATGTTCTTTCTACTTTTATCCATTATTAGATAATCCAATAATAATACCATTTCTTGACTAACAAAACTAATAATTATAATTCATTGAATTCTAATGTCTATTATCAGTATTTCATTGAATTCTAATGTCTATGTCCTTGTGTCTTTGGGTTACATTTTTTTTAGGTTAATCTTATTATTTATCCCAACATGCCTATCATAGGAGTTTGTCCTCTTCGAGTATTAGAGTCTGATTTCAAAAGAATATTAAATCCCAACATGTCTATCATAGGAGTTTGTCCTCTTCGAGTATTAGAGTTTGATTTCAAAAGAGTATTAGATCCGAACATGTCTATCATAGTAGTTTGTCCTCTTCGAGTATTAGAGTTTGAATTTGTCCTCTTCGAGTATTAGAGTTTGAGTTTGATTTCAAAAGAGTATTAGATCCCAACATGTCTATCATAGGAGTTTGTCCTCTTCGAGTATTAGAGTTTGATTTCAAAAGAGTATTAGATCCCAACATGTCTATCATAGGAGTTTGTCCTCTTCGAGTATTAGAGTTTGATTTCAAAAGAATATTAAATCCAAACATGTATATCATAGGAGTTTGTCCTCTTCGAATATTAGAGTTTGATTTCAAAAGAGTATTAGATCCCAACATGTCTATCATAGGAGTTTGTCCTCTTCGAGTATTAGAGTTTGAGCTTGTCCTCTTCGAGTATTAGAGTTTGATTTCAAAGGAGTATTAGATCCCAACATGTCTATCATAGGAGTTTGTCCTCTTCGAGTATTAGAGTTTGATTTCAAAAGAATATTAGATCCAAACATGTATATCATAGGAGTTTGTCCTCTTCGAGTATTAGAGTTTGATTTCAAAAGAGTATTAGATCCCAACATGTCTATCATAGGAGTTTGTCCTCTTTGAGTATTAGAGTTTGATTTCAAAAGAATATTAGATCCAAACATGTATATCATCGGAGTTTGTCCTCTTCAAGTATTAGAGTTTGATTTCAAAGGAGTATTAGATCCCAACATTTCTATCATAGTAGTTTGTCCTCTTTGAGTATTAGAGTTTGAATTTGTCCTCTTCGAGTATCAGAGTTTGAGTTTGATTTCAAAAGAGTATTAGATCCCAACATGTCTATCATAGGATTTTTTCCTCTTCGAGTATTAGAGTTTGAATTTTTCCTCTTCCAGTATTAGAGTTTGATTTCTGTGTAGAGTTTGAATTTGTCCTCAAATTCCTCTTCAAGTATTAGAGTTTGAATTTGTCCTCTTCGAGTATTAGAGTTTGAATTTGTTCTCTTCGAGTATTAGAGTTCTCTGAGTATTAGAGTTTGAATTTGTCCTCTTCGAGTATTAGAGCCGAAGAGTTTGATTTAACTCGAAGAGTTTGATTTCAAAAGAGTATTAGAGTTTGATTTCTTCGAGTATTAGAGTTTGATTTAACTCGAAGAGTTTGAGTATTAGAGCCGAAGAGTTTGATTTAACTTGAAGAGTTTGATTTCAAAAGAGTATTAGAGTTTGATTTCTTCGAGTATTAGATCCCAATATGTCTATCATATGATTATAAACAGTAAGAAGATTTCACTAATCTATGTGCATGATATGTATTACATAGCATTGGTATGGTTTCACACAGACTAATTCATTTCTTTTTCATGTATGGAGTGTGTTCCACTCCACTTGAAAATTGAATTTTCCTTTGCCATGTTATATAATTATCATGAGGGCTTTCCATAACACATATGGGACTATTGACGTTATTTTGATTCGATAATTTATTTATTTTCACGGATTTTCCATTATTGGAACCACCTCTATAATTAGCACTACACACATATTTAATTCCTTGAGGCCATGAATGAGAATTTCTCGAAGCTATAGCTATAAAACACATTTAAAATATTAATTGTATTTACCTCATCCTGACTGTACATTTGTTAAACTAAATATCTAATGGTTGTAATTCATTCGGTTGAAACATCGTGGTAACCACCCTCAGGGTCACCATCAATCGCTCGCATTTGCACCTCCTGTCTATGGGAAAAAGATCTGCTCCCAGTGGCTTTCTAGTGTTACCTTCGGTCATGCTCTCACATTCTACTAAAACATTTGTCTAATGTTGCTTGGTTGGCATGCTCTGGTATTGAAATGAAAGACTCCGGCAGTTAGTACTTTTACGGTCAGAAAAACATTTGTCTAATGTTGCTTGGTTGGCATGCTCTGGTATTAAAATGAAAGACTCCGGCAGTTAGTACTTTTACGGTCAGAAATTCTCTCCCCAATCTGGTTTGTAGTAGTATTTTTCCTTCCAGAATTTCGTTCTCATTTTCTTACATCATTATTTAACTTCGGAGGTGTTTTAGCTGGAGCATCCAGGTGATTTATGAAAACCACCACCTCTGAAAACAACTTCAGTTTTGTTTCCCCACGTGTGGCCAAAAGCATACAAGGTTCAACTGGTAATTCTGGAATTAGCGAGTGTTTATCATTATTTTCTCGTTTCTTGAATTTTCCTTTTGACAGCTTATAACCCTAGTACTGATACATGAATGCTACGGTTTATTGTTTTTGGGTGACATAGAAGGAAGGTGTTACACCTCTCCACGGACATACCGACGCTCCATGACACTTATTATATATTTTTTCTTTGCTCGAGTCGTGCTCCATATGGGTTATCCCAAAAAAAAAATTCGGACATTTGATTTTTGCTATTTGATGCAAGACCATACTCCCTTTCTGGTATGAGACTCATCTCCAACGTAACGATAATTCTTTGGAGTGCATACTCGTGACTTGCCAAGTTTTTAACTTGTATTATAATCTATTTTGACTCCATGATTTTTCTTGACAGTTAGGGGAGAGCTAGTACTAAGTTGTAGTCACAAACAGCAGAATTCCAAGACTCTTTCTACACAGGTTTCGCCCACGGGTTTTTCTCTTAGTCTTTTAATTCCTAGATTTAAACCTACAGGAGCTATGGCCTCCCTTTTGCTTAAAATCATACATATGCATATTGTTAAATTTTATGAGCTATTGCAAGCCTCGACCAGTCAGCCTTCCTTACAACTCAAATTCTTCATCTTTTGTCAAATTTTTACTGCAATTTTGACTTGTTTTCTGGATTACACACAAGTTATTGCTTCCATGTGAATGCTTAATTGAAATTTTCTTCGATGACTAGCCTCATCTAAGTATTGGGTATTCTTCAACCCTTGTGATGTTTTTATGGCCTTTCTTTGTTTTAATTTATAATTTATATACCCTTTATTACTATATTTTTTATTTACATTTCTCACAATTTTTCTTTTACATTTGTGCACCACAACCAAGTGTTATATACAAGGAAAGAGAATTTGTTGTTTTCTTTGGGTAATAATCAATGAGTTATTTTGTTCATCCATACATATCTTCGATTGTTTGTATATAATATATAATAGACATTTATATTTTATATGTAACCAACTACTAAATGACTAGAACCCTGAAGAAATCTGTCATGGAACCTACTAGGGGTTTTTCTAGTTCTACATATTTACACTATGGATTATACATGGCAGCTGGGAGATTATTCTCTCAACTATCCAATTTACTAATCCCAATTTCCCATTATGCGTATACATTGCATAATATAATTCCATGTGCAAACTTAATCTATTTATTTATATCCTGAAGATAATTTCACAGTAATTACACAATAGAACAGTCTCCCACAAACTATAAGAACGTGCAACATAATTTGTCATAGATTCCTTATTGTCAAACTTACCAACCATTCCTTATTTTCCTCTTTATATCATGGTATATCAGCATAAGTCATGTTGGTTCTCACCCTAGTCTTTGTGAATTGTATCTGTACCTACACACCTGCACTTGCATACATTTCTAGACATAAAATTTCGTACAATATTTCATCTGTGTTAACTATTTGCAAATAAACACATTCATAGATTTATAACCTTATAAATATAGTGAGATTGAATTTGAGACTTATATGAAATATCTTGGGGAATATTAAGAAGGCTCTCACTGTCCACCCAATCATAAGCTAATTGCTCACCTAGCTACCCCTGATATTCACCCCTACCAGTAAGAGACTTAGCCTTCTGAACAGCTCAGAGAATATCTTCTTGTAACACAAAGCAATGTCCTACTTTTCTGTAAGGGTTTCACCAGTCTTTATCTCCCATTGGTGTGGTTTAGAAACTATTGTATTTCTCTCCCACATTATTTTCAGTTAAAAATCAAACTCTTGGATTTTATCTCCAACCATTTATCTCTGGTTGGTGTATTTTCTAAACTAATGGAATTTTTCTCTAGCCATTTCTTTCTCATTTTGATACACTTTCATATAAATTTCCTTTCCTTTCAATATCCTCTCTTTCTCTCCTAGGGGAATGGGAAAAAATGAGGAATTTCTCTCTTCTGTTGTTCCTCTTCTTAGGGCATAACTAATTCTCACATTGCTTATTTGAATGTTAGGGATTTAGTTCTACCTAGTATCCCTTTACATATTCTCAAGAATATTAACACAATAAAATTAATTTAATTTTTCATTTAACAACAAAATAAATATTTACAATAACTAGTCTTTTCTAGACTTTTAACATTTCATGAGTGATTACCCAGGGATGTTACATATCCCCTCCAATGAAAAGGGACATGGTCCCCAATGTTTCAAATCACATTCCTCTTTGGAATAATATAAGAAATACATCCTTCATTTCATCTTTCATCTTTCAAGTGACCTCCTTAGGCCCAAAGTGATTTCATGGCACTTTACTTTGAGCAATGACTCAATTTCTGAAGTAAAATTCACTCCTTTCTAAATTTCATATTTCATTTATAGTATGTTCTCGTCTATGCTAAATAGGAAACATACCCAATAGGGTCAGTGACACGTACCCCAATAAGTTCATGTGCTTGTACAATAACCCAACAAAGGTTAGCGCCCTGCACTTCAATAAGAGTTAGCAACAATATTGTAAGCACACCAATAACAGAAATAAATCCTTTTTTCACTTACCTCATGGATAAACCAAATGACATGGACCCCACTACGTGGTTCCATTGTAAATTTTAGTCTATGGAAATACCAATTCCATTGGCACTATTTACATAGTGACAATAATATTTCAGGAAAAATTTACTTTTCTTACCTTTTCAAGGAAGTTACAATGTTGTCTACTTTGTCCAATGGGACTTAGACTCTCTCATCCTTGGCTACTTTGTGATTCTCCTTTAGCACAAAAAATAAGTGTTAACATTGCAACATGCTTTCAATTTTGACCTTTTTCATCTTGTATTGAAGGTTGTTGATGAGGGTTATATGTTGCTTGTTTCTATGTATAGTCATGGGGTTCTTCCCTTTGCACATATATGCACACTGACTGACTCATACACATTATGTTAGTATATTTATCCTCATCAATTTAGAACATCTTTTAAATTTTTCTAAGGGACCAATATCTTAGTTAGCAAAAGCTAGGTTTAGAAACTTCTCTTCATAGTTAGATATGCACCACTCGTTCACAATCTTTTTCTTTTCCGCTAGAATGTTCCAAGTCATATAATCTTTCAATTCTACTAGGTTTCTCCAGGGAATCAATTCAATGGTTACCTGTTTATCCTAAATCATCAATTCATATTAGTCTTTAGTTGACTACCATTTCAATTAACTAGATGTCTCAGATATTTGATTTCAGGTGAGCTTGACTCTTCTCTTTATGGAAAACAGTATAAATAAATCTGTTAGAGAATTTTCCAATGAGTGAATTACACCAATCTGCACCCTCATATAGATTTAATAACAATTTTATCTATTAGAGCTAGACCAATCAAATATTTCCTGCTCTTTTAAGGGTCCATTGCATTTTTTGTTTGTTTTTTTCTTTTTTACTAATTCACAATTCCATGTACACATAGCACAATAAAACAATACACATATACACATGACTCAACACTTTACACATTAACACACAATTCCAGAGACCATAGCATCCTTATCCATGTGAACAGGGTCATACTTCATCTTTTGATTTTCGATGACCACAATGTAAGGGTGCTCAATACAAATTCCCATTTTCTAACGTATTCCTCTCTTCATGCCATCTGTAAGTAGTCATCCTCCTATTCCAATGATCCCGGATAACCATGTCAACATACTAGCATTTTCATATATATAGACATACATATATACATGTGCAATTCAAGTCAATGTTAAGAGAACTCCCTTTGAACTTTTTATTTTCCATCATTCCCATGGACTCAACCAACCTACTTGGCTATCAAATTACTATTTTCATCCTCCATTTTAACCTTGATCAGTTTCATCTTGCACATGTTTGTGTAAGACTGTCATTTTATAAATATTTGCAACGCTATTTCCACATGCCTTCGTGCTTATATGTCTCTAGGCATAACCAACATACTATTATCACTCTCACTTTTAATTGGAGAATCTCAAAAGCTTCCTTTTGTTTTGTTATCTCAATAAATTATCACGCTATTCTACCCTATTTGACCAATGTTCTACGGATTCTGGTAGGGGGTTTTAGGCTGGAATTTCTTCTGTATCACACAATTACTTGCTTCCACACACTTCACTTCCCTTGAAAAATATCATTGGCCATGCTTTGTCCCATCATTCTTTAAGTTTTTATGATATCTAAAATCAAAATTTAGACTTTAAGTAAATCAATTCCTAAAATTTCTTAATTAAGGAAGTCACAAGATATTCCCTTTGGAATTAAAAAAAAATCATATTTTTTCTAAGTAAGCATACGATTAAATTTTCCATTATCTTATTAGTGTTGAAGACCAAAGCTACTCATGGTAGCCATGGTTGTGTACTCACAATCATATGTTACAATATTTATCATTCTCATACTTGAGTTATATAGATATTATAGGTTTTTTATTTGACACAGATATTTTGTATCTCCAATTCAGTTACACATGTTAACATTGGGTACCTCCTATGTTTGTGCTACACTTTGTTCTACATAATATAGAGTTTTTCACCCTCTTCTCAACATTTTTCCACATGTATTTATATCCCTATGGAGCATCTTGCATACATTTTATCAATATTTACCTTAGGGCTCACAATGCTTCCCTAAGCAATAATACAATATCTTTATTTTTTGAGCTTTTCTAGAAAAATGAAAACAGTAATGGTAACGCACTTTCTTCCATATAAAATGTTTATAAGAGAAGTTCAATTTTCAACTTTTTTGTGCCAGGTCTTTTACCCAAATCAACTTTGACATAAGCAAGTCGTCTCTCTTCTTTTTTTTAATCATAGACAACATCTTTTTCTCTATGCTCTTCTATCATTTTTATCCACACCCTACCATTTCTAGTTGCATTTTTTAATCTATAAAAGTGCCACATACATACACTATTCCAAGCATTACTTGTATTTAATCTAGCGTATACTAACATTTACTAGATCTGCTATATATATATATATATATATATATATATATATATATATATATATATATATATATATAATATATATATATTATATATATATATGTATATATATATCCTACTTCCATGATTGCAATTGTTTTTTGATAAATTATTTTTGTACTTCCATTTATGCTCCTTACTTCACTGATCACTACTATGCACAGGCTTGAACTTATCCTCCAAGGGACCACCCCCTTCCGGTAAAGTCCTTTTCCTTCCACTACGTTTTCTCTTTGATTCCAGAGTTTTGCTAATACAAGTGTGCTAAATTAGAGTGGTTCCATTATGGTTTATTAGTGATGTACCAATTATCTTTACTTCCACATGGGCGCTACTTATGGTCCATATTCCCCTTACAAGATTGACTCTTTGCAGGGGTTAATCTATACTCCTATAGTTAGTTGTTTTTCCTCATCTAGTTTATATGGGTACAATGATTTTGTATATATACAACCAATGAAAAGTAAGTTGCTTTTCCTTCATAAGTATAACAAAACCTTAGGTAGTGCACATAAATTGGTACTTGGTTTTATGATTAGTTAAATCTTACAATTATGTAAGTTTCCCACTTGGCTTCAACCCCCTTTTTCTTATTTGAATTATTTTAATCATGTATTTCATTATAAAACATAGTTTTAATCTTCTATATTGATGTTGTTATCACGATTACATTCAAGTTCACCACCAAGGCTTCCTTAATATAAAAATTTTTAACATGTACATATAACAAATATGTTCAATACAAGAGTGATCGCCACTTGAATGAAAACGTTCATCATTGTTCCGTACGTAGGTCTATGGAAAGCATAGGCATACAATTATTAAAGAACATACTTTATGTTTCATCACCCTTTTCCCTTTCATGTTGTTTTTATTTTTTAATGGCTTGTTATGGCACTGGTCACTCTGATTCCATGCAGAAATATTAGCTAGAAAAACCTACTTTTAGATAAGTTTTTATGTATATATTGAGTGACCAACACTCATATTTCTATGTTAACAACTTGTGCTTGACCCAAACAGGCATAGTTATTGGTGATTTTTTTTAACAAGCATTTACAATTATCTAAGTTTTAATGCTCAACTTTGCCACAACTTAATAACTATGTACTATAACAGATTTATTTTTTTCACATATCCCTCCCTACTTGGGTCTTATCTATAGTGATTACATTTGAAATTGAATCATTATTTTGATTCAGTTATACTAATATAGTAGTCTCTCTACTTTGTTTTCTGAGTTTTTCTTTAGTCATACTTGTGTACTTCATCTTCGTTAAGGTTTGCTAATAAATCCATCATTTCTTTGCTATGAATATAGTAATTTTGTAAATTTCTTGTATTCATATTTATAAGAGTACATTATCTACCAAACCATGTTAGGAATTGCTTTACTACTGGTTACTCTCAGTTTCAAGTCTTTTATTATCCCAACAATTATGTTGTAGGAGGTGACACTTCATCTCCTAAGTGCACCTAGGTATAGTGTCCATCCCTAGGAGGTATATCAGGTGCTTGCACCTTATTATATTCTTTATCTCTTAATTCTATAACACCAACAATAATTTTGTTTAACTTCCCGCTTTGGGTTGACCCCTAGGTCTTAGAGTTGAACCTACTTCTCTGGTACCACCTGTCACATCTCCCACCAGATTACCATAGATATTACTTCTAATAATTTACTTGTAAAAGAGAAAGGATTTTTTTTTTAGATAACACTACTATAACTATTAAAATGTAATGCACTTTCTACTTTTATCCATTGTTAGATTACCATCTTTCACTAAATAATAATACCATTTCCTCACAATAAAAAATAGTAATTTATTTAATTCTAATGTCTATGTTGATCCATATTTATAAAGGAACAAAATGAAATACAAAGATCAACTAAAACATATAGATACAACGAAAACAAAACTTCAATTCATTAATAACAAAGTACTGAAAATTGTTTACATGCAGAATGGAAATAAACTAGCTCAAGTGATGGTAGGTTATCTCCGAGAAGAGATGTAGAGGCTACATTCATTTTGAGATATGTTGCAATAAGACTCAAAGGCCTATTTATTATTGGGAAACAACGAAAAACCCTAAACATGCAAAACTTTAACCCTAGGAAATGAAGCACCAAAGGTTTATGGGTTCTGTTAGGGTAAATTGGTACATTAACTTTCCGGGGTTGTAACTTTGGCATATGATCTCTGTTTGATGCATGTGATACATTGTTAGAAAGATTTATAAGAGGACTACAAATTTATATTTTAAACCCCTATGAAAAGCTATGGGTTTACCTATTTTCAAAAAAAAAAAATGTTGTTTAGGGCCTCAAAACGGCTCTGGAAGTTGAGGACTCGAAAAACTGTCAAAAATAGTAAACTGTGCTACAATTAAGGAAATTAACAAAAAAAAAATGATGAGGGTCCAAGTGGAATAAATAGGTGGCCACCAATATCCACCTGAATCATATGTCCTCATATTTTGGGTTACATTTCTTTTGTGTTAATATTATTCTCTATCCCAACATGTCTATCATAGGATTTTGTCTTCTTCTATTAGAATTTGGTTTGAAAAAAATTACATATTTTTTGTGTTTAGTATTCTTTATTCCAACATGTCTATCATTGGATTTTGTTTTTTTATTATTAAAATTTTCGATTTGTCTTTTTTAGTATTAGAATTTGATTCGAAAAGAATTACATTTTTTTTGTGTTAATATTATTCTTTATCCCAACATGTCTATTATAGGATTTTGTATTAGAATTTGGTAGAATTTGGTTTGAAAAGAATTGTAATTGTGTACTGATCATTATAAGCAATAAGGATATTTCACTTATCTATGTGCATGATATATATTGAGTAACATTGGTATGCTTTCACAGAAACTAACTCAATACTTTTTTGTGTATAGATTGTGTTCTGTACCACTTGAATATTGAATTTGACTTTGCCATGTTATATAGTTATCGTGAGACCTTTCCATAACACATATGCGACTACTAACGTTATTTTGATTTCATTATTTTTTTTTATGTGTTTTCCATTGTTGGATTCACGTCTATAGTTAGCACTACATAAATATTTAATTCCTTGAGGCTATGAATGGAGTTTCTCGATGCTCCAATTGTAAAACACATTAAAAATATCAATTTCATTGACCTTATCCTAAGTGTACATTTTTCAAATGGAAGATTTAACGACTGTAATTCATTTGGTTGAAACATGGTGGTAACCAACCTCAGGGTTTCCATTAGCTGCTCGCATAAGTGCCTCCTAACTATGGGAACATGCTTTGTGCCTAGGGTTTCTATGGTTTCCTTCCATCATGCTCTCACATTCCATTGAAACATTTTCCGGTGTTTCTTGGTTGGCATATTTTGGTGTTGAAATGGTAGAATCGTGCGGCTATTATGTTTATGGTTATAAATCTTTTCCCCAATCTAGTTGCAAGTAGGGTTTTTCCTTCAAGAAATTCGTTCTCATTTTCTATCATTCTTTAACTTGACAGGGTTTTTAGCCAGAGCGACCTTGGTGATTTATGCAAAACGACCTCTCTAAAGACAACTTTAGCTCTATTTCCCCACACATGGCCAATCTCATACAAGGTTTGATTGGTAATTCTCGAATTAGCTAGTGCTTATCATTGTTTTCCCATTTCTTGAATTTTCCTTTCGACAAGGGTTTATTGATTTTGGATGACATAGAAGGAAGGTGTTACACCTATCCAGAGGTAATATTGACCCTCCATTACAATTATATATATATATATATATATATATTTATTTATTTGAATTTTCCTTTCGACAATTTAAAACCCTAGTACTAGTATATGCATGCTAGGGTTTATTGATTTTGGATGACATAGAAGGAAGGTGTTACACCAATACATAGCTAATACTGACCCTCCATGATAATTTTATATCTATATCTATATCTATATATATATATATATAAAACTCGAGGCACGTTCCATATGGTTTATCCCAACATAATTTTCCTTAACATTTTGTGTTTTTTATTTGGTTGCAGGACCATTCTGGGTTCATGGTATGAGAATCATCTCCAAATTAGACAAAAATTCTCTGGAGCACATACCCATGACTTTCCATCTTTTTAACTTGTATAATCTATTTTGACTCCTGGGTTTTTCTTCACAGCTAGCCAAGAGCTAGTAATAATTTATAGTCACAAGGTTTAGACTTCCAAGACTCTGTCTACAGAGGTTTCACCCAAGGGTTTTTCATTTAGTCTTTTAATTCCTATATTTAGACATACAGAGGCTATGAGGCGATGAACTCCCTTTTGTTTACAAAGAAACATACATATATTATTAAAGTTTCAAAGCTATTGCAAGTCTCGGTTATTCGACCTTCCTTACATATAATGGAGAATTTCTTTTTTCAAAGAAAACTTAGTGTAATATTCATTCTTTTTTATAACAACTATCTCACTCACAATTGTTTGAAAACAATTTTGATTCTTCATCTTTTGTCATATGTATATTATTAAAATTTCAGAGCTATTGCAAGTCTCAGTTATTCGACCTTCCTTACATATAATGGAGAATTTCTTTTTTCAAAGAAAACTTAGTGTAGTATTCATTCTTTTTTATAACAACTGTCTCGCTCACAGTTGTTTGAAAACAACTTTGATTCTTCATCTTTTGTCAAATGTTTACTGCAATGTCGACTTGTTTGCTAGATTACATAGAAGATATTGCTTCCATGTAAATGCTTAATTGAGATGTTTTTCAATGACTGATCTCATCTAAATATCACGTATTATGCAACCCTTATGACATTTTAATTTATAATTTATATACCCTCTAATGCTAGATTTTTTATTTACATTTTTTGCAATTTGTCTTTCTATGTATATTACTACACTTGTGCACCAAAACAAAGCTTTATATAAAAGGAAAGATAATTTATTGTTTTCTTTTGGTAATACTCAGTCAACTATTTTGTTCTTTCGTACCTTTCTTCGATTATTTGTAAATAATATATAATAGACATATATTTGTTTATATATAACCAACTACTAAATTACCAAAACCCTCACGAGACCTATTAGGGGTTTTTCTGGTTCTACATATTTACACTGGGGATTGTACACGATGGTTGGGAGCTTACTCTCTCGATTGTACAAGTTACTAACCCTAGTTTCCCATTATTCATATATGTTAGAAAATATAATTTCATGTGCAAACTTAATCTCTTTATTTCTTTCATGAAGATAATTTCATAGTTATTACCAAACATAACATTCTTCCACAAACTATAAGAACATGTACCATAATGTGACATAGATTATTTATTGTCAAAAGTACCATTATTGTCAAAAGTACCAACCATTTGTTGTTTTCCTCTTTATATCATGGTATAGCAACAGAAGGCATGTTGTTTCTTGCCACAATCTTTGTAAATTGTATCTGTACCTCAACACCTGCACTTGCATACTTTTCTAGACATAAAATTTCATACAATATTTCATCTATATTATCCATTTATAAGTCAATACATTCATAGATGTATAACCTTTTAAATATGGTGAGGTTGAATTTGAGAATTATTTGAAATATTCTAGGAAAAATGCACAGGGATCTCATGGTCCACCCAACCGTATGCTAATTTCTTTCCTAGCTACCCTCGAGCTTCACCCCTACCAGTTAGAATCATTTTTCTAAACAATTCATAGAATATCTTCTTGTAACCCCAAGCGACTTCCTTCTTTTGTTTAAGAGTTCAACTAGTTGCTATCTCCCACTCTTGTGGTTTGGAAACTAATGTCTTTCTCTCCTACATTATTTCCAATTAGAGACTAGACTCTTGGCATTTATCTCCAGCCATTTATCTTTGGTCGGTGTATTTTCCATACGCGTTGTATTTTTCTCTAGCCATTTCTTTCATATTTTAGTACACTTTCATAACATTCCTCTTATTGCACTATCCTCTCTTTCTCTTTGAGAGGAATGGGAAAAAATGAGGAATTTATCTCTTTTTGTTATTCCCCTTCTTGGGGGATAACTAATTCTCTAATCTCCTCTAACTATTAGGGTTTTATTTCTACCCGATAACCCTATACATATTCTCAAGAATATTAACACAATAAAATTTGTTTCCTTTTTAATTTAACAACAAAATATAAATATTTACATCAACTAGTCTTTTCTATACTGTTAAGTTTTTAGTCATAACTAAATAATAAAAGTCATGAGTGATTACCAAGGGGTGTGATAAGAATTATTAAGTAGGAGATCACATTTTTATCTGTACTAGACCAAACAAAATCACCATCCACTTTGGAAAGGGAAAAAATTGGACAACTCGGTTTATTGGGCCATTTAGAATTCTAGAAAGATTTGGATCTGTCACCTACTGTCTTGCACTACCACTCCACTTGCATCAAATTCATATTTTTTTTATGTATCTATACTAAGACACTACATATCCAGCGAATCTCATAACCTTTAGTGGAAGGAACTACAAGTATCAAACGAGGGAAACATTTTGGTTGAACCATTATGTATACTGGAAGGTAGGGTTCAACAACTTAGGAACTACTTGGTGCACCAAGCTAAGGTCCAATGGCACGAGTATAGTCATAGGTCTGCTAATTGGGAATATAGAAAGACCATATTCTAGAGTTGCCCCAACTTATTTTGATTTTGAAACACCTAATAATTATTTTATATATCATTATTTTATTTTAACCAAATACATGACACTATCATTTTGAACATATCTATAACTATGAAGAGTTACATGTGAGAATGTTGTTGTAATTTTTTTGTCATGTATGCTTAATTAAATATGCAATTGTTGATGGTACATGGATACCAATGTGAATAATTTTATGAATGAGATGTCTACATATTATGTTTTACTTATCAGCATGTGTGATTATTTTAAAGACCGCATATTTCTTATTATTTATGAGATGGATATAATTACAATGACCACACTTTAGTACTTAATGTGAAAGATAGATTGCAGATATATTGACTAGACATAGCGAAATATGTTATGTGAACTAAAAGATCAATATCACAGATTTCAAAAAATATGTATGCTGGAAATTGTTATTTTAATACATTTTGGTTTTAAATGTATTGATGCATATGTTATAGTGCGTAGACAAATGTTATATTGTAGATGATATGGTTATTTGGTTTCGAATATATTGATGTGTATGTTATAATGTGTAGACAAGTGTTTATACTTGAGATGATATTATTATCCAAACCAATTAGGTGATGACAAAACCAAAACAATTGAATCCCAATGAGATTCCATGATAGGGTGTTGACCATGGTCCTTCTAGGAGGGGTGGAGGTGTTTCCCACCATTTATCCTCCAAAACTTGGAGTCATGCGATGACTATGTGAATTGTGCTCCCCTATACTTAATGATGACTGCAAAATGCCTATTGGGAAAGTTAAGCATATGTAATTGATGCTCCCACCATTGGATTTCTGTGGATGGTTAAGCCAGTATAGTTGATTCCATGGCATGTTCCAGTAGAAGAAAAATAAGATGGGGGTGGAAGAGATTAGGATGGATAGCATGATTCTAGAATAGCTTGGGAACTCTCCTGGGGCAAGGTATGACTACTGAGGTGTAACCAATGAATGTTCAAAATATAAATCTTAAGTTTCCTCACATTGTAAATGAAAATTCAATTAAGGAACAAAATCCTTACATGACTATATTAATCACTAAAGTAATTACTAGTATACTATATAAACCCTAGCTTCAAGACAAAGTTTTAGGAAGGGTGTACATAATGACCCATCTTGAATTATGAACATAATATGATTATTAGCATACATCCGAGGCATGCATATGATAACTACATATGCATGTATCGCATGCACTACACCAGTATACATACTAATTAGCTACGAAGAATGTCTAAATATAGTAAATGTATTAATTATTAAAATACTAAATTAAATGGCTAGCTATCAAGAATGTAATGAATGCATTAAGTTTAGAATTATATAATTAAATTTAATGAATATAATAAACTAATATTACAATTGATAAACCCATTTAATATCTCATTAATTAATAAAACCATTTCAATAGAAACTTGAGAACTCGCTCAAACCAACCAAATCTGATTTTATAGTTGTGTGTCTATCTATATATATATATATATATATATATATATTATATATATATATATATAGAGAGAGAGAGAGAGAGAGAGAGAGAGAGAGAGAGACTTCCTCAAATCAATAAAAGTAATTTCTGACCAGATAATATGGTAGGTGATCGAATAAACAAAAATAATAATAGTAAATTTCACTCTTTATTAGAGGGAGAAGACAAGCGAATTGTTGAAACTTAAAAAATATTTTATGGAGAGATGGTGGGACGATTTGTTGGAAGGGAAGAAACCTCCCTGCTATAAGAAAATCGAATTGGGTGAAGACAACAAGTTTTTTTTGTTCGTGGATAGGAGAAAATATAAAATGGAGTTATGATGATGAGAGATTGTGATGAAATGAACCTGAGGGATGAGTCGAGGATCTAGATTCACTTAAAAACCTAGGAAACCTGAGCAATGTTCTTGGAGTTTTTGGCATGAGGGCTAAAATACTTTGATCTCAAAGTCTTTTGGGTCATAGAGCTGGAAGGGTTGATCCTAGGTAGGTAGGGAGGAATTGCTTGCCTTGATAATGGAACCATAGGAATCAGATTTTCCCACTGAGAAACATCATCTAGGGATTAACATCAGAAGAGAAAGCTAGGCATGTATATATATATATATATATATATATATATATATATATATATATATATATATATATATATATTATATTATATATATATATATATATAAGTAAGTTTAATTATTAATTTGGTTAAAGGAATTATGTTGCTATGAATGATATATGTTGATAGATTCAAACATAAAAATTTTCTTCTCAAAACTAACTAGAATGATAGGCCTTACATGATGTAAAGATGTTGTGATATAAATGCTTTTCATTTCTTTTTCTTTGGCTTATGAAATCATTACAGTGGCTGATATTTTTTTTTTATATTACTTGGAGGTTCATTAATTTTGTTACAATATTCAAAATCTGAAAAAGTGAAACAAATAGTTGGAATAAAAGGGTTAGGATTTTCTTTCAGATTCTTGCATGGAATACTAATAGTCAATAATCTATGCACATAAATTATATGCTTTTGGATGGTTGAATGTTTGGTGAGAGGATTGAAAGGCAATTTTTTGTGAGATCTAGTTTGTGAGTTACTTGGAAGAAAGAGAAACAGGAAGAGGAGCATATGTGATGCAAAAATAAGAAGAAGGATCAAAATATAAACAACTATAAAGAGAGCAAAGACAAAATACAAAACAAATACAAACCGAGATGGAGGTATTCAGAATTGAAGACCAGGTAAACCAACATTTTAAATCTTTTATGTATTAGGGGATTGTTGTCTCTTTCAGGTAGTAGCCTGAAAAGGAAAAGTTATGGACTCTAAGTGGAAGTGGGTGCTTCCAGCAAGTTGTAGCTTATAAAATCGATATGGCACATGTTCATATGCTATTCTTTTAATTAATTAGTTTTTAGATAAATTTATTAAAAGAGAATAACTAAGTTAATGATAAATATGAACCCTTGATTTGTGACTATTACTATGAATATTTTGGCAAATTCTATGGAGGTTAAATCTCTACCATCCACCTAATAATTATTGATAATTAAATTATAATTCTAGAAGACCTATTCTGAAATCAACATGTGTATTGATGTAATTAATTCATAAAATAAATGACTAGTAAATACCCATAGTCATCAAATAGAAAAATCCATAATAAGCATTAAATAATATAGTTCCATCTTAACCATAGATCTAGCATGCGCCAAGAGGGATCAAATCTTTTTAGGTGGAAACCACTTTTATAGTGAAAAACTTGAAAACATTGAAAACCCCTTTTAGCACTTAGATTTTGTAATTTACATAGCTTGAACTTACAATTGCAACAAATATTTACTAAATTTCCAACAAAATTGACCCAAAAAAATATACTTAAGAAGGGAATAAAATGTAAAAAAATGAGATTATTTGAAATGTTTTAACTATAAGATTTTTTTTTTTCAACTGCTTTATGTAATTTGTACATATAATTTTTTTAATTATATATAATATATACATTATTACATTGAAATATTTTATTTAACATGGACAATGAGATATTTTATTTATAAACTACATTGTACATAGTAAATTAGTTTTTTGGTTATTAATATATTTTTAAATATATGATATTAATTGTTTTTGCTAGCGATTGTGAGTCATTAAATGACTGACACTCCTAATTAGTGGCTTGAGTAACCCCAACACAAGGGAATTTAAGCCATCAAAATGACCCAGAGTTCACATTTGGCATGGGCACACCAACCCTACGCATAGTTGAATTTTTACCCACACATTTTCGAATTGGTGACCTTTACACTAAGAAGTTCCTTAATATAATACATTATCATTGTCCTTTTTATGCCCCATGGGAAGTACATGTTAATATTATTTAACGCTACATATTGAAAACTTTCATTTATGAATTATGAGTTACTAATATATGTGGCTTGCGGGTTTTTGCATATATATTGGGAGGTTGCTAGTTCCTCATCAGAAATATTTTAAAAAACAGTGTAGTATAACTTATAGAGAAAATAAACCTTTTCACCAAAAGTAGAAAAATAATTTCAAGAAAGAATGTGATTTTTTATGTTTTAAATGAATTTTTGAATGCATAAATGGATTCAATAGCCTGAAAAACCATCTCGCATTCAAATTCTAATGATTAAACAGCTTAAACATAAGTTTTTAAAAATCTCAATGGAAATTTGGTTGAAATCAACGAGGAAAAATGTCGTTAAAAAAGTTATTTTGTAAATCAAACTACACCATATATATATATGAGATGATACTTATTAGTTTTATATTAAAAATTTGAATAAATTAAAATTTCTCTTTTATTATTCTTAATTGAACTTTTTACTTTTAATTACTTTTCCTTCTTTGTAAATTGAAAGATATTATTATGATCAACATTATATATATATACACACACTTTATCTATCCATCTATGAAATTGATGTCTTGATATTCAAATAATTTATTTATGTGCTATATAGAAATATTTTTTTAAATCATTAACGATACTATTTTTATTTTTAATTAATTTATCTCTCTAAATTTGTAATAAAATTATGTTATTTCATATAGTTATCAAAATATTGTATTTATGGCTAAGAGTGGGGATGGGGGATTTTTACATCTCCTTCACATTTCAACTAACCAAGCTAATAAAAAAATGTAAATTTGCAATAAAACTATGTTATTTCATATCGATATCAAAATATTTTATTTTTGGCTAAGAGTGGGGGTGTAGGATATCCTTCACATTTCAACTAACCAAGCTGATAAAAAATGTATATTCATTATTATTTTTTATTATCATTGACTTTAAATTTTTATCTAAGGAATATTTCATTTTTATTTTAAAAGTTCACCTTTGGAGGAAAAGATTAGAACTAAGGTAAATAACATTATGACATTGTTAGTAGTCAATTAGGGGTAGGTTTTCACTCCTGCCAGATGCCTCTTGATCTTGGGCGGTTAACCTATTTCCATCTAAGGAAGATTTTTACTCATGCCATATGTCTCTTGCAGTTATCCTATTTCCTTACATATGAGGCCTCTTGGTCTTGGGAAGTTAACCTATTTCCTTACATCTAAGGAAGACTTTCACTGGTGCCATATGCCTCTTGGTCTTGGGCAGTTAACCTATTTCCTTACATATGAGAATGAGACAACCAATCTACCTATCCTAATAAAAAATATATATATATTAAACAGCTAAAGATTTATCCACTTATTATTACAATATATATATATATATATTACATTTCTCCCTTCTAAATAAATAAGTAAATACTTATTATTTTTAAATTTTGATTTAATATTATTGCTATTTATGTTATGACACATAATATATTATAGTGTAATGGAAAATGTATCATTTTCCATATTATTTAAGTATTAGTTATTTGTTGTGTTACATTAAGATTATGGTGTTTTATTTAGGTTATGGTGTTTTATTTAGGTTATAGATACTATTGGTTAGAAAGTTATTCAAACTTCTCAACTAAATTGTATTGTTATATATGTAATATTTTAAAGTGTTGAGTATAATATTTTGGCTAAGAGTTGCACATTTCTTTTTTCATATATTGTTTTCTAATTATTTTTGTCTCTTATAACTAAATAAAACAAATAATATAAATACAAATTAGCATTAACTATATTTAATAATATTTAACTATATTTAATATTATTTAAATAAATCATAAAAACATAAACATATATAATTATCAATCTAATAAAAATTTTCATTATTTATGTTATTTTTTTTTTATATACATTTTTCAGAAAATAGTTTCTTAACCGATTATTGTTATTTATCAAATCTTATGTCACCTATGACACAGTACTATATATTATTTGTTGATTTATTACATACAACCACCTATTATTGCAACATAATAAGCCACAATAAAATATATAAAAAAAAATTCACTCTAGTAGATCCTATTACAATATATCTCCCTTGTACTCTTTTATGTGACTCTTTTCCGTGTTCCCTTCTCCTGTTATGAGGGTATGCTAGTGTTAGTCGCATCTATTTGAATAAAAAAATGGAAAGCTTGAGTCAAGTATTTTGAAAATTAATTAATATATGATACTTGTAAACGTTTTATTAAAGGGTTAGTTTAAAATAAGGGTTGTGTGATAATTTAGGTTTATTTTTTGAAGTTTTTTTAAGAATAAAATATATATATATGAGAGAAAATATTAAGAAGAAAATTCCAATAGTGATTTTACAATAAAAATACCAACACATTTATTAATTAGGAAATAGGGGTGATCTTTTTTCATGGTGGACAAGTTCAGAAATCATATTTGTGGAGCTTTTGAATTTCCTTAAATAATCAAGCAAAATTGTATGCATTGTGGTAAGAAATAAAACGAGTTAAAAATATTTCAAACTATAAGTTAATTACAATTGGGGACTCAAACAATATCATTCGACACTTGAATCTAAGCATTAATGCAACAATGTCCGCTGCTCTTTATCTATAAAATGATATATCTATGTTTAAATTCATTTTTAGAGTTTAATGTCTTTCATGTTCTTCAAGAGATAAAGACCTCGACATATGCTCTAAGCAACTCGCAACAAGGAGGACACTAGGAACACCATGGATAAACAAAACTACTCTACCCCATCTGATCCCATGAAGGGCCCCATGGAAGTCTATGGATAAATAGAACCACACTTCTCCATCTTATACCATGGAAAAGGGTTGGAGGACATATGGTGATTGGAAGTCATATAGGAATCCAAGTTCTATGGCATGTGGATTGAGGTTTATGTCACATGGAGAGCCACACATTATATCAATTACAACAAGTTAACAATTAACATGGCACCCTCTCTATGTGTGTGCAATGTGTTCCAATACACTTGGAGTAGCAATGCAATAAGGGGAATTAATGTGTTCATGGGAATTGAGGATCCATACACTTTGTGATATCTTGAATTTAAAATTTGTAATCATGAATGGTGTTGGGATCACTCAATTCAAATTTGTAAGCTAGGAGCCTCCACTCTGTATTTCACATAGTTTAATTGAGAAATTAATATGGGCCTAGCATAGGGATATCTTCCTTTCCCTCCTCTCAATTTATTTTTGGATATTGTTTCCTAATGATGCAACATAGATTCATAATAGAATATGGTTTTTACAAATCCAATGCTCTAGTTAGAACCAATAGAGAACTATGATTGAATGACACCTATACATTATGAAAAATATGGTGGCTTCTGAGGGAAACATAAAATGACAAGTAGTAGAATGGAATGCAAATTTTTGGGAGCTTCAACAATAGTATATGGCACTTAGATTGCATGCAAACCAACTAGAAACAACCCTTTCAACCACCATGGAGATCATGGCAGAGCACATGATGCTAATCCAAAGATAGGTTGACAGCGTGCAATGGAAGTTGGAAGAGTTGTAGCTAAAATAAACCCAACCCGCTATGTTAGCAGCTTCTATGGCGTCATCTACTAATTTGATGTGCCTATCACTTGTGGCTTAGCTCCATATGAATATTGTAGAGCGACCTTGGTAATTTTCCATATGAAGGAAACTATGTCTAGTAGTAATGTAGGTTAATTTCAATATGATAGTGAAATTTTATAAAAATTGGAGAATATATATATGTTTTTGGTTTTTTGAATTAGTTGGGAAAAAATGTCAAGAATGAACCATATGTAAGAAAGGATTTGAAAATTTTGGCTATATAAGCAATACTGTGTACTCTTTATATTTACACAATATTACTAATAAATTCACCAATCATTATTAAGAAAATGAAAAAAAAAAAATGAATTTCAAAAAAGACAATTGATTTGAAAATACGAAAAAACATAAATAAATATATATATATATGGTTTTTTATATTAAAAAATCAATAATTAAAATATACATTTATTGTGATCATCAAAAATCATATAATTTTGTTGTAAAAAACTCCCTAACAAAATAGTAAACCGCCCATACGAAATAAAATTAAACCAACCATACGAAATAAAATTAGCCGTAATTGTTTAAGTTAACCATCATTAAAAACAAAGTGTGTGCCGATGACATTGTCACCGTGAATACCAACCACTTTAATTCTCATAATAAACGAGCAAACATTATACATCAAACAACTAAACATTTACCTACTCATTTACTATAACATATTAGATTTTTTTAATATTATTTGATTAATTTAAAAGTTTAAAATATTTGGGTCAAACTAATACTAAAACAGGAAAAACCAAACAAATATAAGAGACAAATACAAAGTCAGAAACAAGCTAATTATTATAATCACACTAAAACATATATAATAACTATGCTTACATTAATTTAAAGTTACGTAAAAATAAAGTACACTGTATTTTCAACATGTGAAATTGACGTTGAGGGTTTCTAGAAAGTGTAATAAATAATTACACGGGAGGAGCTCTAGAAAAAAGTGATAAAATAATAAATAGCCAAAATTTCACTACACGCGTTGCATTCATTCTCAACGGGCTAAATACACGAAATTTAATTTCACGCGTGACGAGTCCTGACGCGTGAGGTTTTAAATGTACAAAATTTTACTTCACGCATGACGAACCGTGGAAACTACTTTACGATATGGAGCCGTATTTGGAATCCAATTGCAACTTTCTAAAAATATGCGTCATGTTTTATCATTAGTTTGTGTGTTGCAGAACGGAGGGTAATGGATGTAGAGAGAGGGTGATGAGTGTATTGTTAAATTATTCTGTCAATGTTATCCGAATAAATTATATATAATTATATTGAAATATTTTATTTAATATGGGTAGCGAGATAGATATTTTATTTATAAACTACATTGTACATAGTAAATTATTTTTTGGTTATTAATATATTTTTAAATATATTATATTATTTTTTTGCTAGGTAATGTGAGTGATTAAATGACTGACACTCTTAATTAGTGGATTGAGTAACCCCAACCCAAGGGCATTTAAGCCATCAAAATGATCCAGAGATCACACTTGGCATGGGCCACACCAACCCTAAGCATGGTTGAACTTTTACCCACACATTTTCGAAGTGGTGACCTTTACACTAAGAAGTGCTTTAATAGAATACATTGTCACTGTCCTTTTTGTGCCCCATGGGAAGTACATGTTAATATTATTTAACCCTACATATTGAAAACTTTCATTTATGAACTATGAGTTTCTAATATATGTGGCTTGCGGGTTTTTGCATATATCTGGGGAGGTTGCTAGTTCCTCATCAAACAATTTTTAAAAAAACGTTGTAGTCTAACTTATAGATGAAATAGGCTTTTTCAACAAAAGTAGAAAAATAATTTCAAAAAAAGAATGTGATTTTTTATGGTTTAAAATGCATTTTTGAATGCATAAATGGATTCAATAGCTTGAAAACCCCTATGGCACTCAAATTCTAATGATTAAACATTTTAAAGTTAATTTTTTAAAAATCTCAATGGAAATTTGATTAAAATCAACTAGGAAAATGTCGTGAAAAAGGTTATTTTGTAAATTAGACTACACCATATATATATATATATAAACCTATTAATTTTATATTAAAAATTTCAATAAATTCAAATCTCTTTTATTATTCTTAATTGAACTTTTTACTTCTAATTACTTTTCCTTCTTTGTAGATTGAAAAATATGATTATGACCAACATTATACATATATACACACACTTTATCTGTCCATCTATGAAATTGATGTATACTGATATTCAAATAATTTATTTATGTTCTATATAGAAATATTTTTTAAAATTATTAACAATAATATTTTTATTTTTAATTATTTTATCTCTATAAATTTGTAATAAAATTATGTTATTTCATATAGTTATTAAAATATTTCATTAAAATTATGTTATTTCATATAGTTATTAAAATATTTCATTTATGGTTAAGAGTGGGGATTGAGGATTTCTACATCTCCTTGACATTTCAACTAGTCAAGCTAATAAAAAATGTAAATTTGTAATAAAAATATGTTATTTCATAAAGATATGAAAATATTTTATTTATGGCTAAAAGTGGAGGTGGAGGATTTTTACATCTCCTTCACATTTCAACTAACCAAGCTAATAAAAAATGTATATTCATTATTATTTTGTATTATCATTGACTTTATATTTTTATCTAAAGAATATTTCATTTTTATTTTAAAAGTGCACCTTTGGAGGAAAAGAACCAAGGTAAATGACATTATGAGATTGTTAGTAGTCAATTAGGGGTAGGCTTTCACTCTTGCCAGAAGCATCTTGATCTTGGGTAGTTAAGCTATTTCCATCTAAGGAATACTTTCACTCATGCCATATGCCTCTTGGTCTTGGGTAGTTAACCTATTTCCTTACATATGCAGATGACAAGCTCTTAGACAACCAATCTACCTATCCTAACAAAAAATAAAAACAATATGTTAAACAATTAAAAATTTATGCACTTATTATTACAAAATATTATATATATATATATATATATATATATTACATTTCTCCCTTCTAAATAAATAAGTAAATACTTGTTACCTTTTAAATTTTGATTTAATATTATTGCTATTTATGTTATGACAAATAATATATAGCTTAATGAAGAAATGTATAATTTTCCGTTATTTGTTGTGTTACATTAAAGTTATAGTGTTCTATTTAGGTTATAGATACTATTTGTAAGAAAGTTTTTCAAACTTTTCAACCAAATTGTATTGTCACATATGTAGTATTTTGAAGTGTTTGAGCCTAGTATTTTGGATAAGAGTTATATTACATTTCTCCCTTCTAAATAAATAAGTAAATACTTGTTACCTTTTAAATTTTGATTTAATATTATTGCTATTTATGTTATGACACATAATATATAGCTTAATGAAGAAATGTATAATTCTCCAGATTATTTCAATATTAGTTATTTGTTGTGTTACATTATAGTTATAGTGTTTTATTTAGGTTATAGATACTATTTGTAAGAAAATTCTTCAAACTTTTCAACCAAATTGTATTGTCACATATGTAGTATTTTGAAGTGTTTGAACCTAGTATTTTGGCTAAGAGTTGCATACTTCTTTTTTCTATATATTGTTTTATAATTATTTTTGTGTTTTATAACCAAATAAAACAAATAATATAAATATAAATTTGCATCAATTCTATTTAATAATACTTAAATAATTCATAAAAACATAAACACTTATAGTTATCAACATAATATAAGTTTTCATTATTTATGTTAATTTTTTTATATACATTTTCAAAAAATAATTTTTTACCAATTATAGTTATTTATCAAATTTTATAACAACTATGACACACTACTCTATATTATTTGTTGATTTATTACACATAACCACCTATTATGACAACCTAATAAGCCACAATAAAATATATAAAAAATCACTCTGGTAGATCCTATTACAATGTATCTCCCTGGTACTCTTTTATTATGTTATTAGTCCCTGCCATCTGGCATCCGGCAGGGACTATAGTAATCGTTCGGGGCGATGTTAACATTAGTTCAGCTGGTTATTAGTCCGCTTATTCACGCCATAACCAAAGTTTTCTCACGACTACCAATTCGCTTCGCAAAGTTTTTCAATATGGATTTATTAGTCTTCTTATTTGGCCTCTTCCCGAGGCGGAAGAGGCTAGACTATAGGTTAATTTGGTTTTAGCCTATTCATTTTTTTTAAATGCTTTAACTTCCATAACTAATGTTAACATTAGTTTGCGACATGAAATGTTTGAGATTGGCAGGCATATCATAAGTTTCAGGCGTCATTAGTATCATTAGCAATCGCAGCTAATTACAAGTGTGTACACAGACTAGTTACAGGTGTGTTTGCATGTGTTACAGGTGGATGATGCAGAATTAACAAAGGTTCAAGCTGTGCTTTGCTTTATATTCATTTCGCTTTTGATCCTTCGTCATTCCATTCCATCACCGATTGTTCTTTCCGAGCAGGCTGCGCCCAATTTTCTCAGCACAGGACACAGTGTGGATATGAAGAGATTATGGTGACTGACAGGACGAATTTCATCAAATCTAAGTAGATTGTTACCATCACCGTTATACTTGAAGCTGGCCGCAGGTTTAGTACTCTTTCCAAAGCACACTGCAGAAACAGAAAAGCATGTATAAGGAAATTCAGTTAAATACAACAACACGTATCTGTATATGAATTTTCTGCACATTCTTTTTGTCGTAATAGCTGTTGATTCTCGTTGATTATTTAATATTCACTATAAAACATATTGACAGAAAAAATTCAAAGCAATAGAAAATCATAACGCAGTAGATTAATTCATTTTATTGTGTACGAGGTCATATTCATGATTCCAGGTGAGCGTTTTTGAGCTAGTAACGTTTCTATTCAGTCATTCTGTTCTTTTGGAAAGGTCTTGGCTAAACTCTTTTCACCGATTTCTAATCTATTTTCTTAACTCCAATGCCAGGTTTGTCATTAGCGCCCAGGATCTCAGCGAATGATTTAGGTAATGATGCCCCTACATGTTATGGTTCAAGTTGTTTTGTTTCCTTTCATCGAATGACTGCGGCAATATTATTATTGCTACAATTCACATAGTTCTGGGTTTCTGGTAGGTACAAAACATGGGGTTCAAAATAATTCTCTACATTCTTGCTTGCGACTCCTGCATCTAATCTACAGGGTTCTGAAGCCTATTTTTAATTGGATGATTTTCTCCAAGGCTCTTATCGGCTCTCAGCAACTTTATTGGAATGAAATCACAAGCTACAGTCAACTTACTGTGCTTATTATCTTGTTTTTATTAATTGAAAACATCTATGTTTTCTTTTTAATTCCAGAACTTGCATACTTGGAATTTCCTTTGGAACGATGTCTGACTCACAGTTCATTTTAGGAACTAGGGTTTACTGCGCACATTATTTTTGACCTTAATTAACACAGAAGATTTGTTCTGTTGCAGTCCCAACTTATTGTTTTGTTATAATACTTTAATTATCATTTTGGTAGTTCCAATTCTGGTTCATATTCCTAATTGCATGTGTTTATTCTGACAGGAAATGCATTGCCAGGAAATGCATTGCAGCTAATTCTGGTGTTTACTTAGAAAACAAACAGAGCGAGAAACAAAAAACAAAGTGAATTTGTGAATTTACCTGAGTGTACCCCTATTGTCTGAGAAGCGGTAAAACCTCCCGCTATAAATGTGCAACAGACACCATCTTTCCTGCACGCCATGGTTGCTGCTGCTTAACGATTCTTGCGAGACTTGAGAAGAAGAATCCTTACTACCCGCGACAAACCCCCCACCGTGGAACTGAAGGATGATGGGCAATCTCCGGTTAACGGACTCTAAATTTCTGGGCAGGTAGCCTTTGTAATTCCCGACTTCTACTCTCTTCTCTTTCCCCGCATCTGCCCCAGATCTAGACCGCACTGTCTCAACTTCTGTGTCGTCATGCCCCAATCTAGTACCCCCATTAGGCTGAAAGCCCTCCTTCTGTGTTATATAACCTGTTGCTTCAACCCCATTCCTAAGCCTTTCGTTCATGGAACTCCTCTCTTTCTCGCCAATACCTCCATAGCTGCTCCTCCTATTGCCTTCCCCATGACTTGTGTCGATGGCCCCTCCATAGCTGCTTCTCCTAAAGCCTCTATTAGTGTCTAATTCCTTTGTTCTCCTATCAGATCCCACCCCTGCATCTTTCAGACCAGTCAGGGACTGTTTAGATACCTGTTCAGGTAACAAAGATGACTCTGGAAGAAAAATCCTGATCGACAGATTTGTGAGGGCATCTATGTGTATGTCCTTGGTCGCAATCCCATCGACGAATGCAGCATTTGCAGGCACGTTGCCTGATCCAGACCTTGATGTAACCCTTGCCCAGCATCATGATCGACCACTTGCGCTTGGTTCTGGAGCCTGTGCTTGAATAAAAGCTTGAAGAAAACACTGTACAATTGCACTGAAAACGCAAACCATGATCAGAGGTATCCGCCCTATTAGGCAGAATGCCTTCCGCCGTGGGTTATCAGCCAACTCTTAGCACGGAAATGGGTTCTTTGCATGAGCGTTTGACGGGTGGAGAGTGGCTTCACGCGTGGAGAGCTACTTCTGAAAGGGCTTCACGCGTGGAGTTTTAATGAGTCATTCGAACGTGCCACATACACCTTTGATTTGGTTCCTAGTCTGTTTCTCGCTTGAGTTCTTAAAAAACATCACTCACGTCGGATAAAAAGGGATTTTTCTAGAGTTTTATTGTTGGCATATGATTACATAGGGTGATTCCCGAATGGTCGTGCAAGTGTTGTTCAATAGTGGAGATCAATTTGGTTTAATCCAAGGGTTATCGTTTGATTGGAACAAACACTAACCGTTTTCCCTGGTCTCTCTCCGTTCATTGGACCTTTTTTCCACTTTTTTGGGTTCCACATAGTGTAGCCGTGGGGTTTGAAAGCATCTCTACATGTGCTTTAATTCGCACTTGCCATTTTGCCGCCCGAGACACCTATAGATTTTCTATCATAGCACTCGTTGTCTACAAGGGAAAGAGGAACGGCTCGCACATGTATAAGTTGGTATTTCATTTTGTGCACAATTAGATTTCTTGTTCCATTTAGTTCCTCTTTTTCTCAATTTTAACTTTTCCTTGGTGTCTTCTAGGTTATGAACTAGTTTATTAGTCGTATGGTGGAACATGGAAAGGAAATAGACTCCGGCGATGGATTGAGGGTTCGGGTTTGAATTTGGGATTTTCTTCCGACGATCACAGAGGCAATATCCTGAAATCGATGTGGCCCATCTGGTAACTTTGTTCCAGTTTGTTGAATCACTAGTTTATAAACCCTAATCTACATCTAACTACCCATAGCCTTTTTCTTTCTCATATTTTTGGCCAGGATCGCTTGAACTATGATTCAGCATGAGCACATGTATAAAGAGGGTTTTCACATCATCCCTTCTATTTTTTTCTTTTAATATAACAAGTCATAATTTTTGTATGCACATACACTCCATATAGTGGTTTAGGGTTGTATGGAATCGACCCACATATGGCTATGACCAATTCACTCGGTGAAGTCTGGTTTTATCCTTTCTTGCCATATGGGCATTAAATTGGGTGCTCAGAGTTTTTGCTAACACGCTAGGCAGATATTGCAATCGGAAACTTTGTTTTTTTTTAAATTCCCCTTTCTTTCTTATAATGGTTCCATTAAAATTCTTACACTTTATTACACATAGGGAAGGAGCGACCGTGGATTTATCTCGTGACAAATATAGCATATTGTTCTCTATCTACAATCATTATGTTTTTAATTTCCATTTTTTTTTTGTCATTGTAGGTTTCTAACCCTACTCTACATTTGGGTTTTTGCAGGTATATTTATGGCTCAAAGGGTGGAATTCTCACTCGAGTTTCACAGAATATGGCAGCCGTAGATAAGCAAGCTGGGTCTGACCACATCTGTCGAAGTAAAGAAGACAGTCAATCCCAATCGATGAGAACGAAGTATTTGATTCTTCGACAAGACGGGGGATCTAGTAGCTGCTTAATCTATGTCAGTAGGTCTCGATACCTTATTTTCAGGTAAAGTCCATCGGCTTAGAGATCGAACCAGCGACAAACACAAATCTGAAGTTATAAATAGGAAAGAAAGTAATTCTGGTTCATAGTAAATAAGCAATCAAGCGGCTATATTAACCAAAAGGGACTTCCAGCTGTCGTCTACTCAAGTTATGTGAAGGCAATCATAGAAGCTATGTAGCTGGCTGGCTTTCTAGCTTTCAGGTTATGGGTCTGGATCGAACAGCTACTAGAGAAGCAGCAACAGATGTCAACTTCACGCAGGGACTCGCTGCGTCGCAGCTTCACTTGTTTATCAAGTCTTATAGCACCTATGAAACACTACTATATATCACTTGTTGATTTATTACATACAACCACCTCTTATTGCAACATAATAAGCCAAAATAAAATATATAAAAAAAAATCACTTTACTAGATCCTATTACAATATATCTCCCTTGTACTCTTTTATGTGACTCTTTTCCGTGTTCCCTTCTCCTGTTATGAGGGTATGCTAGTGTTAGTCGCATCTATTTGAATAAAAAATGGAAAGCTTGAGTTAAGTATTTTGAAAATTAATTAATATATAATACTAGTAAACGTTTTATTAAAGGGTTAGTTTAAAATAAGGGTTGTGTGATAATTTATGTTTATTTTTTGGATTGTTTTTAGCAGCAGTGGTTAAGTGATGAATATTGAGTTGAATATATGGAAATATATATATATATATATATATATATATATAGGGGAAAAGAAATTGTAATAGTGCTTTCACAATAAAAATATCAATTAATTTATTAATTAGGAAATAGAGAAGGGGCAATTAATTTATTAATTAGGAAATAGAGAAGGGGCTGTAGGTGTAGAGGTAGAGGTGATTTTTTTTCATAGTGGATAAGTTCAGAAATCATATTCGTGGAGCTTTTGAATTTTTTCAAATAATCAAGTAAAATTGTATGCATTGTGGTAGGAAATAAAACTAGTTAAAAATATTTCAATTTATAAGTTAATCATAATCAGGGACTCAAATAATATCATTCAACATTTGAATCTAAGCACTAGTGCAACAATGTAGGCTGCTCCTTATCTATAAAATGATATATCTATGTTTAAATTAATTTTTAGAGTTTAATGTCTTTCATGTTCTTCAAGAGATAAAGACCTCGACATATGCTCTAAGTAACTCACAACAAGGAGGCCATTAGGAACCCCATGGATAAACAAAACTACTCTACCCCATCTAATCCCATGAAGGGCCCCATGGAAGCCTATGAATAAATAGAACCACACTTCTCCATCTTATACCATGGAAAAGGGTTGGAGGACATATGGTGATTGGAAGTCATGTAGGAAGCCAAGTTCAATGGCATGTGGATTGAGGTTTATGTCACATTGAGAGCCACACATTATCTCAATTACAACAAGTTAACAATTAAGATGGCACCCTTTTTATGTGTGTGCAATATGTTCCAATACACTTGGAGCAGCAATGCAACAAGGGGAAATAATGTGTTCATGGGAATTGAGGATCCATACACTTTGTGATATCATGAATTTAAAATTTGTGTAATCACGAATGGTGTTTGGATCACTCAATTCAAATTTGTAAGCTAGAAGCCTCCACTCTCTAGTTCACATGGTTTAATTGAGAAATTAATATTGGCCTAGCATAGGGATATCTTCATTTCCCTCCTCTCAATTTATTTTTCGATATTGTTTCCTGATGTTGCAACATAGATTCATAATAGAATTTGGTTGTTACAAATCCAATGCTCTAGTTAGAACCAATAGATAACTATGATTGAAGAAACACCTATTACATTATGAAAAATATGGTGGTTTCCGAGGGAAACATAAAATGACTAGTAGAATGGAATGAAAATTTTTGGGAGCTTCAAGAATAGTATATGGCACTTAGATTGCATACAAACCAACTAGAAACAACCCTTTCAACCACCATGGAGATCATGGTAGAGCACATGATGCTAATCCAAAGATAGGTCAACAGCTTGCAATGGAAGTTGGAAGAGTTGTAGATAAAAGAAACCCAACCCTCCATGTTAGCAGCTTCTGTCATCTACTAATTTGATGTGCCCATCACTTGTGGCTTAGCTGGATATGAATATTGTACAGCGACCCTGGTAATTTTCCATATAAAGGAAACTATGTCTAGTAGTAATGTAGGTTAATTTCAATATGATAGTGAAATTTTGTAAAAATTGGAGAATATATATATATATGTTTTTGGTTTTTTGAATTGGTTGGGAAAAAATATCAAGAATAAACCACATATAAGAAAGGATTTGAAAATTTTGACTATATAAACAATATTGTGTACTCTTTATATTTACACAATATTACTAATAAATTCACTGATAATTATTAAAAAAATGAATTTCAAAAAAGACAGTTAATTTGAAAATACCAAAAACCATATAAAAATATATATTTGATTTTTTATATTAAAGAAATTAACAATTAGAATATACATTTATTGTGTTCATCAAAAATTATATAATTTTGTTGCAACAAAAACTCCAGTGAACCACTCCAGTGAACCAACCATACTGAATAAAATAAAATTAGCGATAATTAAAAACAAAATGTTTGCCAATAACATTGTCACCGTGAATGCCAAACACTTTGATTATCATAATAAACGAGCAAACATTATACATCAAACAACTAAACATTTATCTACTCATTTATTATAACCTATTAGTTTGTTTTTTTTTTATATATTATTTGATTAATTTAAGATTTTAAAATATTTGGGTCAAACTAATACTAAAACCGGAAAACCCCCGGAAAACCCGAACAAATATAACAGACAATACAAAGTCAGAAACAAACTTATTATTATAATCATACGAAAACATATATAATAATTATGCTTACATTAATTTAAAGGTACTTGAAAATAAAATTGAGGTTGAGGGTTTCTAGAAAGTGTAATAAATAATATACTTATATTAATTACACGGGAGGAGCATACACGAAATTTAATTTCACGCGTGACGAGCCCTGACGAGTGAGGTTTTAAATATACAAACTTTTACTTCACGAATGACGAATCGTGACACACATAGAAACTACCTTACTAACCCTTATTTGGACATGGAGCCGTATTTGGAATCCAATTGCAACTTTCTAAAAATATGCGTCATGTTTTATTATTGTTTTGTGTGGTGTAGAATAGAGAGTGATGAGGGTATATAAAAAGTGATGGGTGTATTGTTAAGTTATTTTGTGATGTGAAGATCACTGATTTGAAATTTTATGAGTAAAAATTTAGTGATGTTAAGAACTGATGTAACCTACATGTGTGGCCTAGATTTGGTGTGATTTTAAGTGATTTTGAGAACTTAGATGTCCCTAAATCATAATAGCATAGTCTAATGAGGCGGAGGAGTTGCCCGGAAAGTTATGGAAATTCTGGTCATATTTAGAAAAAAATCCAACAAGGATTTTTGTAAATCCAAGTTATAGTTGTTAAACTTCTAAATTTTAGGTGTTCTAGACATTTTTGATGGTGTTGAATCGATTTCCACCATCAAAAACATGATTCAAACACTGCCTCTACAAGATTTTTTGAAAAAAATTTCCCCAGATTCCAGCCAGTTTTCACAATCCAAGCAATTCCTCCACCTTAACCACAAATTAAACCTAAATATTCTATCAAACCACTTTACAAAAAAAACTATGCATTTGTTGAGTGCATACATGCACGTTGCTAAAATTGGTTAGAATTGTTTTGAAGCTCAAAAAGATGTTACAACGTTTAGAAACCTGAGATATATACTGTAACTAGTTGGGAAGGTTGTTCTTGAACATTCCAAACAAGAAGTTCTCATAATGTCAATCCTACTACAGCTGAGAATATGTCCCTTCTTTTGACCTCTCAATAGAAAATTAAAACGTCCTCTAAATTTTCCATGTTTCGGTTTTTGGACATTCTTATAAAGTCAAGTTGGTCTGGAAATTAATAAAGTTTTTCTGTTTTTTAAAAAACAATTTGATCTGGAAATTAATTGGTGGTTGTTTCTCTCGTCATTGCTATTTCTAAGTTGACCCCCTTTGTATTTGTTATCTATTCGTGATATTCGTCTGTCTTTCCATCTCCACTACGACCCTCTACAAGTTTTATTGGGCACTGATTAGGGATGGAATTTGACGAGTGAATTTTCTTTCATGGAGTGATTTGCTTGTTAAAATTCTATAAAATTTGTTGATACCTAATCCTCATGATTGGGCGAATATAATGTAAATAGATAAATAAGTAATATGAACAGTCATCGAGAGATGAACTTAACAGTCTCCCTCATGTATTTAATGAAGACCTACCTGAAGGAATAAGCATGAATCAATTTTTGGTTGAGGAGTTACTTCCTGGTCTGACATGGTATCAAAACCAGCTCCCAAAATAGTTGTAACTCCCACTGCCTACTGTTCTCTGTCCACTGCCTACTCTTCTCTGTCCTAATGAACTCCTTCTCTCACTCAGAGTTATTCCTACTCTTCCTTCTATCCGCTGAATGCATACAGTACTTTGTTGTACGCTGTACGCTACTGCCAAAATTCTTTTGAACCATACGTTGGTCCGTTGAACTATTTTGTAATAGTGAACCCAACGTGAACGTTGGGCGCTCCCTCCATACGCTGCAATCAACCACCAGGAATCAAAGAGAGTTTTCAGCTATCCATGTTATATGCAACCAGCTAATATAATTATGTAGTTCAAGGACGGGATTGATCCATCATGTAAAATTGACATTGGTTGATGGAAATTCTCCTAATTTGAGTTATGTGGCTATTTACTCTTGAGAGCCGTAAGAAATTTTGTTTATTTATAGAGCTGTTTGGCTATGCATTAACTTATGTGAAGGCTATAAAAATAAATGTGACAGGTGCAATGTGTTTTTTAAAGGGCTAACAAATAAAATGTAGTTGTTTCATATATATTATATATATGCCGCTCCCCGTATTTGTCACTGTATCAATTTCCGTCCACCTCCATTTGAATTTCAAGTTTCTGCTCCCCGTATTTGTCATTGTTCATATTACAATTGCGTGAGTATGAAGTATAACTGCAGTCATTGCAGCTGTTGGGGAAAGGAGCATAAGTATGGGAATAACAAGACTGTTAAGAGTTGATTGATGTGGAAGACCAACAACATCTCATATTCGCTGCCCAAATGTTGAGAGAAGGACTCATTCTCGTCGACTACAATATCCAAAATGGATCCACACTCTGCCTCGTGAACCGAGTCAAAGGTGGCACGCAGATTTAATGCAAGTCCCTTCGAGCTGTTGCGCACACTGTGAGGGCATTGGCAAGGGAAAAAGCTATCGAAGATGCTAATGTAGATAATGCTACTAGTCTCTGTCATTCTGGCACTGATTTGAAAGAGAGTTTTTTTTGTCAGTGCATTGCCGATCTAAATGTTTCTTTGGGAAATGTTTAAATCAATTTTTATTTAAAGTGTTTTGAAGACTCTGCTACAGTGCATTTTTTCCCTTCTACACAGCAAGTGCAAATTGTTTTATCACTAGAAGAGTGAATTTTTTTCCACTGTACATAGATTTTATAATGCATTCAATCATATCCATGGTGGGAATAGTTCTCACTGGCAAGGAGAACTATCCTGAATGGTCCCGGATGATAAAACACACCATCATTTTCAATGAGTTGTGGAAAGGAGTGTGTGTCGGAGATGAAGACAATGAACCAGTACAACCTACCTCAGAAAAAGAGCTCATCGTTTGGGAAAACAAGAACAGTAAAGCTTATGCATTAATCGTAGCATCTGTAAATGAAGAGGTGAATCACCATATTTCGTCATTTTCAACTGCCTTTGAAGCCTAACAAAAGCTGAAAGAACTCTATGACTCACATTCTGCACTTGAAGTTGTTCAACTCATGATTAAACTCTTCAATCTTGAACTTCAAAATAATGATCCTCTTGCTCTTGCATCTGAAGTAAAGTCTATAATGCATGATATTAAATCCACTAAGGTTGAATTGGATATTCCTCTTATCGCTTTTCTCAAGGCACTTTATCCTACTTACTCCAATTATCTTGAGTCATTGCAAGAAAATCGAAATCTCAAAGATATCACCTTTGAATCTCTTGTGAAAAAGTTTGCTGAAAGAGAGAAAGCTTTTTGAAAGAAGACAACCCCTGAATCTTCTGAAGAGGTTGTGTGCCTTGCTCATAAAGAAAAGCATCCTGCTCAAGATTCTTCAAGAGGAAGAGGTGGTCGAAGAGGAAGAGGAAGATATTTCAGAGGTAGGGGGCAGACATTCTCAAGGAGAAAAGGCAGATTTGCACTGCATTCGCTGCGAAAGAAATGGATCACATGATGCTTCTACATGCAAGCTACCATTGGAAAAAATTGAGCAGAAAAGGAACCAACAACAAGGTAAAACTGATGATACAGATAAAGGTAAAGCACTCGAATCCGCTCACTATGTTGTGGCACAATGTAATATTGGAGCAAATGAAGATTTATTTAACACTTCACTTGCTTCCTCGAAAAATGATTGGTTTCTTGATTCAAGAGCAACCTGCCACATGACTCATAGAAAAGATTTTTTTGAAGAATTTACTGAAAATGTTGATGGAGCAATATACTTTGCAAACCAATCAAAAATCAAGCCATCAAGGCTTGGCACAATCAGGTTTAAACTGCGTGGTCTTCCAGACTTTCTTCTGCATCATGTTCTATATCTCCCACAGCTTAAGAGAAACTTGCTGTCCTTGGTTCACTTTCGTCAGCAAGGTCACTCCATTCATATGTTTGATGGCAAACTTGAGGTAAGAAAAGCATCTGACCACTCACTTGTCATGAGGGGAATAGAAGAAGAAATACTTCTCAAGCTGCAAGGAATCTCTTCTCCTG
This sequence comes from Pinus tabuliformis, assembly GCA_031772625.1. Lineage (NCBI taxonomy): Eukaryota > Viridiplantae > Streptophyta > Pinopsida > Pinales > Pinaceae > Pinus > Pinus tabuliformis. The sequence continues at coordinate 559,613,352 of CM062806.1, forward strand.
CACAACATTTCTCATACAATTCTGATCATGAAGAAGGTACACTTCCATAAAGTTTATTATGGCCTGCTACACTTGGACATTTGAACTATGACAGCCTCTGCTTGTTGAAGAAAAATGGTGTTGCTGGTTTGCCTACAATTCCTAGGAAACATAAGCAATGTGATGCTTGCATCCTAGGAAAGCATAGCAAACATTATTTTCATGATTCACATTCAAGAGCACTTAGAAAACTTGAAATCATTCATTCATATTTATGTGGTCCAATTCCTATTCCTTCTACAAATGGAAATAAATATATGATGACATTTATTGATGACTACACCAGAATGTGTTGGGGTTATATATTGAAGAACAAATTTGATGCTTTTCAAACATTCAAGAATTTTCATAAATGGATTGAAAATGATGCACAATTTCATATTGGGTCTATTCGCACTGATAATGGAAAAGAATACACATCAAATGAATTTGAAAACTATCTTCGCCAACATGGGATCAAACATCAAACAACTGTACCTTATAATCCCCAACAAAATGGTGTAGCTGAAAGAATGAATAGGACAATCTTAAATATGGTACGATCCATGCTCTTCTTCAAAAATGTAAAGATAATGTTTTGGGCTGAAGCTATTATATGTGCTGCATATATAGAATATAGATGTCCATCTAATGCTATTAGAAACAAGAATCCTTATGAAATGTGGTCTGAACATGTTCCTTCGGTAAAGCATCTCAGGGTCTTTGGTTCCACCTGTTATGCCTTGATACCAAAGGTACATAGAAACAAACTTGGTGCTAGAAGTTGTAATTGTATCTTCCTGGGGTATTCAAACACCTCCAAAGCATAACATCTCTATGATGAAGTAAATAAAAAGTTTTTTGTGTCTAGATATGTAATTTTTCTTGAATCATCCAAAATTGACAATGTTGTTGAGCGACAACTTGATTGCTTGGGTAGATTCGCAAAAGAAAAATCATTTCAAGAATTTGATAATTAGATTCCACATCTTGAAGGGGGGATTCCTATACTAGATCAACATGTGGAATCTTCTTCTGAAGAACGCTCTCCCCCGCATGAAACTCCAACAACAGATGATGCTTTAAGTGATGTGATTGATAGAATTGGGAGACTCAATCTTGATTCAATCCCAACTCAATCAATGGAGCAACCTAGACCATCTAAGAAAGGTCCCCCAAAGTGGCTGACAAAGACACTTGAAAGTGTTCATCCTGATGAGGTTGGAAAGAGAGGAACTAGACATTCAAACTAGCAAAATGGAGGTGATGTGGATGACGCTAATTCACCTGTTGATATGGATGTTTCTTATGAGTGTGAATTGAACTTGTCTACAGATTTTGAACCAATTTCCTTCAAAGAAGCTGCTTCTCATGATGAATGGAAAGAAGTGATGCAAAAGGAGTATGATGCCCTCATAAGGAACGACACTTGGAAGCTGGTTGATCCTCCATTAGGAACCAAACCAATAGGCTGCAAGTGGGTCTACAAGAACAAGTATAAAGTTGATGGCTCACTTGAGAAGCACAAAGATAGGCTTGTAGAAAAAGCTTTTGCACAGAATAAAGGGGTTGATTATGGGGAGAATTTTGCCCCCACAGCAAAATGGGCTACCATCCAGACACTCTTTACACTAGTAGCTCAGAATGGTTGGAAAGTCCATCAAATGGATGTAAAAGCTCATTTCTTAAATGGAGATCTAAAAGAGAATGTTTTTATGTCTCAGCCTGAAGGATTTGCTGTGAAAGGACATGAACATAAAGTATGCAAACTTGTGAAGTCCTTGTATGGCCTCAAACAAGCACCGCGAGCCTGGTATGAAAAACTAACTGAGCATCTTCTGAAGCTCAATTTCAAACATTATGATCTTGACGATGCGACTTTATTTGTCAAGAAAGTTGGAAAAACAGTTGTATATATTGTGGTATATGTAGATGATCTTTTGATGACAAGGAACAATGAAAGCTACATTGCATCCATAAAGAAGGAATTGGGTAAAAGTTTTGAAATGATTGATTTGGGCTATGTTCATTACTATCTCGGAATTGAAGTAACCCAACATCCGAAGTCCATATTTCTTTCTCAAAAGAAATACATTGGAGATCTGTTGAACAGGTTTGGCATGACAGAATGCAATCCTCTTACTACTCCAATGGAACAGAACTTAAAGCTCACATCTATTGAAGGAAAAGAATTTGAGGATGCAACAAAGTATAGATAGCTTGTAGGAAGTCTCAAATACCGAACTACTACCAGACCAGACATTTTGTTTGTTGTTGTAATCCTCTCCAGGTTTATGCAAAAGCCTTGTGAGGGACATTGGTCTACTGCAAAAAGAGTTCTAAGGTACTTGAAGGGAACTCAAGACTTTGGAATCAAGTATACACAGGTGGACGACTTTAGCTTGATTGGATACTCTGATTCAGACTTTGATGGATACAAAGAAACTGAGGTATCTACTTCAGGATATGCTATGAGTCTTGGATCAGGAGCTGTCTCCTGGAGATCATGCAAACAATCAGTTCCAGCAGATTCCACAACAGAAGCAGAATACGTGGTAGCAGTTGAAGCAACAAAAGAAATTGTGTGGCTCAGGAAAATTCTTGAATATTTGCAGGTAAAACAAGTACAATCAACTTCACTCATGATTGACAATACCTCTGCAATAAAGTTGGCCAAGAACCCAAAGTTCCATGATCGAACGAAGAACATCAATACTAAATATCATCTGATTCAACATCATGTTGAGGCCAAAACAATCCATCTCCGTCATTGTTCCACAAATGAGCAAATTGTAGACATCTTCACCAAAGCGCTTGGAAGAGAAAAGCTTGAACGATTCAGAATGATGCTTGGACTCACCAACATCCCTTTAGATTAAGGGGGGAATGTTGACACCTAATCCTCATGATTGGCTAAATATAATGTAAATAGATAAATAAGTAATATGAACAGTCATCGGGAGATGAACTGAATAGTCTCTCTCTCATGTATTTAATGAAGACCTACCTGAAGGAATAAGCATGAATCAATTTTTGGTTGAGGAGTTACTGCCTGGTTTGACAAAATTTTTAAAGTTTTTTTTTGTCGAAGTTGTGAAAACTGACAGGAAAATGTGAAAACCATCAAATTTAAAACGTGAGTCTATTTTGAAATTCCAAAACGTGAGTTTTGAAATTCCAACCCTGGTCCTGATTCTCATTTTGTTGATATGCCTATGGAACATTGCATAGTCAGGAACTTTGGCTATTGGCACATTGACTATGAACTTTGGTTATTTCGCTTGCGCTAGGAAAGATGGTTTGGCAGCGAGCACGATGTCTCCAAGGGGGTGGTGATTGAGGTGTGCTAGTAGATTCTTATGTTTTAGTAGATTCTTGTGTTTTCTCAAGGCTGAGGCATCAACGTTTTTAAGAAGAGCTCTCTAGTTCTTAGTTCCAGGAATGTGGTTGTCTTTCAGATACCTAACTTAAGCATACCTCTAAGCACACCAATGGTAGACAAAATTAATATTTTTTTATAACTAAAATCAATAACTTCTTTTCACAATGGACTTTAGAGAAAGATGAAGGTTGTTTTGAAGAATCATTATGGAAAGAAATAAGGAAAAAAGAAGAAGATTTTATTCATGTTGAACAAAGTGGTGCTACACAAAATTTTGTTGATGTTGAACAAGGTGGTGCTACAAACAAGACATGGGACTCATTTCAAGGGTGTTGAAAGACGACTTTTGCATAGGGCAAAGATGGTTGCACTCAAAAGCAGAGAAACCCCATTGAAGTAAATGTCTTTACATCTATTTAGATTTTTTATGCATTTAGTTATGTTTCTCTAATTAGTTGGTTATGTTTGGCTATATTTAACTAACCTTTTAATACAATAATATGTATTCTATTGCTCTATCTGTACACCTTGCTTCATAAACCATTATGAACTCTTTAAGTTATTGGTACATATTTCCATCTTAATGTCTAGTTGTAAATTGTTAACCTAATATTTTTCTTGTAGTCCAAGTCGCAGCCCATTGGCAAGCATGACCATGCGTAATATCTCTTTAAATTAAGGAAGTTTAGCTTACCAAAAAAATGTAATATTTATATGTACTACATATTTATAATTTTACTGTATGGTATAAATATAAAGTTTTAAAAGTCATATAAAATGATAAAATATATATTATTAATTATTAATAATTTTATTGGTTTTTAGGGTTGAATTTTGATTGAGTTATATATTTATAATATGTTCATACATAAATATTTCATGGGATTTATTAAAAGTTAAGAGTAATGTCTAAATTTTTTTTAGTATGTAAAATTTGAAAAAAACTTTGCATCTCAAGAAATTGGATTCCTATATATATATATAGTTGTGTTTTTGAATGGATAAATGAATTTAACACTTAAAAAAATCATTTGGATCCATTGTGTACACTATGCATCTTAAACTTGCAATTCCAAAAAATCTTGTTTAAATTTAAACAAAATTGATCAAAAATATTCTATTTATAATCCATATTACATTTTTAATTATTATTAACATTTTTTAAATTCTATATATCAATTTTATATTAAGAATTAAATGAATTCCACACCTCTCTTATTACAAAGTATGAACGTTTTTTGTATTTTCAATTGTGTTTTCTCTTTTTACATTGAAATATTTTATTGAATTAGATATTTCTTTTTTCAATTATAAAAATTATATATTTTTCTTACATTTGAAAGCGAAAAGATATATATACGTGTGTATACATATCTATTATTTTTTAAAAATTGATTATAAATATCTAAGTAACAAAATGAGAATGAAAATGTGAATATTAAAGTTACAATGTTTTTAATTAAAATAATCAAATATTTATATACATTTTTATTTCTTATTATAATTAAGATTGATTTTTAGTGATTTTTTTATTTTTATTTTTCAAATAAACAAAGAATTATACATATATAAAATACTATTTAATTAAAAGTTAATGTATAATTTTTATATTAAAATAAAATATATTAAATTTTTATTGAATACTACTTAATTAAAAGTTAATGGATAATTTCTATATTAAAAATAAAATATATTAAAATTTTAAATATAATAAATAAAATTGTGATGGTTTATTTTTTATTTTTTATTTAAATATATTTTTTTATTATAATACATTTTCAAAATAGCTATATATTTTAAATATAAAATGTATGGAACGTGCTATTTCTGAATAATATTATAATTACGGATAAATTAAGTTCACTTTTCTCGAGTATTTAATTTTTTTTTTAATAATTTAAAATTAGTTTCTTTTAGCATTAATATAATTAAAATTAATTTTTTTATTATTAATCTAATTAAATGGTTCTACGAGATATAACTATAATATATGAATAATTTTATATATATATATATATAATTTCTTACTCTATTTAATTTATATAACTATATTAATTACTCTTAATATAATATCTTATCTAATATATATAGTATAAAGCATAAATATAGTGTTTAATTTATTACAATAAAAATCTATACATAAACAAAAAAAATTATTAATTTATTTAAAATCAATTAAATTTATTACATAAAAAAAATTAAAAAAAAAATATTTTACATAAATAAGATAATAATAATTCAATTTTATACACATATTAATGAGGGCTTTAAATTGATGGAAGTGGGATCCCTCCCTCCAACCTTGTGCATGTCACCAAGCAAGACATAATTTATGGTGCCTCGCTTTCTAAGGAAGGTGGTAGAGAGTCCTTGGAAAGTATTAGTATCAGCGTCAACAAAAATGTTTGGAACATCCATGACGTTATTCCTCCAAAAAAACCTATTTTCTCTACTCTTGTTCCTCTATCATGCCTTCATGTTGCCCCCAATGCTAGCCCTGTCCTTGACCATAGCACAACATCTTGGGCGTGGGGGTCTAATCCTTCTCTATTGACCTTATCTCTTTCTTTATTAGCTTATTTAGATGGTGAGGACCTCATCTAGTCATCTATAGGAGTATGACCCTCCTAGCATGGTTTTTCTTAGCCACCTTCTTCCATTAGCGTCTCTTCTAGTTCTTGGATCTGCTCTAGTTGTATATCAATTGTGTCTTGTCGCCTCCCACCATTATGACATGTCAACATGCACATTGTCACGGATGAGTAGGTGTGGGAATATATTAGTAGGTAGCTATAGGGAAAGGTTTTGTTCCAATTCCTTGATGCATGGTTTTCAAGAGCACACCGTTCTTGAAATTTAGGAAATCTCATTGGTGAAGGGGGAAATATGTTTAGATAGATAGGATGTCTTTGATTCAAATCTCATGGAGGGGGTCATTCCATAGTTACTAGATACATGCAATTCTTGTGGGAATAAGAATCATTACCTCCATACAATGGACCCGTATTGACATGTCAAGCTCCTACTTGGCAGAGTTTTGGTAGATTGGTGTCAAACTCAAGTTAATCTCATGCACAAGTAGGATGAGTTAAAGAACCTTATGCTAGACATCGAAGGAATATTGGAAAGATTGGAGATGGGGTCACCACCCATCTCTCCAATTCCATCTGCATGCATGGACAAGGAGAATCCCATTAATCTAGACACTTCCTTGTCCCCTTGAGGTATAGGTTCCCCTTAGATCATGTTGTTTAATTTTTGGATTTCTATGCTTGTTTTTTGGGGGTGTTTCCACCCGAACTTAGTTATTATTTTTAGTTTATTTCGACAATTATCTTAGACATTGCTTACTAGAAATGCCTCCTTTTTATTTAATTTCATTGTTGGTTTCCCTAACTATTGGGTAGCAAACCTAATATTAAATCTATGGGCACATATCATTACTTTCAATTTAATTTTGTTACGTTGGACTCCATTCTCTTCTATTTCTATTATGGTTTTCTAGGTGGTAGCCCAAAGGCACAAAGTCTAGTAGATATGTTGTAAATATTTGACAATCTAATGCACAGATCAACTTATAGAAATAAATAAATAGATAACATTAAATAGTAATAATTACGCTAAGAGACACTCTCCAGCCCAATATGGTAGAGATGTTGTAATGTAATGTCCTGTTTAACATTTTGACTAGGTAAAATAAAAATAAAATAAAATGAAAAATGTAAAAATTAATAATTATAATTATAATTGATAATTAAACCACCCTAGATCCATTTTAAGTCTTGATCTACCAAGTGCTAAGAGGGATTAAATCTCTTGAGATCAAGAACCTCTTTTAGAGTGAAAAGAGATTTGAGTCATCTTGGCAGTTGGTAAGTAACTTAAAGTATTTTATTTAATACTTAATATTATTTTATTGAGTGACTCTCTAACCTTGTATGGTAGAGGTGTTGTAATGTAATGTCCTTCACTGTCTTCAATCTGCTTCAAAAACTATTTTTCGCGCATTAGTAACACCCTCGTCCTGCTTGTTTCCATTGTCTCTTCTTCCTTGATGGGCACAAACGTGTTCTTGATCCCATCATTGACAAACTTATAACAGTTTGTCTTTTCATCATGTACTACCTTCCTGTCATACTGTCATGGCCTGCCTAGCAGTATGTGACAAACATCCATTGGCATTATATCACAAATGACCTTATCCTTATATCTGTTGATATGGAACTCCACTTCACATTGCTCATCCACCAAAAGTTGATGGCATTTTTTGCAGCCATGATACCTTGTAAGGAGTGGGGTGCTTCAACTGCTTCAACCCAAACATCTCCACCATCTCTGTGGAAACTAGATTATCTGTCCTCCCACTATCAATAATGAGCTTACAACATTTTCCATGTGACTTACAAACTGTCTGGAATAAGGCTTTCCTTTGAGTTTGTTCAATTGTTTCTTTGGCTGGTTTCAGAAACACCTTGTTCAAAACTAAGGCTTCCCCTGTTTCCAACAGATTTTCCACTTCTTGGGGAGGTGCCTCTGCTTCCTCTAGCTATGCGACATACACACCCCTCTGTCCAGATTGTTCTGCCTCAGGACACTCAAAAGGTCTGTGCCCCCACTTGTGGCACCTGTAACATTGATAATTAGCTCCTTTGCCTCGGCCATTTCCTCTTCCTCGCTAATAAGGCCTGCCACCTCTCGTGCTGTCACCTTTTTCTGCTATCCCAAAAGCTTTGGAACTGCTGCCTTCTTCACTATTGCTGGCAGTTTTCCCTCTGCCATAAGACTATCCTCTTCCTCTGCCGGTTCCCCGTCCTCTCCTAGCATTTTGTTTTTTGGTGATCTTCTCCTCTACTTTCATAGCACTCTGATATGCTTCTTCTATGTTCTTCGAGGAAAGAATGTTGATTTCATATAATATTTCTAACCTTAAACCATTTACATAGCTTGATGTTTTCTCCGGGGTGTCCTCCGTATAACCAACTCTTAAATTTACCCTGTACAATTCTTCAGTGTACTCTCTTACTGTCATCCCTTTCTGCTTGAAATTTTGCACTTGTTGATGCAGTGCAATCTGGTAATTCTTGGGTAGAAATTTGCCTTTCAACTTGGCCACCATCCTTGACCATTTCTTTATTGGCAACTTGTTCATCCTCCTTCTCTCTGTTTGAACATTGTCCCACCACAGGGCTGCTTCCCTTCAACATTGTTGCAGCGAACTTAACTTTATGATCTTCACTGACCTCTTCACACTTGAAATATTTATCTAGTTCGCTGATCCAGTCCAACAGAACCTTTGTGGACAAGCTGCCGTCATAATTTGGGATTTCTGGTTTAGGCTTGCTACTCGCCAATAGGACCAACCTCAATGGTCTCATTTCCAGCCCTTCTTCATCTGATCCATCTGTTGTCACTATGGCTTCTTCTTCGCTATCATCTCCTAGCTCTAAATCCCTTCTCCTTCCTGCTTCAACTGCCTCCAAACGGGCAGTAAGGATCCTGATTTCCTCCCGCAATCCTTCATCTGCTGCTCTTCGAGCACCTCTTCCACGTCCTCATCTTCCAACTTCCATTTCTCAGGAAAAAAAACACTAAATCCTACTCTGATACCACTATGATGGGACCAGCCCACAATTCCACACTATAATGGTTGACAATAATATATGACTGCGCTAATCAACAATTAAATGATTTAAAGAATGATTTGGGACTTAACACTTGTGATTAGGGTTTAATCATTGGATAGTTTTGGATTGTGTTGGGTGGAATTTATGACAGAATTTAATTCTGCTATGTTGGCGGTACTTGCCTTGGTTATTGTCTCTCAATCTTTGATTTACGCCGAAACCCTGCCTTCTATGTCATTTCTTCATTTTCGCTCTTATGACTTTGTTGCACTGAGGGTTTGGTTTGGAGGTGAGGTTTCGTGCTGCAAATGTATGGAGGTGAGCCACGGGCTCTACGTGCGCCTAGCTATGGGTTGTGTTGCTTGTTAGTATGGTACCTTCGTTTGTTCTGGTGGCTTCATTGCTCAGTTCCTTGGGCACAGTGTGACGGTTCTGCTTGTCTGTGTAAGAGAATGGCTACTGTCTTTGTCTGTTCAATTGCTAAACTTGTTTCTACTCCACTGTTCTCATTTTATTGAGGTTCTTCTGGTTGTTGAATTTGATTAATGGGTTTGCATGCTACAGGTCATAGTCGCGGTGGCCTCCTTTGCTCGCAATTCTCTTCAGGTATGCTGTCTCTCCATGATTTGTTTTCCCTCTCTGTCTTCCTCCAGTTCTAACAAGAATGGCTCCTTGGTCTCAGGGTATCACCGTGGACTGTGACTCAGTGGGTTTGCATTCTTCCCACGCGACTATCTCCAGGTAAACAGTTTATTCACTGTACATTCAGTTCCATACTCTTCGTTTGCTTCTCGCCTTTTTCTCTATTGACAGTTGGCTGACAATGTTGCCTTGTTTTGTTTGCACAGGTGGGGGTTCGTTCCTTGGCGTGGTTGTTGAAAGCGCTACGGCTTTTTCCTGGTAGGCTCTGCCACTGTTATCAATTTGTTTTTACTAGTTGGTCTCTGTCGGTTTTCTGGGCAAAGTCCCAGTCCTCGTCCACTTGAACTTCTCTGTCGTCGCTATGTGACCTGGGTTAGTCTGGTACAAACCCTCATTTGTATTCCAGCAATTTTGTAATTGTAAAACATTGTTTGGAGGGTGGCCGTCCAAAACCCTCGCCCTTAGGGTTCTACTGGTTGTATTGTTCTTCCGTCGTTCGAATGGGTATTCAGGACTATTATATGTATACAAATATTTTTCTTTTGTCGGAAATGAAAAGAATTAATAGTGGATTCTGTTATATTTCGTTACCTCCATCCTGGGTTTTGTTTCTCAGCGTTTATATTCTCGTTCTTGGTCGAACTATTCATAATGTGATTTGATTTCGTTGTGGAACTCTGTATGTCTACTGCCAATCTTCGTGCTGGGAATACTTGTCCAATTTCTCTGTCTGCTTTCTGTTCTTTAAGAGAGAAAATAAATGAAAAGGATAGGCATGCACAGTATTTGCTTAGTTTGGTTTACTCAATGATTAAAGGAAAAGTAAGTAAATATTACAATAACTGTTACAGATGGACTCGAATGAAAGAAATTATTCTCTGTATTGTATTTTTGTTCTCATATGCTGAACCCCTCCATGATTGTATTACATTGATTTTTATATTGTGCTGGAACAGTTACTCAAACTATTCTCGGTTACCATACAGTTGCCCTTTGTAGTTGCATAGTTGATAATACTGTTGGGTTTTCTTGTATTGTAGGAGTTACAATATTACATTTTTTTTTGTTTATGAACAGAAACCTATAAGATGGACTAAGAAAATGACAAAACAATGCAATTGTTGTGACACTACCCTAACTATACTGTTTCTAATGTTTCTTAACTAACTAATAATAAAACAAACTAATTCCTAGAGATTGTTTTATTTATCGAACGTAAATGAAATTAAAAGTTTTTGAACCTGTCCTTCTTGGCTGAGACCAACACCTGGTCATGATGCCCTTAGCTGGATGCTCCTGCATCACCACCCAACTGCATGCTAATTGCTTGCCTAGCTACCCCCTTGCTTCACCACTACTAGTCAGAATCATTTTTCTAAACAATTCATAGAATATATTCTTGTAACCCCAAGCAATTTCCTGCATTTGTTTAAGAGTTCAACTAGTCTTTATCTCCCACTAGTGTGGTTTGGAAACTAATGTCCTTCTCTCCCACGTTATTTCCAATTAAAGACTAAACTCTTGGCATTTATCTCCAGCCATTTATCTTTGGTCGGTGTATTTTCCAGCCTCATTGTATTTATCTCCATCCATTTCTTTCGTATTTTAGTACACTTTCATAACGTTCCTCTTATTTTTCTATCCTCTCTTTCTCTCCCAAAGGAATGGCTAAAAATGAGGAATTTATCTCTTTTTGTTATTCCCTTTCTTGGCACATAACTAATTCTCTGATCTCTTCTTTGACTATTAGGGTCTTATTTCTACTTGATAGCCCTGTACATATTCTCAAAAATATTAACACAATAAAATTTATTTCCTTTTTCATTTAACAACAAAATATAAATATTTACATCAACTAGTATTTTCTAAACTTTTAACTTTTTAGTCATAACTAAATAATAAAAGTCATGAGTGATTACCAAGGGGTGTTATAAGAATTATGAAGTAGGAGATCACATTCTTATCTATATTAGACCAAACAAAAGAACCATCCACTTTGGAAAGGGAAAAAATTTGACACCTCGGTTTATTGGGCCATTTAAAATTCCAGAAAGATTTGGATCTGTCACCTACCGTCTTGCACTGCCACTCCACTTGCATAAAATTCATAATTTTTTTATGTATCTATACTATGACACTACATATCCACCGAATCTCATAACCTTTAGTGGAAGAAACTACAAGTATTGAACGAGGGAAACATTTTGGTTGAACCATTATGAATATTGGAATGTAGGGTTCAACAACTTAGGAACTGCTTGGTGGACTAAGTTAAGGTCCAATGGGACAAGTATAGTCATAGGTCTGCTACTTGGGAATACAGAAAGACCATATTCTAGAGTTGCCCCAACTTATTTTGATTTTGAAACACCTAAAAAATTATTTATATATTGTTATTTTATTTTAACCAAATACATGACACTATCATTTTGAACATATCTATAACTATGAAGAATTACATGTGAGTATGTTGTTTCAATTTTTTTTTGTCATGTATGCTTAATTAAATATGCAATTGTTGTTGGTACATGGATACCAATGTGAATTATTTTATGAATGAGATGTATACATATTATGTTTTACTTATCAGCATGTGTGATTATGTTAAAGACCACATATTTCTTATTATTTATGAGACGGATATAATTACAATGACCACACTTGAGTACTTAATGTGAAAGTTAGATTGCAAATATATTGACTAGACATAGCAAAATATGTTATGTGAACTAAAAGATCAATGTCACAGATGTCAAAAAATATGTATGTTGGAAATTTTTATTTTAATACATTTTGGTTTTAAATGTATTGATGCATACGTTATAGTGCATATACAAGTGTTATATTGTAGATGATATGGTTATTTGGTTTTGAATATATTGATGCATATGTTGTAATGTGTAGACAAGTGTTTATATTTGAGATGATATCATTGTCCAAACCAACTAGGTGATGACAAAACTCCAAAACAATTGAATCCCAATGAGATTCCATGATAGGGTGTTGACCATGGTCCTGCTGGCAGGGGTGGAGGTGTTTCCCACCATTTATTCTCCAAAACTTGGAGTCATGGGAGGACTGTGTGAATCGTGCTCCCCTAAACTTGATGATGACTGAAAATACCTATTGGGAAAGTTAAGTCTATGTAATTGATGCTCCCACCATTGGGGTTTTATGGATGGTTATGTCAGTATAGTTGATGCCATGGCATATTCCAGTAGAGGACAAATAAGATGGGGGTGGAAGATATTAGGATGGATAGGATGATTCTAGAATAGCTTGGGAACTCTCCTGAGGCAAGATATGACTACTAAGGTGTAACCAATGAATGTTCAAAATATAAATTTTAAGTGTCCTCACATTGTAAATAAGAATTCAATTAAGGAACACAATCCTTACATGACTATATTAATCACTAAAGTAATTACTAGTATACTATATAAACCCTAACTTCAAGACAAAGTTTTCGGATGGGTGTATGTAATGACCCATCTTGAATTATGAATATAATATGATTATTAGCATGCATCTAAGGCATGCATATGATAGCTACATATGTGTGCATCACATGCACTGCACCAGTACACATACAAATTAGCTATGAAGAATGTCTAAATATAGATAAATGTATTAATTATTAAAATACTAAAATAAATGACTAACTATCAAGAATGTAATGAATGTGTTAAGTTTAGAATTATATAATTAAATTTAATTAAAATAATAAACTAATATTACAATTGATAAACCCATTTAAAGTCTCATTAATTAATAAACCCATTTCAATAGAAACTTGAGAACTCACTCAAAACAACCAAATTTGATTTTATATATATATATATATATATATATATATATATAGGAGGGTGACTTCCTAAAATCAATAAAAGCAGTTTATTACCACATAATATGGTAGGTGATCAAATAAACAAAAATAATAATAATAAATTTCATTCTTTATCAGAGGGAGAATACAAGCGAATTGTTAAAACTTAAAAAATATTTTATGGAGAGGTGGTGGGAGGATTTGTTGGAAGGGAAGAAACCTCCCTGATATAAGAAAATCAAATCGGGTGAAGACAACAAGTTTTCTCTTGTTCATGGATAGGAGGAAAAATAAAATGGAGTTACAATGAAGATACATTGTGATGAAACGAACCTGAGGGATGAGTGGAGGGTCTAGATTCACTTAACAACCTAGGAAACTTGAGAAATGTTCTTGGAGTTTTTGGCATGAGGGCTAAAATAATTCGATCTCAAAGTCTTCTGGTTCTTAGATCTAGAGAGGTTGATCCTTGGTAGGTAGGGAGGAATTGCTTGGTTTGATAATGGAAGCATAGGAATTGGATTTTCCCACTAAGCATCACCATCTAGGGATTAACATCAGAAGGGAAAACTAGGTATATGTGTGTGTGTGTGTGTAAGTTTAATTGTTAATTTACTTAAAATAATTATGTTGCTATGAATGATATATGTTGATAGATTCAAACGTAAAATTTTTCTTCTCAAAACTAACTAGAATGACATGCCTTACATGATGTAAAGATGTTGTGATATAAATGCTTTTCATTTCTTTTTCTTTGGCTTATGAAATCATTATAGTGTCTGATGTTAATCTTTTGATAATACTTGGAGGTTCATTAATTTTGTTTCAATATTCAAAATCTGAAAATGTGAAACAAATAGCTAGAATAAAAAGGGTTAGGATTTCATTTCAGATTCCTGCATGGAATACTCATAGTCAATAATCTATGCACATAAAATATATGATTTTGGATGGTTGAATGTTTGGTGAGAGGATTGAAAGAATTTTTTTTGTGAGGTCTAGTTTGTGAATTACTTGGAAGAAAGAGAAAGAGGAAGAGGAGCATATGTGATGCAAAAATAAGGAGAAGACGAAAAGTATAAACAAGTATAAAGAGAGCAAAGGCAAAGTACAAAACAAATACAAAACGAGATGGAGGTATTCATAATTGAAGACTAGGTAAGCCAACATTTTAAATCTTTTACGTATCAGGGGATTGTTATCTCCTTTCAAGTAGTAGCTTGAAAAAGAAAGGTTGCAGCCTGTAAGTGGAAGTGGATTCTTCCAGCAAGTTATAGCTTACAAAATCGATATGACAAATGTTCATATGCTATTTTTTTATTTAATTAGTTTTTAGATAAATTTATTAAAAGGGAATAACAAAGTTAATGATAAATATGAACCCTTGATTTGTGACTATTACTATGAATATTTTGGCAAATTCTATGGAGGTTAAATGTCTACCATCCACCTAATAGTTATTGATAATTAAATTATAATTCTAGAAGACCTATTCTGAATTAAACATGTGTATTGATGTAATTAATTCATAAAATAAATGACTAGTAAATACCCATAGGCATCAAATAGAAAAATTCATAATAAGCATTAAAATAATTACTACACCTATATAGTTCCATCTTAACCATGGATCTAGCATGGGCCAAGAGGGAACAAATCTTTTTAGGTGGAAACCACTTTTGTAGTGAAAAACTTGAAAACATTGAAAATCCCTTTTCGCACTTAGATTTTGTAATTTACTAAATTTTCAACAAAATTGACCAAAAAAATATATTTGAAAAGGGAATAAAATTTAAAAAAATGAGATTATTTGAAATGTTTTAACCATAAGATTTTTTTTGGTTATTAATATATTTTTAAATATATGATATTAATTTTTTTTGCTAGGTAATGTGAGTCATTAAATGACTGAAACTCCTAATTAATGGCTTGAGTAGCCCCAACCCAAGGGCATTTAAACCATCAAAATGACCTAGAGATCACACTTGGAATGGCCCACACCAACCCCAGGCATGGTTGAATTTTTACCCACACATTTTTGAATAGGTGAACTTTACACTAAGAAGTGCCTTAATAGAATACATTGTCACTGTCATTTTTATGCCCCATGGGAAGTACATGTTAATATCATTTAACCCTACATATTGAAAACTTTAATTTATGAACTATGAGTTTCTAATATATGTGGCTTGCAGGTTTTTGCATATATATGGGGAGGTTGATAGTTCCTCATCAAACAATTTTTAGAAAATGGTGTAGTCTAAGTTATAGATGAAATATACTTTTTCACCAAAAGTAGAAAAATAATTTCAAGAAAGAATGTGATTTCTTATGGTTTAAAATGCATTTTTGAATGCATAAATGGATTCAATAGCCTAAAATACCGTGTGGCACTCAAATTCTAATGATTAAACAACTTAAACTTAAGTTTTTAAAAATCTCAACGGAAATTTAGTTAAAATCAACAAGGAAAAATGTCATGAAAAAGGTTATTTTGTAAATTAGACTACACCCTTTATATATATATAAATGAAACCTATTAGTTTTATATTAAAAAAATTCTCTTTTATTATTCTTAATTGAACTTTTTACTTTTAATTACTTTTCCTTCTTTGTAGATTGAAAGATATTATTATGATCAACATTATACATATATACACACACTTTATCTGTCCATCTATGAAATTGATGTATTGATATTCAAATAATTTATTTATGTTTTATAGAGAAATATTTTTTAAAATCATTAACAATAATAGTTTTATTTTTTATTTATTTTATCCCTCTAAATTTGTAATAAAATTATGTTATTTCATATAGTTATCAAAATATTTTATTTATGGCTAAGAGTGGGGATGGAAGAATTTTAAATCTCCAAATTTCAACTAACCAAGCTAATAAAAAATGTAAATTTGTAATAAAATTATGTTATTTCATATAGATATCAAAATATTTTATTTATGGCTAAGAGTGGGGGTGGAGGATTTTTACATCTCCTTCACCTTTCAACTAACCAAGCTAATAAAAAATGTATATTCATTATTATTTTGTATTATCGTTGACTTTATATTTTTATCTAAAGAATATTTCACTTTTATTTTAAAAGTGCACCTTTGGAGGAAAAGTTTAGAACCAAGGTCAATGACATTATGACACTGTTAGTAGTCAATTAGGGGTAGGCTTTCACTCCTACTAGATGCCTCTTGATCTTGGACGGTTAACCTATTTCCATCTAAGGAAGACTTTCACTCGTGCCATATCACTCGTGCCATATGCCTCTTGGTCTTGGGTAGTTAACCTATTTCCTTACATATGAAGATGACGAGCTCTTAGACAACCAATCTACCTATCCTAATAAAAAACAAAAACAATGTGTTAAACAACTAAAGATTTATCCACTTATTATTGCAAAATATTGTATATATATATATATATATATATATATATATATATATATATATATATAACATTTCTCTAGGGAAATACTTTGTTACTTTTTAAATTTTGATTTAATATTATTGCTATTTATGTTATGACACATAATATATTATAGTGTAATGGAGAAAGAAAGATTATTTCAATATTAGTTATTTGTTGTATTACATTAAGGTTATGGTGTTTTATTTAGGTTATAGATATTATTTGTTAGAAAGTTGTTCAAACTTCTCAACTAAATTGTATTGCTATATATGTAGTATTTTGAAGTATTGAGTATAGTATTTTGGCTAAGAGTGGCACATTTCTTTTTTCATATATTGTTTTTTAATTATTTCATGTGTCTTATAACCAAATAAAACAAATAATATAGATATAAATTCGCGTCAACTCTATTTAATAATACTTAAATAATTCTTAAAATCATAAACACATATAATTATCAACCTAATATAAGTTTTCATTATTTATGTTAATTTTTTTTATATAGATTTTTCAGAAAATAGTTTCTTAACCAATTATTGTTATTTATCAAATATTATAGCACCTATGACACACTACTATATATATTATTTGTTGATTTATTACACACAACCACCTATTATTGCAACATAATAAGCCACAATAAAATATATAAAAAAAATCACTCTACTAGATCCTATTACAATATATCTCCCTTGTACTCTTTTATGTGACTCTTTTCCGTGTTCCCTTCCCCTGTTAGGAGGGTATGCTAGTGTTAGTCGCATCTATTTGAATAAAAAAAAGGAAAGCTTGAGTTAAGTATTTTGAAAATCAATTAATATATAATACTAGTAAACGTTCTATAAAGGGTTAGTTGAAAATAAGGGTTGTGTGATAATTTATGTTTATTTTTTGAAGTTTTTTTTCGCAGTAGTGGTTAAGTGATGAAAATTGAATTATAAAGGGTTAGTTGAAAATAAGGGTTGTGTGATAATTTATGTTTATTTTTTGAAGTTTTTTTTAGCAGTAGTGGTTAAGTGATGAAAATTGAATTGAAAATGTGAAAAAAAAGAAGAAAATATTAAGAAAGAAATTTGTAATAGTGCTTTCGCAATAAAGTTATTAATTAATTTATTAATTAGGAAATAGAGAAGGGGTTGTAGGTGTATGGGTAGGGTGATCTTTTTTTGATGGTGGACAAGTTTAGAAATCATATTTATCATATTTGTGGAGCTTTTTAATTTCCTCAAATAATATTGCATGCATTGAGGTAAGAAATAAAAGTAGTTAAAGATATTTCAATCTATAAGTTAATCATAATCAAGGACTCAAACAATATCATTTGGCATTTGAATCTAAGCACTAGTTCAACAATGTAGGCTACTCCTTATCTATAAAATGATATATCTATGTTTAAATTCATTTTTAGAGTTTAATGTCTTTCATGTTCTTCAAGAGATAAAGACCTCGACAAATGCTCTAAGTAACTCGCAACAAGGAGGCCACTAGGAAACTCATGGACAAACAAAACTACTCTACCCCATCTGATCCCATGAAGGGCCCCATGGAAGCCTATGAATAAATAGAACCCGACTTCTCCATCCCATACCTTGGAAAAGGGTTGGAGGACATATGGTGATTGGAAGTCATGTAGGAAGCCAGGTTCAATGGCATGTGGATTGAGGTTTATGTCACATGGAGAGCCACACATCATCTCAATTACAACAAGTTAACAATTAACACGACACCCTTTGTATGTATGTGCAATATGTTCCAATACACTTGGAGTAGTAATGCAACAAGGGGAATTAATGTGTTCATGAGAATATTTAAAATTTGTAATAATGAATGGTGTTGAGATCACTCAATTCAAATTTGTAAGCTAAGAGCTTCCACTCTCTAGTTCACATGGTTTAATTGAGAAATTAATACGAGCCTAACATTATTTTTGGATATCGATTCATGGTGATGCAACAAAGATTCATAATAGAATTTGGTTGTTACAAATCCAATGCTCTACTTAGAACCAATAGAGAACTATGATTGAAGGAACACCTATTACATTATGAAAAATATGTTGGCTTATGAGGGAAACATAAAATGACAAGTAGTAGAATGGAATGCAAATGTTTGGGAGCTTCAAGAATAGTATATGGCACTTAGATTGCATACAAACCAATTAGAAATAACCCTTTCAACCACCATGGAGATCATGGTAGAGCACATGATGCGAATCCAAAGATAGGTTGACAGCTTCCAATGGAATTTGGAAGAGTTGTAGCTAAAAGAAACCCAACCCTCCATGTTAGCATTTTCTTTGGCGTCATATACTAATTTGATGTGCCCATCACTTGTGGCTTAGCTCGATATGAATATTGTAGAGCAACCCTGGTAATTTTCCATATGAAGGAAACTATGTCTAGTAGTAATGTAGGTTAATTTCAATATGATAGTGAACTTTTGTAAAAATTGGAGAATATATATATATATATATATATACATGTTTTTGGTTTTTTGAATTAGTTGGGAAAAAATGTCAAGAATGAGCCATATGTAAGAAAGGATTTGAAAATTTTGGCTATATAAGCAATATTGTGTACTCTTTATATTTACACAATATTACTAATAAATTCACCAGTCATTATCAAAAAAATTGAATTTCAAAAAAGACAATTAATTTGAAAATACCAAAAAACATAGAAAAATATATATTTGATTTTTTATAAAAATTCAATAAATAAAATATACATTTATTGTGATCATCAAAAATCATATAATTTTGTTGCAAAAAAAACTCCCTAACAAAATAGTAAACCAACCATACGAAATAAAATTAGCCGTAATTGTTTAAGTTAACCATCATTAAAAACAAAGTGTGTGCCGATGACATTGTCACCATGAATACCAACCACTTTAATTATCATAATAAACGAGCAAACATTATACATCAAACAACTAAACATTTACCTACTCATTTACTATAACATATTAGATTTTTTTTAATATTATTTGATTAATTTAAAAGTTTAAAATATTTGGGTCAAACTAATACTAAAACAGGAAAAACCAAACAAATATAAGAGACAAATACAAAGTCAGAAACAAACTAATTATTATAATCACACTAAAACATATATAATAACTATGCTTACATTAATTTAAAGTTACGTAAAAATAAAGTACACTATATTTTCAACATGTGAAATTGACGTTGAGGGTTTCTAGAAAGTGTAATAAATAACATACTTATGTTAATTACACGGGAGGAGCTCTAGAAAAAAGTGATAAAATAATAAATAGCCAAAATTTCACTACACGCGTTGCATTCATTCTCAAGGGGCTAAATACACGAAATTTAATTTCACGCGTGACGAGTCCTGACGCGTGAGGTTTTAAATGTACAAAATTTTACTTCACGCATGACGAATCGTGACAGACATGGAAACTACTTTACGATATGGAGCCGTATTTGGAATCCAATTGCAACTTTCTAAAAATATGCGTCATGTTTTATCATTAGTTTGTGTGTTGTAGAATGGAGGGTAATGGATGTATAGAGAGGGTGATGAGTGCATTGTTAAGTTATTCTGTCAAGGTTATGCGAACAAATTATATATAATATATATATAATTATATTGAAATATTTTATTTAACATGGGCAGTGAGATAGATATTTTATTTATAAACTACATTGTACATAGTAAATTATTGTTTGGTTATTAATATATTTTTAAATATATTATATTATTTTTTGCTAGGTAATGTGAGTGATTAAATGACTGACACTCCTAATTAGTGGCTTGAGTAACCCCAACCCAAGGGCATTTAAGCCATCAAAATGATTCAGAGATCACACTTGGCATGGGCCACACCAACCCTAAGCATGGTTGAACTTTTACCCACACATTTTCTAAGTGGTGACCTTTACATTAAGAAGTGCTTTAATAGAATACATTGTCACTGTCCTTTTTGTGCCCCATG
The DNA here is from genome assembly GCA_031772625.1 of Pinus tabuliformis. NCBI lineage: Eukaryota > Viridiplantae > Streptophyta > Pinopsida > Pinales > Pinaceae > Pinus > Pinus tabuliformis. Next base: position 559,634,224 of record CM062806.1, read on the forward strand.
GGAAGTACATGTTAATATTATTTAACCCTACATATTGAAAACTTTCATTTATGAACTATGAGTTTCTAATATATGTGGCTTGCGGGTTTTTGCATATATATAGGGAGGTTGCTAGTTCCTCATCAAACAATTTTTAAAAAACGTTGTAGTCTAACTTATAGATGAAATAGACTTTTTCACCAAAAATAGAAAAATAATTACAAAAAAGAATGTGATTTTTTATGGTTTAAAATGCATTTTTGAATGCATAAATGGATTCAATAGCTTGAAAACCCCTATGGCACTCAAATTCTAATGATTAAGCATTTTAAAGTTAATTTTTTAAAAATCTCAACAGAAATTTGATTAAAATCAACGAGGAAAATGTCGTGAAAAAGGTTGTTTTGTAAATTAGACTACACCCTCTATATATATATATATATAAACCTATTAATTTTATATTAAAAATTTCAATAAATTCAAATCTCTTTTATTATCCTTAATTGAACTTTTTACTTTTAATTACTTTTCCTTCATTGTAGATTGAAAGATATGATTATGACCAACATTATACATATATACACACACTTTATCTGTCCATCTATGAAATTGATGTATATTGATATTCAAATAATTTATTTATGTTCTATATAGAAATATTTTTTAAAAATCATTAACAATAATATTTTTATCTTTTATTATTTTATCTCTATAAATTTGTAATAAAATTATGTTATTTCATATAGTTATTAAAATATTTCATTTATGGTTAAGAGTGGGGATGGAGGATTTCTACATCTTCTTGACATTTCAACTAGTCAAACTAATAAAAAATGTAAATTTGTAATAAAAATATGTTATTTCATAAAGATATCAAAATATTTTATTTATGGCTAAAAGTGGAGGTGGAGGATTTTTACATCTCCTTCACATTTCAACTAACCAAGCTAATAAAAAATGTATATTCATTATTATTTTGTATTATCATTGACTTTATATTTTTATCTAAAGAATATTTCATTTTTATTTTAAAAGTGCACCTTTGGAGGAAAAGAACCAAGGTAAATGACATTATGAGATTGTTAGTAGTCAATTAGGGGTAGGCTTTCACTCCTGCCAAAAGCCTCTTGATCTTGGGCGGTTAAGCTATTTCCATCTAAGGAATACTTTCACTCATGCCATATGCCTCTTGGTCTTGGGTAGTTAACCTATTTCCTTACATATGAAGATGACAAGCTCTTAGACAACCAATCTACCTATCCTAACAAAAAATAAAAACAATATGTTAAACAATTAAAAATTTATGCACTTATTATTACAAAATATTATAATTATATATATATATATATATATATATATATATATATATATATATATATATACATTTCTCCCTTCTAAATAAATAAGTAAATACTTGTTACCTTTTAAATTTTGATTTAATATTATTGCTTTTTATGTTATGACACATAATATATAGCTTAATGAAGAAATATATAATTTTCCAGATTATTTCAGTATTAGTTATTTGTTGTGTTACATTATAGTTATAGTGTTTTATTTAGGTTATAGATACTATTTGTAAGAAAGTTCTTCAAACTTTTCAACCTATGTAGTATTTTGAAGTGTTTAAACCTAGTATTTTGGCTAAGAGTTGCATACTTCTTTTTTCATATATTGTTTTATAATTATTTTTGTGTTTTATAACTAAATAAAACAAATAATATAAATATAAATTTGCATCAATTCTATTTAATAATACTTAAATAATTCATAAAAACATAAACACTTATAGTTATCAACATAATATAAGTTTTTATTATTTATGTTAATTTTTTTATATACATTTTCAAAAAATAATTTTTTACCAATTATAGTTATTTATCAAATTTTATAACAACTATGACACACTACTATATAATATTTGTTGATTTATTACACATAACCACCTATTATGGCAACCGAATAAGCCACAATAAAATATATAAAAAATCAGTCTGGTAGATCCTATTACAATGTATCTCCCTGGTACTCTTTTATTATGTTATTTATCACTACTATATAATATTTGTTGATTTATTACACATAACCACCTATTATGGCAACCGAATAAGCCACAATAAAATATATAAAAAATCAGTCTAGTAGATCCTATTACAATATCTCCCTGGTACTCTTTTATTATGTTATTTATCACTACTATATAATATTTGTTGATTTATTACACATAACCACCTATTATGGCAACCGAATAAGCCACAATAAAATATATAAAAAATCAGTCTGGTAGATCCTATTACAATGTATCTCCCTGGTACTCTTTTATTATGTTATTTATCAAGTCTTATAGCACCTATGACACACTACTATATATCACTTGTTGATTTATTACATACAACCACCTCTTATTGCAACATAATAAGCCAAAATAAAATATATATAAAAAATCACTTTACTAGATCCTATTACAATATATCTCCCTTGTACTCTTTTATGTGACTCTTTTCCGTGTTCCCTTCTCCTGTTATGAGGGTATGCTAGTGTTAGTCGCATCTCTTTGAATAAAAAATGGAAAGCTTGAGTTAAGTATTTTGAAAATTAATTAATATATAACACTAGTAAACGTTTTATTAAAGGGTTAGTTTAAAATAAGGGTTGTGTGATAATTTATGTTTATTTTTTGGATTGTTTTTAGCAGCAGTGGTTAAGTGATGAATATTGAGTTGAAAATATGAAGAAAAAAAATAAAAAAATATTAGGGAAAAAATTGTAATAGTGCTTTCACAATAAAAATATCAATTAATTTATTAATTATGAAACAGAGAAGGGGTTGTAGGTGTAGAGGTAGAGGTGATTCTTTTTTTATAGTGGATAAGTTCAGAAATCATATTTGTGAAGCTTTTGAATTTTTTCAAATAATCAAGCAAAATTGTATGCATTGTGGTAGGAAATAAAACTAGTTAAAAATATTTCAATCTATAAGTTAATCATAATCGGGGACTCAAATAATATCATTCAGCATGTGAATCTAAGCATTAGTGCAACAATGTAGGCTGCTCCTTATCTATAAAATGATATATCTATGTTTAAATTAATTTTTAGAGTTTAATGTCTTTCATGTTCTTCAAGAGATAAAGACCTCGACATATGCTCTAAGTAACTCACAACAAGGAGGCCATTAGCAACCCCATGGATAAACAAAACTACTCTACCCCATCTAATCCCATGAAGGGCCCCATGGAAGCCTATGAATAAATAGAACCACACTTCTCCATCTTATACCATGGAAAAGGGTTGGAGGACATATGGTGATTGGAAGTCATGTAGGAAGCCAGGTTCAATGGCATGTGGATTGAGGTTTATGTCACATTGAGAGCCACACATTATCTCAATTACAACAAGTTAACAATTAAGATGGCACCTTTTTTATGTGTGTGCAATATGTTTCAATACGCTTGGAGCAGCAATGCAACAAGGGGAATTAATGTGTTCATGGGAATTGAGGATCCATACACTTTGTGATATCATGAATTTAAAATTTGTGTAATCAGGAATGGTGTTTGGATCACTCAATTCAAATTTGTAAGCTAGAAGCCTCCACTCTCTAGTTCACATGGTTTAATTGAGAAATTAATACTGGCCTAGCATAGGGATATCTTCATTTCCCTCCTCTCAATTTATTTTTCGATATTGTTTCCTGATGATGCAACATAGATTCATAATAGAATTTGGTTGTTACAAATCCAATGCTCTAATTAGAACCAATAGATAACTATGATTGAAGAAACACCTATTACATTATGAAAAATATGGTGGTTTCCGAGGGAAACATAAAATGACTAGTAGAATGGAATGCAAATTTTTGGGAGCTTCAAGAATAGTATATGGCACTTAGATTGCATACAAACCAACTAGAAACAACCCTTTCAACCACCATGGAGATCATGGTAGAGCACATGATGCTAATCCAAAGATAGGTTAACAGCTTGCAATGGAAGTTGGAAGAGTTGTAGATAAAAGAAACCCAACCCTCCATGTTAGCAGCTTCTGTCATCTACTAATTTGATGTGCCCATCACTTGTGGCTTAGCTGGATATGAATATTGTAGAGCGAACCTAGTAATTTTCCATATAAAGGAAACCATGTCTAGTAGTAATGTAGGTTAATTTCAATATGATAGTGAAATTTTGTAAAAATTGGAGAATATATATATATATATATATATATATATATATATATATGGTTTTTTGAATTGGTTGGGAAAAAATGTCAAGAATGAACCACATATAAAAAAGATTTGAAAATTTTGGCTATATTGTGTACTCTTTATATTTACACAATATTACTAATAAATTCACTGATAATTATTAAAAAAATGAATTTCAAAAAAGACAGTTGATTTGAAAATACGAAAAAACATATAAAAATATATATTTGGTTTTTTATATTAAAGAAATCAACCATTAGAATATACATTTATTGTGTTCATCAAAAATTATATAATTTTGTTGCAACAAAAACTCCAGTAAACCAACCATACTGAATAAAATAAAATTAGTGATAATTCCGTGAATGCCAAACACTTTGATTATCATAATAAACGAGCAAACATTATACATCAAACAACTAAACATTTATCTACTCATTTATTATAACCTATTAGTTTGTTTTTTTTATATATTATTTGATTAATTTAAAATTTTAAAATATTGGGGTCAAACTAATACTAAAACCGGAAAACCCGAACAAATATAACAGACAATACAAAGTCAGAAACAAACTTATTATTATAATCATACGAAAACATATATAATAATTATGCTTACATTAATTTAAGGAGTTGTCTATAATGCGATTTTTTGGAGATTCCGGTGACGGAATCCGGCGGAAGAAATTGAGATTAAATCATGATTTGTTGCAGTTAAAATGGTTTTTTAACTGCATATTCGAATTCAGCACCCTGAAAAACCCCTGAGACGCTTTGATTGTGCAGAAACTAGCTATCAAACTTGCGATTCCAATAAATTGCTGCCGGATTTTCACCGGAAAAACCCACCGCAAAAGCTTTCAAAAAGTCGCGTTATAGACAACTGCTTAATTTAAAAGTACTTGAAAATAAAATTGAGGTTGAGGGTTTCTAGAAAGTGTAATAAATAATATACTTATATTAATTACACGGGAGGAGCATACACGAAATTTAATTTCACGCGTGACCAGCCCTGACGAGTGAGGTTTTAAATATACAAACTTTTACTTCACGAATGACGAATCGTGACAGACATAGAAACTACCTTACTAACCCTTATTTGGACATGGAGCCGTATTTGGAATCCAATTGCAACTTTCTAAAAATATGCATCATGTTTTATTATTGTTTTGTGTGGTGTAGAATAAAGAGTGATGAGGGTATATAAAAGGTGATGGATGTATTGTTAAGTTATTTTGTGATGTGAAGGTTATTGATTTGAAAGTTTATGATTAAAAATTTAGTGATGTTAAGAACTGATGTAACCTACATGTGTGGTCTAGATTTTGTGTGATTTTAAGTGATTTTGACAACTTAGATGTCCCTAAATCATAATCGCATAGTCTAATGAGGCGGAGGAGTTGCCCGGAAAGTTATGGAAATTCTGGTCATATTTAGAAAAAAAATCCAACAAGAATTTTTGTAAATCCAAGTTATAGTTGTTAAACTTCTAAATTTTAGGTATTCTAGACGTTTTTGATGGTGTTGAATCGATTTCCACCATCAAAAACATGATTCAAACACTGCCTCTACAAGATTTTTTGAAATTTTTTTCCCCAGATTCCAGCCAGTTTTCACAATCCAAGCAATTCCTCCACCTTAACCACAAATTAAACCTAAATATTCTATCAAACCACTTTACAAAAAAAACTATGTATTTGCTGAGTGCATACATGCACGTTGCTAAAATTGGTTAGAATTGTTTTCAAGCTCAAAAAGATGTTACAACGTTAGAAACCTGAGATATATACTGTAACTAGTTGGGAAGGTTGTTCTTGAACATTCCAAACAAGAAGTTCTCATAATTTCAATCCTACTACAGCTGAGAATATGTCCCTTCTTTTGACCTCTCAATAGAAAATTAAAACGTCCTCTAAATTTTCCATGTTTCGATTTTTGGACATTCTTATAAAGTCAAGTTGGTCTGGAAATTAATAAAGTTTTTTTGTTTTTTTAAAAGTCAATTTGATCTGGAAATTAATCGGTGGTTGTTTCTCTCGTCACTGCTATTTCTAAGCTGACCCCCTTTGTATTTGTTATCTATTCGTGATATTTGTCTATCTTTCCATCTCCGCTGCGACCCTCTACAAGTTTTATTGGGCACTGATTAGGGATGGAATTTGACGAGTGAATTTTCTTTCATGGAGTGATTTGCTTGTTAAAATTTTATAAAATTTGTTGACACCTAATCCTCATGATTGGGTGAATATAATGTAAATAGATAAATAAGTAATATGAACAGTCATCGAGAGATGAACTGAACAGTCTCTCCCTCATGTATTTAATGAAGACCTACCTGAAGGAATAAGCATGAATCAATTTTTGGTTGAGGAGTTACTGCCTGGTCTGACATGGTATCAGAACCAGCTCCCAAAATAGTTGTAACTCCCACTGCCTACTGTTCTCTATCTACTGCCTACTCTTCTCTGTCCGAATGAACTCCTTCTCTCACTCAGAGTTATTCCTACTCTTCCTTCTATCCGCTGAATGCATACAGTACTTTGTTGTACGCTGTACGCTACTGCAAAAATTCTTTTGAACCATACGCTGGTCCGTTGAACTGTTTTGTAATAGTGAACCCAACGTGAACGATGGGCACTCCCTCCATATGCTGCAATCAGCCACCAGGAATCAAAGAGAGTTTTCAGCTATCCATGCTATATGCAACCAGCTAATATAATTATGTAGTTCAAGGACGGGATTGATCCATCATGTGAAATTGACATTGGTTGATGGAAATTCTCCTAATTTGAGTTCTGTGGCTGTTTACTCTTGAGAGCCGTAAGAAATTTTGTTTATTTATAGAGCTGTTTGGCTATGCATTAATTTATGTGAAGGCTATGAAAATAAATGTGACAAGTGCAATGTGTTTTATAAAGGGCTAACAAATAAAATGTAGCTGTTTCATATATATTATATATACGCTGCTCCCCGTATTTGTCACTGTATCAATTTCCGTCCACCTCCATTTGAATTTCAAGTTTCTGCTCCCCGTATTTGTCACTGTTCATATTACAATTGCGTGAGTATAAAGTATAACTGCAGTCATTGCAGCTGTTGGGGAAAGGAGCATAAGTATGGGAATAACAAGACTGTTAAGAGTTGATTGATGTGGAAGACCAACAGCATCTCGTCTTCGCTGCCCAAACGTTGAGAGAAGGACTCATTCTCGCCGACTACAATATCCAAAATGGATCCACACTTTGCCTCGTGAACCGAGTCAAAGTTGGCACGCAGATTTAATGCAAGTCCATGCGAGCTACTGCTCGCACTGTGAGGGCATTGGCAAGGGCAAAAGCTATCGGAGATGCTAATGTAGATAATGCTACTAGTCTTTGTCGTTCTGGCACTGATTTGAAAGAGAGTTTCTTTTGTCAGTGCATTGCCGATCTAAATGTTTCTTTGGGAAATGTTTTAAATCAATTTTTATTTAAAGTGTTTTGAAGACTCTGCCATAGTAAATTGTTTTGAAAACTACAGTGCATTTTTTCCCTTTTACACAACAAGTGCAAATTGTTTTATCACTAGAAGAGTGATTTTTTTTCCACTGTACATAGATTTTATAATGCATTCAATCATATCCATGGTGGGAATAGTTCTCACTGGCAAGGAGAACTATCCTGAATGGTCCCGGATGATAAAACACACCCTCATTTTCAATGAGTTGTGGAAAGGAGTGTGTGTCGGAGATGGAGACAATGAACCAGTACAACCTACCTCAGACAAAGAGCTCATTGTTTGGGAAAACAAGAACAGTAAAGCTTATGCATTAATCATAGCATCTGTAAATGAAGAGGTGAATCACCATATTTCGTCATTTTCAACTACCTTTGAAGCCTAACAAAAGCTGAAAGAACTCTATGACTCACATTCTGCACTTGAAGTTGTTCAACTCATGATTAAACTCTTCAATCTTGAACTGCAAAATAATGATCCTCTTGCTCTTGCATCTGAAGTAAAGTCTATAATGCATGATATTAAATCCACTAAGGTTGAATTGGATATTCCTCTTATCGCTTTTCTCAAGGCACTTTATCCTACTTACTCCAATTATCTTGAGTCATTGCAAGCAAATCGAAATCTCAAATATATCACCTTTGACTCTCTTGTGAAAAAGTTTGCTGAAAGAGAGAAAGCTTTTTGAAAGAAGACAACCCCTGAATCTTATGAAGAGGTTGTGTGCCTTGCTCATAAAGAAAAGCATCCTGCTCAAGATTCTTCAAGAGGAAGAGGTGGTCGAAGAGGAAGAGGAAGATATTTCAGAGGTACGGGGGCAGACATTCTCAAGGAGAAAAGGCAGATTTGCACTGCATTTGCTGCGAAAGAAATGGATCACATGATGCCTCTACATGCAAGCTACCATCGGAAAAAATTGAGCAGAAAAGGAACCAACAGCAAGGTAAAACTGATGATACAGATAAAGGTAAAGCACCTGAATCCGCTCACTATGTTGTGGCACATTGTAATATTGGAGTAAATGAAGATTTATTTAACACTTGACTTGCTTCCTGGAAAATTGATTGGTTTCTTGATTCAAGAGCAACCTGCCACATGACTCATAGAAAAGATTTTTTTGAAGAATTTACTGAAAATGTTGATGGAGCAATATACTTTGCAAACCAATCAAAAATCAAGCCATCAAGGCTTGGCACAATCAGGCTTAAACTTCTTGGTCTTCCAAACTTTCTTCTGCATCATGTTCTATATCTCCCACAGCTTAAGAGAAACTTGTTGTCCTTGGTTCACTTCCGCCAGCAAGGTCACTCCATTCATATGTTTGATGGCAAACTTGAGGTAAGAAAAGCATCTGACCACTCACTTGTCATGAGGGGAATAGAAGAAGAAATACTTCTCAAGCTGCAAGGAATCTCTTCTCGTGCACAACATTTCTCATACAATTCTCATCATGAAGAAGGTACACTTCCATAAAGTTTATTATGGCATGCTAGACTTGGACATTTGAACTATGATGTCCAGCCTCCGCTTGTTGAAGAAAAATGGTGTTGCTGGTTTGCCTACAATTCCTAGGAAACTTAAGCAATGTGATGCTTGCATCCTAGGAAAGCATAGCAAACATTCTTTGCATGATTCACATTCAAGAGCACTTAGAAAACTTGAAATCATTCATTCATATTTATGTGGTCCAATGCCTATTCCTTCTACAAATGGAAATAAATATATGATGACATTTATTGATGACTACACCAGAATGTGTTGGGTTTATATATTGAAGAACAAATTTGATGTTTTTCAAACATTCAAGAATTTTCATAAATGGATTGAAAATGATGCACAATTTCATATTGGGTCTATTCACACTGATAATGGAAAAGAATACACATCAAATGAATTTGAAAACTATCTTCGCCAACATGGGATCAAACATCAAACAACTGTACCTTATAATCCCCAAAAAAATGGTGTAGCTGAAAGAATGAATAGAACAATCTTAAATATGGTACGATCCATGCTCTTCTTCAAAAATGTAAAAATAATGTTTTGGGTTGATGCTATTATATGTGCTGCATATATAGAATATAGATGTCCATCTAATGCTATTAGAAACAAGACTCCTTATGAAATGTGGTATGAACATGTTCCTTCGGTAAAGCATCTCAGGGTCTTTGGTTCCACCTGTTATACCTTGATACCAAAGGTACATAGAAACAAACTTGGTGCTAGAAGTTGTAAGTGTATCTTCCTAGGGTATTCAAACACCTCCAAAGCATAACATCTCTATGATGAAGTAAATAAAAAGTTTGTTGTGTCTAGATATGTAATTTTTCTTGAATCATCCAAAATTGACAATGTTGTTGAGCGGCAACTTGATCGCTTGGATAGATTCGCAAAAGAAAAACCATTTCAAGAATTTGATAATTAGATTCCACATCTTGAAGGGGGGATTCCTATACTAGATCAACATGTGGAATCTTCTTCTGAAGAATGCTCTCCCCCGGATGAAACTCCAATAACAGATGATTCTTTAAGTGATGTGATTGATAGAATTGGGAGACTCAATCTTGATTCAATCCCAACTCAATCAACGGAGCAACCTAGACCATTTGAGAAAGGTCCCCCAAAGTGGCTGACAAAGACACTTGAAAGTGTTCATCCTGATGAGGTTGGAAAGACAGGAACTAGAAATTCAAACTGGCAAAATGGAGGTGATGTGGATGACTCTAATTCACCTGTTGATATGGATGTTTCTTATGAGTGTGAATTGAACTTGTCTACAGATTTTGAACCAATTTCCTTCAAAGAAGTTGCTTCTCGTGATGAATGGAAAGAAGTGATGCAAAAGGAGTATGATTCCCTCATAAAGAACGACACTTGGAAGCTGGTTGATCCTCCATTAGGAACCAAACCAATAGGCTGCAAGTGGGTCTACAAGAACAAGTATAAAGTTGATGGCTCACTTGAGAAGCACAAAGATAGGCTTGTAGAAAAAGGTTTTGCACAGAAGGAAGGGGTTGATTATGAGGATACTTTTGCCCCCACAGCAAAATGGGCAACCATCCAGACACTCTTTACACTAGTAGCTCAGAATGGTTGGAAAGTCCATCAAATGGATGTAAAAACTCATTTCTTAAATGGAGATCTAAAAGAGAATGTTTTTATGTCTCAGCCTGAAGGATTTGCTGTGAAAGGACATGAACATAAAGTCTGCAAACTTGTGAAGTCCTTGTATGGCCTCAAACAAGCACCGCGAGCCTGGTATGAAAAACTAATTGAGCATCTTCTGAAGCTCAATTTCAAACATTATGATCTTGACGATGCAACTTTATTTGTCAAGAAAGTTGGAAAAACAGTTGTATATCTTGTGGTATATGTAGATGATCTTTTGATGACAGGGAACACTGAAAGCTATATTGCATCCATAAAGAAGGAATTGGGGAAAAGTTTTGAAATGACTGATTTGGGTTATGTTCATTACTATCACGGCATTGAAGTAACCCAACATCCGAAGTCCATATTTCTTTCTCAAAAGAAATACATTAGAGATCTGTTGAACAGGTTTGGCATGACATAATGCAATCCTGTTACTACTCCAATGGAACAAAACTTAAAGCTCACATCTATTGAAGGAAAAGAATTTGAGGATGCAACAAAGTATAGATAGCTTGTAGGAAGTCTCAAATACCGAACTACTACCAGACCAAACATTTTGTTTGCTGTTGTAATCCTCTCCAGGTTTATGCAAAAGCCTTGTGAGGTACATTGGTCTACTGCAAAAAGAGTTCTAAGGTACTTGAAGGGAACTCAAGACTTTGGAATCAAGTATACACAGGTGGACGAATTCAGCTTGATTGGATACTCTGATTCAAACTTTGATGGAGACAAAGAAACTGAGGTATCTACTTCAGGATATGCTATGAGTCTTGGATTAGGAGCTGTCTCCTGGAGATCATGCAAACAATCAGTTCCAGCAGATTCCACAACAGAAACAGAATACGTGGTAGCAGTTGAAGCAACAAAAGAAATTTTGTGGCTCATGCAAATTCTTGAAGATTTGCAGGTAAAACAAGTACAATCAACTTCACTCATGATTGACAATACCTCTGCAATAAAGTTCGCCAAGAACCAAAAGTTCCATGATCGAACGAAGAACATCAATACTAAATATCATCTGATTCGACATCATGTTGAGGCCAAAACAATCCATCTCTGTCATTGTTCCACAAATGAGCAAATTGTAGACATCTTCACCAAAGCGCTTGGAAGAGAAAAGCTTGAACGATTCAGAATGATGTTTGGACTCACCAACATCCCTTTAGATTAAGGGGGGAATGTTGACACCTAATCCTCATGATTGGGTGAATATAATGTAAATAGATAAATAAGTAATATGAACAGTCATCGGGAGATGAACTGAAAAGTCTCTCCCTCATGTATTTAATGAAGACCTACCTGAAGGAATAAGCATGAATCAATTTTTGGTTGAGGAGTTACTGCCTGGTTTGACAAAATTTTTAAAGTTTTTTTTTGTCGAAGCTGTGAAAACTAACAGGAAAATGTGAAAACCATCAAATTTAAAAGGTGAGTCTATTTTGAAATTCCAAAACGTGAGTTTTGAAATTCCAACCCTGGTCCTGATTCTCATTTTGTTGATATGCCTATGGAACATTGCATAGTCAGGAACTTTGGCTATTGGCACATTGACTATGAACTTTGGTTATTTCGCTTGGGCTAGGAAAGATGGTTTGGTAGCGAGCACGATGTCTCCAAGGTGGTGGTGATTGAGGTGTGCTAGTAGATTCTTATGTTTTAGTAGATTCTTGTGTTTTCTCAAGGCTGAGGCATCAATTTTTTTAAGAAGAGCTCTCTAGTTCTTAGTTCCAGGAATGTGGTTGTCTTTCAGATACCTAACTTAAGCATACCTCTAAGCACACCAATGGTAGACAAAATTAATATTTTTTTATAACTAAAATCAATAACTTCTCTTCACAATGGACTTTAGAGAAAAATGAAGGTTGTTTTGAAGAATCATTATGGAAAGAAATAAGGAAAAAAAAAGAAGATTTTGTTCATGTTGAACAAAGTGGTGCTACACAAAATTTTGTTGATGTTGAACAAGGTGGTGCTACAAACAAAACATGGGACTCATTTCAAGGGTGTTGAAAGACGACTTTTGCATAGGGCCAAGATGGTTGCACTCAAAAGCAGAGAAACTCCATTGAAGTAAATGTCTTTACATCTATTTAGATTTTTTATGCATTTAATTATGTTTCTCTAGTTAGTTGGTTATGTTTGGCTATATTTAACTAACCTTTTAATACAGTAATATGTATTCTATTGCTCTATGGTACATATTTCCATCTTAATGTCTAGTTGTAAATTGTTAACCTAATATTTTTCTTGTAGTCCAAGTCGCAGCCCATTGGCAAGCATGACCATGTGTAATATCTCTTTAAATTAAGGAAGTTTAGCTTACCAAAAAAATGTAATATTTATATGTATTACATATTTATAATTTTACTGTATGGTATAAATATAAAGTTTTAAAAGTCATATAAAATGATAAAATATATATTATTAATTAATAATAATTTTATTGGTTTTTAGGGTTGAATTTTGATTGAGTTATATATTTATAATATGTTCATACATAAATATTTCATGGGATTTATTAAAGGTTAAGAGTAATGTCTAAATTTTTTTTAGTATGTAAAATTTGAAAAAAACTTTGCATCTCCAGAAATTGGATTCCTATATATATCTATATATATATATATATATATATATATATATATATATATATATATATAGTTGTGTTTTTGAATGGATAAATGAATTTAACACTTAAAAAAATCATTTGGATCCATTGTGTACACTATGCATCTTAAACTTGCAATTCCAAAAAATCTTGGTTAAATTTAAACAAAATTGATCAAAAATATTTTATTTATAACCCATATTACATTTTTAATTATTATTAACATTTTTTAAATTCTATATATCAATTTTATATTAAGAATTAAATGAATTCCACACCTCTCTTATTACAAAGTATGAACTTTTTTGTACTTTCAATTGTGTTTTCTCTTTTTACATTGAAATATTTTATTGAATTAAATATTTCTTTTTTCAATTATAAGAACTGTATATTTTTCTTACATTTGAAAAAGTGAAAAGATATATATACGTTTGTGTATACATATATATTATTTTTTAAAAATTGATTATAAATATCTAACTAACAAAATGAGAATGAAAATGTGAATATTGAAGTTACAATGTTTATAATTAAAATAATCAAATATTTATATACATTTTTATTTCTTTTATAATTAACATTGATTTTTATTAAGAGAATCTTTTATTTTTATTTTTCAAATAAACAAAGAATTACACATATATAAAATACTATTTAATTAAAAGTTAATATATAATTTTTATATTAAAATAAAATATATTAAAATTTTTATAGAATACTACTTAATTAAAAGTTAATGGATAATTTCTATATTAAAAATAAAATATATTAAAATTTTAAATATAATAAATAAAATTGTGATGGTTTATTTTTTATTTTTGATTTAAATATATTTTTTATTATAATACATTTTCAAAATAGCTATATATTTTAAATATAAAAGGTATGGAACGTGCTATTTCTGAATAATATTATAATTACGGATAAATTAAGTTCACTTTTCTCGGGTATTTAATTTTTTTAATAATTTAAAATTAGTTTCTTTTAGCATTAATATAATTAAAATTATCGGCTGGAGTATGTCGTAAAACTGCTTCTGCTTGGCTAAGAGCTCGTCTTCCTCGGACGTAAGGACACAGGTTAACGGCCCAAGACCCAGAGGCATCTGGCAGGAGTGAAAGCTTGCTCCCTTACGGACCACCAGCGGGTGATTACAGGTGGTGTGGTTTTCCTATTTAACTGTGATGAGTCAAACCCACATTTGTGGTTAGCAGCCAGAGATGGTTGTCCTCACTGTTAGGTTTTGACACCTGAGTTGATAGGTTTTTCCACTCAGGTAAAAAAATATAATTAAAATTATTTTTTTTTCAGTATTAATTTAATTAAATGGTTCTACGAAATATAACTATAATATATGAATAATTATATATATATCTATATATATATATATATATATATATATATATATATATATATATATATATATAACTACATTAATTACTCTTAATATAATACCTTATCTAATATATAGTATAAATCATAAATATAGTGTTTAATTTATTACAATAAAAATCTATACATAAACAAAAATTTTATTAAATTTATTTAAAATCAATTAAATTTATTACATAAAAAAAATAAAAAAAAATATTTTACATAAATAAGATAATAATAATTCAATTTTATACACATATTAATGAGGGCTTTAAATTGATGGAAGTGGGATCCCTCCCTCCAACCTTGTGCATGTCACCAAGCAAGACATAATTTATGGTGCCTCGCTTTCTAAGGAAGGTGGCAGAGAGTCCCTGGAAAGTATTAGTATCAGCGTCAACAAAAATGTTTGGAACATCCATGACGTTATTCCTCCAAAAAAGCCTATTTTCTCTACTCTTGTTCCTCTATCATGCCCTCATGTTGCTCCCAATGCTAGCCCTGTCCTTGACCATAGCACAACATCTTGGGCGTGGGGGTCTAATCCTTCTTTGTTGACCTTCTCTCATTCTTTATTAGCTTATTTAGATGGTGAGGGCCTCATCTAGTCATCTATAGGAGTATGACCCTCCTAGCATGGTTTTTCTTAGCCACCTTCTTCCATTAGCGTCTCTTCTAGTTCTTGGATCTGCTCTAGTTGTATATCAATTGTGTCTTGCTACCTCCCACCACTATGACATGTCAGCATGCACATTGTCACGGATGAGCAGGTGTGGGAATATATTAGTAGGTAGCTATAGGGAAAGGTTTTGTTCCAATTCCTTGATGCATGGTTTTCAAGAGCACACCGTTCTTGAAATTTAGGAAATCTCATTGGTGAAGGGGGAAATATGTTTAGATAGATAGGATGTCTTTGATTCAAATCTCATGGAGGGGGTTCCATAGTTACTAGATACATGCAATTCTTGTGGGAATAAGAATCATTACCTCCATACAATGGACCCGTATTGACATGTCAAGCTCCTACTTGGCAGAGTTTTGGTAGATTGGTGTCAAACTCAAGTTAATCTCATGCACAAGTAGGATGAGTTAAAGAACCTTATGCTAGACATCGAAGGAATATTGGAAAGATTGGAGATGGGGTCACCACCCATCTCTCCAATTCCATCTGCATGCATGGTCAAGGAGAATCCCATTAGTCTAGACACTTCCTTGTCCCCTTGAGGTATAGGTTCCCCTTAGATCATGTTGTTTAATTTTTGGATTTCTATGCTTGTTTTTTGGGGGTGTCTCCACCCGGACTTGGTTATTATTTTTAGTTTATTTCGACAATTATCTTAGACATTGCTTACTAGAAATGCCTCCTTTTTATTGAATTTCATTGTTGGTTTCCCTAACTATTGGGTAGCAAACCTAATATTAAATCTATGGGCACATATCATTACTTTCAGTTTAATTTTGTTATGTTGGACTCCATTCTCTTCTATTTCTATTATGGTTTTCTAGGTGGTAGCCCAAAGGCACAAAGTCTAGTAGATATGTTGTAAATATTTGACAATCTAATGCACAGATCAACTTATAGAAATAAATAAATAGATAACATTATAATAGTAATAATTACGCTAAGAGACACTCTCCAGCCCAATATGGTAGAGATGTTGTAATGTAATGTCCTGTTTAACATTTTGACTAGGTAAAATAAAAATAAAATGAAATGAAAAATGTAAAAATTAATAATTATAATTATAATTAATAATTAAACCACCCTAGATCCATTTTAAGTCTTGATCTACCAAGTGCTAAGAGGGATTAAATCTCTTGAGATCAAGAACCTCTTTTAGAGTGAAAAGAGATTTGAGTCATCTTGGCAGTTGGTAAGTAACTTAAAGTATTTTATTTAATACTTAATATTATTTTATTGAGTGACTCTCTAACCTTGTATGGTAGAGGTGTTGTAATGTAATGTCCTCTTTAACATTTTGACCTGTCAAATTACATAAAAATTAAAAAATGAAAAAACACAAAATAAATAATTATAATTATAATTAATAATTAAAACAACCTAGATCCATCTTAAATCCAGATCTACCAAGCACAAAAATGGAGAAAATCTCTTGAGATGCAAACCTCTTTTAGGTGAAAAGATATTCGAGCCTCTTGACCATGTAGATTTCAAGTTAGGATGGATCTAGGATGGTTTCATTTTAGCCCTAGGGAGCTTACATGGTAAGTCCATGAAAATGTGAAGTAAATGTGAGTACAAGGTCCCATGATTAACTCCTCGGTTGCTTACCTATGACCACTTTGTAGGGAATGACGTGGTTCACCTAGGGGTCATAGTTGTCAAGACTTGGAGCCGACATTATTGCCCCTAGGCAAGGAGAGCACCCAAACGGATGTCCATAACACTTGAGCATGAGTCAAGAACGCACACGTGCCTGTGTCGTACATTTGCGATGGGCATAGTAGGCATAAAAGCAGGTGCACTGTAGTGGCGGTGCCCGCCCAACTCATGGAAGATGTGGGTGTGTAGCGGCCAAGGCATGTGGATGAGTGGGCAAGGAGTGTGGGCACACATAGTCGTGAGGTGTGCACAATGGGAGAACAATGAACGGTCGACACAAAATAGCGGTGGGTAGGAGAGCAGATGAATGAGAGCGCAAAGCTGGCAAAGGGTGCCCACACCTCAAACGTGTGTAGGTTGGATCATGGGCAGCATTTGGATGAGGTGCGTTCAACCAAAACTGAGAAGTTGGCTGGCAGGTTGGATGGGGTTGAATAGACATGATGGTTTGTTGGAGGGGAGTTGAATGCATATAAATGAATGTAAGGCATCTCGCCCCAAGGGTAGTTCACCATCGTAGAACTCAATTGCAGAGGTAGTTCACACATCGTTGTGGGAAGTGTGACAAGTTGGGGACACGTTCAGTGAAAACAAGGCGCAAGAAGTGTGGGTAGAGTCGTACAAAATTGTTGGGCCATAGTGTGGCCAGTCCATGTGCTTGCTCAGGTAGGAAAGCTGAGTTTTGTATGAATTTTTTCTACGTTCAGGGTGTAATGAATTGCGTTTTAAGCTGAGCACTGTGACCCTTTTGGGGCATCCTCTCACTTGTAAATTATTGTAAAATATCACAAAATTAATGAAGGTTTAATTGTTGAATATAATTATACATTTTGGTCTCTGTACAATTAAATTTTGTATTTAAATCATTATGGATTCTACACATAACATAAATAACAAAGAAGTTGAACTTAAGATAAATTATGTAAGGCGTAGTCTAGAAGTAGTAGTTGTTGGTTTGCGATGAACCTTGTCAGTGCCACATGTCATCTTTGGAGGTGTGACCGACTTGATGATGTGACATATGGTATCAGAGCTATTGCGATGGAATGAGAAAGAGACCAAGTATGTATGAATACTAGGGTTATTGATGAAAATAAGTGTTAGTTGCATAGTTTGGTGTTTCTAGACTTGGAGATTCATGGCAGGATCATCCAATATTTAGTGGACACAAGGGCCACACATAATTTTATGATGAAAGGGATAGAAAAGGAAGTTGGGATGCAGCTCACCCCTAAGCAGGTGGAGGTTAAGGTAGTGAACTCAAGGGATAGAGTGTCAGGATTGGAAAGTGATGTGTCAGTTTGAATTGCAGATTGGCAAGGTTGTTTAGACTTCATGGTGATGGAGACGAATGACTTTGACATGATATTGGGGTAAGATTTTTTGAAGGGAAATAAGGAAATTGTTGTGCCATTTTGCGATGAGATTATGTTGATTGGAGACATAAAAACTTGGGCTCTGCCTACTCACCAGCAACAAAGTAAGGTGAAGGTGCAACATGTTTCTTCACTAAGTATGAGTAGGGCAGTGTGGAGGTCAAATGTTGATATATATGTGACTACCATTAGAGAGATTAAGGATGATGATTACGTGGGGATTCCTATTCCAACTGAGATTTCTGATGTATTGGACAAGTATGCAAATCTGATACCCGATGAATTGCTGAAAGTACTACCACGAAGATGTTTAGTGGACCATCACATTGAGCTAGAGCAGGGGAAGCAACCAACAAAAAAAGCTCCTTATTGATTGTCAGGGCTAGAGTTGGAGGCTTTGAAGTGCCAGATGAAGGAATGGGAATATGCAGGCTTCATATGACCTTCAAGGTCCCCAAATGTTACTTCAGTATTGTTCCAAAGGAATAAAGACACAAGTGAGTTATGAATGTGTTGTGATTATCATGCATTGAACAAGAAAACAATGAATAATAGATGTCCACTATCACTTGCAGTAGATTGTTTTGACAAGCTTGCGAAAGCCTGAGTGTTTTTGAACCTTGATTTAAGGCATGGGTATTATCAGGTGCAGATAGAAGAGGGTGATTAGAAGAAAAAAATGATAATGATAAGGTATGGGACTTTTGATTTCCTTGTCATTTCATTTGGGTTGTGCAATGCTCCTGCCACATTTTGGACTTTAATGAATGACGCCTTGCATCCATACTTGGATCCATTTGTAGTTGTGTACTTGGACGATATCATAGTTTTCAATGACAACATGGAGGATCATAAGAGGCACTTGGATTTGGTATTTAAGGCACTAAGGCATAATCGGTTGTTCTTGAAGAAGTCAAAGTGCATGTTTGTTCAAACTGAGATTTCGTTCCTTGAACAATTGGTTGGTCAAGGGTACATACAGATGGAGCTAAAAAGGGTTCATGCAATAGAGGATTGGGTTGAACCAAAGAATGTCCATGAGATGAAATTCTTCTTTATGATGACAAACTGCCAATGAAATTTTGTAGAGGCTTATTCTAAGGTGATAGTGCCGCTGACAGAATTTTTGAAGAACGATAAGTGATGGAGTTGGATAGAGATTTTGTGAAGCATTTGAAGATTTAAAGAAGAGGATGGTTACATCACCGATATTGAAGCTACCTAACTTCAAGAGACCATTTGAGGTGCACACATATGCTTCTGATTTTATGATTGGGTGAGTTCTCATGCAAGATGGAAATCTGATGGAATATGAGAGTTAGAAGTTGCAAGATAGAGAGCGACTATATCCAGTCCATGAGAAGGATATTACTACGATCATCCATTGTTTGCAGATATGGAGACACTATTTGGTTTGGAAGCCATTTGTTTTCAAGACAAATAAAATTGCAGCAAGTTGCTTTTCATCCCAACCAAATTTGTCAATGAAGCAGGGTCCTCGGAAAGACTTCTTGATAGAATATGACTATTGAATATAGGTTGTGCAAACTCAATGTTATCACATATGCACTCAGCAAGGAGGCACAATTGGCTGTGATGGAAGAAGAAGGGGAAATTCATGTTAAATGAAGTAGGAGTTGAGTTTACTGAGTGATGAGATGCAGAGTATAATTCATGCAAGTTTGGATACCGATACTCAAGCAAAGAACATTGTGAAGCAGGAGAAGGAAGGGAAGGAGAGGAATTTCTTTCTATGAGATGGACTCTTGTTCTATGGTGGTTGTCTATATGTTCTAAAGTCATCTAGATTTAGGAGGAACCTCTTGAAGGAGTTCCACAATTCTCCTTGGTCTAGCCACCTAGGGCAGCATCAAATTTCGGAATTATTGGAGAGAGGGTACTTTTGGGAGAAGATGAGGTAGGATGTAGAGGAGTATGTACATATTTGTATTATTTTTCAGCAGGAAAAATTAGACACTAGGAGATGGGGAGGGCTATTGTATTCTTTGTCGATTCGAGAGATACCTTAAATGAGTGTTTTGATGGAATTAATCATTCAGTTATAGTAGGTGGAGGGGTATAATGGGATCATGGTCATAGTTGATTGTTTTTCCAAGTATGTTGTCTTTATTCTGATGAAGATACCATGTGGAGATGAGAAGACAATAGAGTTAGTCCTCAAGAATGTTGTGAATTATTAGGGAGTATCATTGAGTATTATGTCTAACCGAGATCCATGTTTCACATACAGATTTTGGACTACATTATTCAAGCTAGTTGGGACAAAACTATTGCATAGTTTGAGTTACCATCTGCAAACAAATGGGCAGACAGATTGCATCAACTCGTTCCTCGAGGACTATTGAAGACATTATGTGAGGTAATAAAAAAAATTGGGCCAAGTTGTTGGATGTGGCATATTTTAGCTACAACATGCAGAAGAGTTCAACAATAGGGTATAGTCCATTTGATTTGGTCAATGGGCAGATGCGAGTTGCTCCAAACATCGTGTTACTGAGAGGATATGTGAGGAGTCCACATGTGAAGAGGTTCTTCGTAGCATGGGAGGAGTCCTTGGAGTTAGCAAGGGTGCACATGACAAATGCAAAAAAAAGAATGAAGAAGTGGGTAGATAGAGGTAGGAGGGATGTACACTTTGATGTTGGGGACATGGTTCTTTTGAGAATGAACATGGATTAGTTTCAGCCACCGAAAGGGACTACATGATCTTTGATGAGGAAGTATGAAGGATTTTTCTGGATGAAGCGAAGGATTTGTGAGATTACTTATGAGTTAGTGCTACCAAACCATATGTGTTTCAAATATCATTTCTCCCATTTAATCCAGCTCAAAAAGTGCAGCCTTGACGCAGATCATCCTGAGAGAAAAACACCACCGAGAGGATTAGCCATAATCGTGGACAAACCGAACTTAGTTTTGGACAAGATCTTAGATCTCAGAACTACAGGAGTACAGAGTGCCATGATGAGGGAGTTATTCATACGATGGAAGGATGCACCAGAGTAGAGTGGTTGGGAAACAAATGATTCGCTATGGAGATAGAATAATGAGCTTGCACAGTTTGACTATGAATTAGCACGATTAGTAGGATTCTCAAGGACGATAATGACTCGTTGTGGGGGAGGATGTTAAGACCTTGAGTCGACATCACCGCCACTATGCAAGGAGAGAACCCAACTGGGCACCCATGATACTTGAGGGCAAGTTGCGAGTGCTCGCGCTCTCGTGTCACACTTTGGTGATAGGTGTACGAGCGGGCACGTCGTAGTGGTGGGCGCTTTCCTAACTCGTGGAAGACGTGGGAATCTAGTGTCCAAGACATGTAAATAAGCAGGAAATGAGTGCAGACATACATAGTGGTGAAGCGTGCACAACGGGAAAATAACATATGGGAGACATTACATAGTAGCAGGCAGGACCGTGTATGAGTAGGAGTGCACACCGAACAAAGGGCACCCACACCCTGAACATGTGCAGGTTGGATTGCAGGAAGTAATTGGATGAGGGGAGTTCAACCAAAAGTGAGAAGTTGGTCGGAAGGTCAGCTTGGGTTTAATGGATGTGACGGTTCATTGGAGGGGAGTCGAATGCATATAAATGAATGTAAGGTAGATCTCTCCAAGGGTAGTTCACCATCATAGAACTCAACCGCAGAGGTAGTTCCCACATCGCAATGGGCAATGCTATGAAATGGGGATCCATTCAGTGCAAACAAGGCACATGAAGTGTGGGCAGAGTCATGCAGAACAATTGGGTTGCAGTACAACTGGGCCATGTGCCTGGCCAAGTAGGCACACCCAGTTTTGTATGAGTTGTGTACTATCTAGAAACTTTACCTAACTCTACACTAGACCAAGTTATACTTAACTATTTCCTATGTGTCGGAATATCCTAACATCCCCCCTTATGAAAAACTTGGGATAGGATTGAAGGATGTACAAATATGACACAATAGGAGAAGGAAGGAGGCATTAGAACCTATCCCCCCTTAGTGACAACTTCCTGAATTCCAACCATAAATCAAATTTTAGTAAACTTCATCTCTGTGAGAGCCTTTGTAAAGATGTCTGCAACTTGATAATCAGTTGAACAATATTGCACTTCAAGAACATGGTCATGAATGAGCTTTCTAATGAAGTGCATGTGTAGTTCAATGTGTTTGTTGTGCTGATGTTGGACTGGATCTTTGCATAGTTGAATGACACTTTTATTATCACACCAAAGTGTAATTGGATGTTATTGCCGAAAGCCAAACTCTGACAGGATTTGATGAAGCCATAGGGCTTCCTTACTAGCTTCCATGGCACCACGATACTCTGCTTCTGTTGAAGAAAGAGAAATGACACTTTGTTTCTAGCAAGCCCATGTAATAGGTACAGAACCAAGAGCGAAGACATAACCTGTAGTAGACTTCCAATCATGAGGGTCACTAGCCCAATCAAAATCAGTGAAACCAACCAATAGAGGAGATGCTTCTTCACTGATATGAATCCCAAACTGAACTGTTCCTTGAACATAACAAAGTATTCTTTTAGCTGCTTTCCAATGAATTTCATGTCGGTTTTGCATAAACCAAGCAATAAGGCCAATAGAAAAGGAAAGGTCAAGATGGGTATGGGTCAGATACAAAATTTTTCCTACAAGCTGATAGTATAAGGCAGCATCAACTTTAAGGGAAGTACAAGTGATTGAAAGTTTGGCTCTAGATTGAAATGGATAAGGGGTTGGCTTATAGTCTTCCATGTGAAAGTGGCGTAGAAGATTAGAGGCATACTTGGACTGGGAAAGGGAAATACCTTCCTTGGATTGCAAGACTTGAAGACCAAGAAAATAATGCAAGTGTCCTAAGTCTATCATTTAAAACTTCTTTTTAAGGTTGGACTTCACATGGTTTATAAGGTTGGGATCACTACCAGTAAGGATAATATCATCAACATAAAGAATGAAAACTAGAAAAACTAGTATCTAAAAGAAAGTTATCCATTTTGGCATACCAAGTCCTAGGGGCTTACTTGAGACCATAAAGGGATTTCTTAAGCTAACATACATGGTTGGATTCTGTTTGTATAAATCCAGGAGGTTGTTCCATATAGATTTCTTCATGCAATTCCCCATGCAAAAAGGCAATTTTAACATCCATCTGATGGACTTCCCATTTGAAAGAGGTAGAAAGGGAAAAAAAGAGGAGGATAGAGTTCATTTTGGTTACAGGGGATAACGTTTTGAGTATAGGCAATGCCTTCAACTTGTGAAAAACCCTTAGCAACAAGACGAGCTTTATGTTTATCAACTTTTCCATCTCGTCCAAACTTGGTTTTGTAAACCCATTTGCATCTAACAAGTTTTCGTCCCTTTGGAAGAGGAATAAGATCCCATGTATCATTTTCCAATAATAAATTATATTCTTCATTCATAGATGCATCCCAATCTAGATGGCATGAAGCTTTTGCAAAGGTGTCAGGATCATAGTTCGCTGAATCTTGAGACAGTAAAGAAGAGGCTCTATCAAACTAAGAATGTGTATGTTGATGATCTATAGGATCACTTGCAAGAGCACTTGCCGCATCTCAAGTAGCACTAACCCATTTTGGAAGCTGAGGAGCTGAAGGAGGATAATGAGAAGGTGGGGGAGGATTTTCATCCTCATTGTCATCATCGAAAGAAGAAATGTTTTGAGAATTAGAAGGGATAGAGAGAGGTGGCACATCCGCCAAACTAGGCTTATAGGCCGATATATTTTCAAAAAATTGTACATCTCTTCTAATGATAACATTTTTTGACTTAAGTGGAATAAGTCTATATCCTTTAACATCTTTAGAATATCCAACAAAAATACATTTTTCACTCTTAGGTTCTAAAGCTTTATGTTTCTCATCTGGAATATGGGCCCATGCTTCACTTCCAAAAAAATGAACGTGACTTATATCTAGTTTAATTGAGCTCCATGCTTTTTCTATAGTGATATTCTTTAAAACCTTGGTAGGAGTGTGATTTACTATGTAATTTTCACAGTTAATTGCTTCTGCCCAAAAATTAAGACAATCCTTTAGATTGAAGCATACAATTAGCCATTTTCTTTAAAGTGTGATTCATCCTTTTAGCTACACCATTTTGTTATGGAGTATATGGAACAATATGTTGCATTTGAATTCCATGTTTAGTGCAAAAGTTGATGAATTTTTTGTTAACATAGTCTTTGCCATTATTAGATCTTAGCTTAAGAATTTGATGTCGAGATTGTTTCTCAACAAAGGCCTTAAAGGCCAAGAACATGTTAAATACTTCACTCTTTAGTTTTAAGAAGTATACCTAAGTGCGTCTGGAGAAATCATCAATGAAAGTTAAGAAATACTTGTATCTAGAGAATGAAACAACTGGAAGTGGACCACATAAATCACTACACACAAGTTGTAAAGGGGCTGACGCATGCTAAGAGGCACGTTTTTCAAAACTATCACGATGATGTTTTCCGAGTACACATCTGGAACAAACACCATCTCTGCAAGATACCATAGGAAGACCTATCACCATATTTTCTTTACATATATTTTGAAGGGAGCGATAGTTTAAGTGACCAAATCACTCATGCCAAAGTTTGCTCACTTCATCATTATGAGCAACAAATACCGAGGGAAGAGTTGATGACCCAAAGTTGTTAAACTTATACAACCTTGTAGAATCATCAGCAATGCCAGTAGCTAAAATCTGCCTAGGATCTCTTAGCTCATTAATTACAACATCATGAGGTGAAACTTCAACGATTTTATCTTCACCTGAATGAGTTATCTAATATACAGATATAAGGTTGTAGGATAAGGTTCGAACGCATAATACATCATTAAATTGACCATTGTCTAGATGAATACTTCCAGTCCCTACAACACTAAAATATCTATCATCACCAACATATATAATTTTGGTGCTACAATCATTTAAAGAAGAAAACATGGCTTTGTTTTTGGCCATGTGACAAGAAGCTCCAGAATCAATGAGCCACTCATGAGAATGAGAAGAAGAAGACACATTTAGTGCATAACTAGACCAATATGCTTGACAACCACATGCAGGAAGTGCTATTCCTAAAGATGAAGTTGAAGTTGAAGAATGCTCCAAATGGATGTTATGCCTCTTCATTGCTTCTTCCAAGGCTTCCATCTTCTTAAAGCATTTGGATTCTAAGTGGCCATCTCGATTACAAAAGTTGCACTGTATATCAATCTTCTTCCCTTTGCTTTTATTTGTCTTATCATTTTGTTGAATTGATTTTTCATTTTGAGACTAAAATTGCTTGGGACCCTTGTTTGGTTTAGGACCATTCTTTTTAGGATATTGCTTCTTAGTATTATTTGAATTTTGTTGTTGTTGGGAGGCTAAGGCTTTCTTAGAAGAGTTTCCAAGATTAAGAAGGCCAAGATCTAAGATTTTTCTTGTTCTCTTATTAAAGAATCACAAAAGGCATCAAAAGAGGGGGACTTGTAGTCTTGTCCTTGAGAAATGAAGGCTTCTCTAGCAGAATGGAAGGTAGAAACAAGCACAAACTAGGCTGGTCCCAACTTAGTAAGAATGGAATAGATAAGGCTACTATCTTCTTTCTTAACCTTAACACCTTCCAAGAGCAATCTAAGGGTCTTGAACATGGACAAAAAATATTCAATGGAAGAAAAATTATTGGAGTCCAATGTAAACAAATCATTTTTGAGTTGATGGGCTTTAATTTCATTTTTAATTCCAAAAACTTTAGTGAGTTATTTCATTGCTTCATTAGGGGTATCAAGTTCTGCAATATGAAATCTAAGGTCTAGAGAAAGTGACATCACTATTAACCCACATGATTGATCTTACCTATTTTCCCATTTGGATGTCTTATCATCATCTTCAGGTTTAGTTTCTTTGCCTGAGGCTATTCTGTAAATATCTTTACTTCTAAGTAAATCCACAATATAGGACCACCATTAGAAGTAGTTGGTGCTGTCAAGAATAACTTGGCATGGACTTTCCATTTTAATAGAAACTGAAGATGTAGATGCTGAAACTAAGTGTTCTAATGGAAATATCTCGAAAAAGTAGATCGATTAAAAAAAATGGCTCTGAAAACGACTTTCGGATGAATAAGTTATGGATTTTGAAGAAAAGTTGTTAAAGATGCCGAGGAAGTGCGTCAATGTGTGGAAGTGAATGATAATGTTATATTTAAACCACACCCACCCCCCCCCCGCACCCCCCACCCAACCCTCTTCCCCACCCTCCCCTTTCCAAACTTAATCTAATTAACTCACTTTAAAAAATATTTTATGTGACCCACTTTTATAAATAAGTGAAAGTCACTTTTACTATGGTACTTTATGAGGTACTCACTAAATTGTAACTTAAATAGAAGATAAAGAGACTTTAGAATTATAAGTGACTCACTTTTTATAATGGGTGAAAACACTCTTACATAAAGTAACTTTAAAACATAAGTTACATGTGCGTTTTAAAAAATTAATTCAACAAAAAGAAAGACTTGAACCCAAGATCTCTATTCTCATAAAGTAACTTTGGACCAAGTGAGCTAGTTTAAAAGGTTAGTAATTTTTGGAAAAGAAGAAGGGTTTATTTTTTATTTTTTAGTCACTGAAGCTTTGGGGTGCGTGCTTACTTAAAAAAACTCTTTTTGCCTACAAAACAAAAAACCACACAATGCAACACGGACATGCAAAAAAAACCAAACCTTATGGCTTGAAGTTAGCTTTCACCGGAAACAAAATATTTTCCTCAATGTTTCTGATTCTCCAAGATCACGCTAAGGCGCAGCGGAAAAGAGCATATGCATGAGAAAAATCCTTCCTTTATGTTTATGATTTGCCCAGATCGCACTGAGTCGCAAGGCAAAGAGCATACGCAGAAATGAAAGGTATAGATCTGGTAATAAAAAAAAAGAAAGCTAAATAAATCGAAATAAAGAGAGAGTTGAATAACTAAAAATGCAAATAAACATTGTGTACCTCCAGATATTAAAAATGACATAGCTAGGGCTACCTGAAACATTTTCGCTTGAAACGAAAGGGGTTCCTCACTGGAACAGATGCTCCTAACACAATAGAGCAGTCCTATTGGGCCAAAAGTGGTCAGAAACATTAGATCTAGGAAACAAAAATCGGATGCAGTTGTACCGGCTTCTGATTTGGATACCCAATAGATGCGACCCTCAAATAACTCTGATACCATGTAGGAATTTACATAAGCTTCTCTTGTGAACGGTCACCCTAGAAATGACCCTCCATTCTCTTTAAATAGAGATCATGGACCAATCAGGTGTTAATCCACGGATCAAGTGTCGATAATACCGAGAGAATGAATCATCAGATCACTTCATGTCTAGAGCATATCGTGATTGCCTGATTGTAAGTTACAAATGTAATAGTAAAGAAACACACTTTACTTAACTCTACACTAGGCCAAGTTATATTTAGCTATTTCCTATGTGTTGGAATATCCTAACAAGTCATATGCCAACTGGGTAAAGGAAAATTCGGTGTGGGTTCTCTGTGGCTTTGTGCTTAGGGGGACTGCAGGAGAATTAAGGTATCTTTAGGCTATTTCTCATCATGGTTATTTAATGTCATTGTTACTGTTACATTGATGTAATTGGAAGTCACTTTCTCGCACTACGTGAAGGTCATTGCATTATGAGCAAATATGAAGCTTTCCTGCATTTATAATTTCTCCACTGGTATTTTATTTGACTATGGTTAACTGCTCCTGGTGTTGGCCCTCAACACGAGTATATCGTTTTGGTTTCTTGCTTGGGTTTGGTTACTGTTTTGGTTATCCAATGGTGTTTTTTTTGCTATAGTTATTTTCTCCTTGTGTCAACTTCTAGCATTGACATATGGTTTTGGTTTCTTGTTCGAGATTGGTTATTGTTTTGATTACACATCATTGGTTTAGGGAGTAGCTATCTAAGTTGCAGTTACAACTTGATTACTCTCACTAGGCTTTGCATGTCCTGGTGTTACTTGTTTCCTTTTTATTGGAATTTACCTCCATGGAGGAGGGCCAAGTATCATTTAGTTTTAATCCTTTAGGTCTAATTTTCGATTATGTTCGTGTCATTACTTTGTCTGCAATTCCCTTTTCTTGGCCAACTATGTGTTGTCACTTGGTGGTAATATTATCTTGTTGTTATGAAGTTCGAATGCATGAGAAGTAGAGATGCTGAGGGGTGGGAGGTTGTGGCCCACAAGGTTGTAACCGAGCCCAACAAAAAACCTAGGAGGTTGCTGAGAACCTTCCACTCAGTCTCCCCCTAGAAACTGTAACGAACTTTGGCACTTGCAAACCTTGATACCTAGAGATAGATATGCCCTTTGAAACTTGAAGATAATGGAGGATATTAGACAATGAATTCTCGACCTTGATCATAATAGGGGAAAGAAAAAATAATATGTTCATGCCTTAACCGTATAGTAGCAAATACCCGGATGTGGGTGAAATTAATGAAATCTAATGCTCTTAATTACTGGCGGACAGGCATGGTACTGCCAGCTGCAAATTAGCGTGGCATCCCAGGATTTCATCCGGCATAAGATGGATAATCTAAAGAGAGGCAGATTTAGTAGGATGTCTGTATTAATGGCTCACTTCGTCTAAGTTGAAGCTATGTCTATTATAATCATGGCGCTCTGGATTATCCTTCCCACAATTAGTGTTCAACCTTCATGCTCCAGGCTCTAGCTTGCTGCGGGTCTTAGTGGAAAGTTGGTCTCTGCTAACAGAGGCAAGCTTCCTATCTGCACCCCGCCCTCCTGTCTGTGGTCTTGTTATTCTAAGGGTCTTGATCGCAGGTTGGTCTCTGCAATTAGCGGTAAGCTTTCAATTGCCCCTGAGGTTCGAATTGTGCTGCCCTCATCGTACTCTCAGGCCTATCTTGTGTGAAAAAAGTGGTTCCCTGTGCTATTTTATTGCCCTCCCAACAATGCCCCCGGTCTTACAATGCCTCCCCCTCATCACCTCAAAATGGTACACCAGCGTATGAGGAGTCGCTCCGGGGGATGCCGAGGTAGCCGAAGGCATTCGAAGGCTAGCTGTTCCGTGGATCCTACCCTGCCTCCTGTTAATATCCCCTCCTCTCCGGTGGATTCGCCTCCTCTTAGCCCTACCTCCTCTTAGCCCTGCTCGCAGGCCGATTTCGAATAGCGCATTTCAGACCACTCACTTCAAGTTTCAGAGCAATCTCAATAGGCCAATGATCACCGCTCATATCACTATTATCCTCTCTGAAGAAGAAAACCAGCTTCATCCTATGGTGCGCGTGGCGTCTGAGCCTTCTCAGAGTAGTGAGCAGTTTACGGCAGAGGGAAGCCCGGAGAATCGAAAGGGAAAGATGCTCGACAGGGGCGATGCTCCCAGCGTTACTCTGCCTCCTGAAGCCATTGTCCCGGTGGATGGGGAAGGTAATTCCATTGCCACTCATCACCCCATGGTGAACCCAGAGGGCGAGAAGGCAGGAAACGAAGATATGTGGATTGGCATTGCGTGTCCGGTGGTGGAGGTGCCTCCGAGTGAGGACGTGGCTGTATAAGGCCACCTGGGCCTGCCCAAATTTTTTTGGTTTTGCTGATGTCTCATATGGTCAAATTCAGGCAGTTTTGATTGTAGTTCTGGTTCAGCATCTACAGCCAGATGGTTTTGTTATTCCTCTCGGGCAGTGGCAGTATAAATATCTTCTGGGTAGCTAGGGAAAGTTTATGTCTTGCTTTCGGGTCTCTTCTTATGTTATGCTGGTCTATCTCTAGTTTCTACATCTGTTCTCTAGCTTTCTATAACTGGTTCTCCCAGGTTCTCCTTATACTGGGGCAGTTTTGATGTGTTGAGTGTTCTCGGATGATGTTATCCGAGGCCTGAACTCCTTTAATATTATTTTACTTTTCAGTTAATAGAATTAGTCTTTGCCGAGAAAAAAAAAAACCGTATAGTAGCAAATGAAAACCATGTTGGGTAGGGTCCTTAGTGAGAAGCAAGTAGAAAGATATAATGTATTTGCAAGCCTCACGAATGTGAACGTGTTTAGAGAAATGAACATGTTTTTCTTAAGAGAATGGATGTTTGCCTAGCTCGTATCGAGAGTGATATTCCATGTATTATTGTTGTGTCAATTTCTCTAGGATTAGTACATAGGATCAAACACTAGTTACATCCTTTGGTTCCTATGTTTGTTGGCAATTTTTTTCTTTTTGATTATTTAATAGATACTTTAATTATGCGATAATTGTTAATACTCTTGAGATTTTATACAAACTATTCTATAGGGAGGTGGTAAAAAATCTCTGGTTTCCGATGGGATGGTTGAGACCACTTGCCAAAAAGATGATCTATGGTTGTTTGAATGGTTTACTAGATAACATGTTGATGTGAGGTAATACAATATTAACTTACAAAAAAAAATGATTTTTCATTTTTTAAGATGTGTTTCTAAATGTACCATCCAAGATCCATCTTAACTCATGATCTACCAAGCACCTAAAGGTATCAAATATCTCTCTTGAGGTGCAAACCTCTTTTACAGTGAAAACAATTTGATCCTTATGTATGCTTGATAGATTGAGAGTTAAAATAGATCTAGGTTGGTTTAATTATTAGCCTTTAAATAAGCCACATTAGAGAAGAATATCCTCGGGAAAAATTCATGGGTTAAGAATACCATGTGAAAAAACCATGAATTGGAAAATTTTATGACTTTTATTTTATTTTTAATCTTAATTTTAATTTAATTTAATTTAATTTTGATATAGTCAAAATGTTAAACATGACAATATTTCCCTATACTAAACTAGAAGAACTGAAATAAATTAATTCAATAACTTGAAAAATCCTTGAAGTACTCAAATTGAATAAATTACACAATTCAAATTTATAATTCCAACAATTCCCTAACAAATTAAAAATAAAAATAACTAGAAAAACATAAACGATTAAATAATTACACCACACTCTTTAAAACCACAATTAAATTAATGGACAATTTAAAAATTCATCTCCATATTCTACCTTCTAAATTTAAACCACAATTAAAATAATCAACATACCTAATACATAAATAAATGAAACGTCTTCTACTGTGCTAATGGGAGAACACCCAATTACTTGTCCAGGCACGCAAGCATTACCCAGAAATGACTGAACACATTTCAAATTATTCGGCTCAACTAACTTATATTCCACAGTTTTATGTCAGCCGGGATTTAATTATCGCTCATAACGTGGCAACTGCCCTGATGGACCGGGATCTAATACCTACCCCGGATTTAGACTTTCTGGAAACTCTCATAAATACGAATCTATTATCACCCGTGCTGACACAATGGAATCAATTTTGGGTGGACAGCCACGTAATGGCCCACTATTCCCTCGTCTAATTACAGACAAGAGAAAAAAAACCGCTAACTCCACTACAAGTAGCGCCCCTTCTGGCAAAATTCGCAATTGGACAGGGCAGGGATTTTCTTATACCAGTTGCAGAGAAAAATGGCCGAAAGACAAGCCAAGATCGCCATGGTCACGGTTTCGATTCTCGTTGCATTGTTCTTCAATGCTGTAACAACTGGTGCTGCCACTGCAAGACCGCCATTTGTTTCAGGTGCGGTTTGAATTGGAATTTTAATGTTCTTTATGGTAATTCAAGGAATGGGCAATTGGGTTGGTTGGGCTGCTATTTCTATATTTTGGGGTGTATGACTGGTAGTTATTTTTATGGTTTACTATTGATTGTTTTTTTGGATTATGTCCAGAGTATTGAACCTTGAATTTTTATATTTTGGGTGTATGATCGGTAGTTATTTTTTTATTTTTAAGGTTTACTATTTATTTTTCTTTAAATTATGTGAGGGAATTGAATCTTGAATTTCTTTAAAAAACAGTATTAGAATTGAAAGAATTATTAGATACTTTTGTTATTTTTAATAAAATTGTTGCAGCAGATCAGTGATTTCTTGTTAAGAAATTCAAATTGAGAAATTGGTTATACCTGAAATATGTGAATGACAGAAGTAACTTATGAGAGCATACACCGGAGACTGAAAGATCGGCCTTCACTTCCTCCATTTTGTGGGTATGTTCAGCCGTGTTCGAAATCCAGTTGCAACCCACCAAAAGTCTGCGCTACGTTCTATCAAAGTTCTGTGTGCTGCGACCCTTAATCAGCATATGTGCACTCTGCTAAATTTAGTTAGATTTCTTTTCAATGTCTATGGTGCAACAAACTTGGATTTGTTGGTTGGTCCGTGGTTTATCAATAAGCCGATGGTACTGTGCTGTCACTAAATAATTGAGAAAGTATTTTCGCCATAGTCGTTTAAAGCCTGCTGCAGTCGAGAATCGAATGTAGTTCCTTCTATTAAGAAATTAAAATGGCCTATTTTGGAACCAGATTGATATTTTAACGTGGAATTATGTGTGAATTTCATGGATTTGCAATATTTAGTGTAGGTGGGCTAAATGCTTTGCTAACTTTGAAAAAGCAATTTCATGGATTTCCAATATTTAGTATAGTTCTGTTAAATGCTTTGCTAACTTTGAAAAAGCAGAGTTATGGAATTTGTAAAATAGAGCCATAGGCTGATGAAACTCTTAATGTAATTATTGATTTATTTTAGTAGTAATTTAAATATTATGTCTTTTTATTTTCAAAGTTATGGAAGTTTCGGTTATATTTTGAAAAAATTTGGTAGGGATTTTTGTAAATCTAAGTAAAAACTATCAAAATTCATGTTTTAGGAGTTCTAGATGTTTTTGATGGTGCTGAATCTATTTCTACCATAAAAACATGATTCAAACTCTACATCTACAATATTTTTTGAAATATTTTTTCGAGCCAATTCTTCCGCCTCCCTAGATTACTCCTTTATTTTATAATGTGTAATATCTGATTTGTAAGATGTCCATGAAACTCTTAAGGTAATTATTGATTTATTTTATAATGTGTAATATCTTATGTCGTAAAATGAGGAGAATTATTTTATTGTGATGGGATAAAAATATTTATTTTATTAAGTAGGATGAGTATGTTATTGTTTTTATTTTATTTTATTTTTATTTAAACGTTTTTTTAAAGCAAGGGTTAGGACAACTATTATTGATTACTATATTAATTACTATTTCTAAATGTAAATTGACACAACACTAATAACCTACTAATGATCCTTAAGACAAAGTTTAACTCTGGCTAACTACCTTGTGCCATTATCTTATTTCTTTACCTGCAAGAAAAACCAGCTTTGACCAATAAAAATAATTCTTATTCCAAACCTATAAAACATACTTTAATATTTAATTTAAACTCAATAAATTATAATCTTCACCTAAAAATATATTATTTTATTAATACTATATAAATAATAAATTCATAATTGAAAAACTCAAATTTCTCTCATGCTTGGAAAACTCATTACATCAATGAGATTATATTTACAGATTAGGTTTTATATTCCAAACATTCCGCCTTTTATATATTGTCTAAATTTCACTCTGTTAGTTTCAAAAAATATATATTATTCCATTAGTATTATATAAATAATAAATTCATTAAAATAAATTTTACATTATTGAAAAATTTAAGTCTTCCTAATGCCAAAAAAAAAATTCATTCGAATCACGTGACATCAATGTGACTGTAGTTTGATGACATACTTTGATTTTTCCGGTCATTCTTTTGTTTTTTTTTTTTTTAATTATTACTTATGTTTTGCTTTGGATTTTGGTCTATTTTATGCGAAATAATTATTAGATTTGTGGTAATTCAAAATTATAATTTTGAATTATATTACATAATTTTTGTATTTAAATAATTTAAATATTTTATTTTTTTCAGAAAAAAATATTTTTTATTAAAAAAAATTATAATTTTATCTAATTAAACTTTAAAAAACAAAAACAGTAAACCATTATACTGTTTCCAAATTTACAAACTAAATAACTTAAACTATTAAAATTTAATAAATAAAATATACAAATAAGTTATATTTTTTTATTAAATTATTGAAAAAACAAATGCAGGAGGTATCTTCCCTTGATTTTATGAACTCGTTAATGCTAAAAACTTTCCCGTATCTTAATATAAACTTTCACGTATCCTAATATATTTTTATTTTAAATTGTTTTAAAAAATATATATTTATTGCATTTTGATGGTAGTGGTGGTGGTGGGACCAAATTTGGTCTATCAGATCTAAATAAACGAATTATTTAGTTTGATTTAAGATTTTATTCCTATGTTCAAAAAGCTTGGAGAGAAGCCTCCCGAGCTCACTATAATTTTGACAACGTAAAGTATTAGAAAGGTTACTATTGCAACAAAGAATATGACACTGAGATCTAATGTGGTTGTACGCAAGGCACTCTAATGCATGAAATATCTTGTGTTCATAAATTTTATGAACTCATTAATATTAAAAAGTTCAACTCAAAATTTTCACTATTTTAAAAAGAGTTTTTTTAGTGTGATTTTTTAGACTTTTTGGTACTTGGAGGTGAAATCTTGATTTGTGTTATTTAAATTGTTTTTTTGACTGTATACATAAATAGATTCAACATTTTCCAAAATCCATAGGGCATTTCCATTATGCAGGGGTTACCCATCAAATTTATGATTTCAATAAATTCTTACAAGATTTTAGAGAAATTAGACAAAAAAAAACTGACAATTTTTTTTTTTCAAAAAACCACACTAGAAACAACTCAATCTTAAATGGTTTAAAAAATTAGCATGAAATTTAAAAACAAAACTGAAATTCATAACTTTCACAAAATTAATATTTATTGAAGTTTTAGTTCAAACCGTAAAAAGATTAACTTCCCTGAAATCATTTTTCATTCCAAGTATTATTATAATCGAAGAGAGCTTTATCGAAGCCTATCCCCGACTTTGATAGTTTCCTAATATAATACAAATTATGATGGTTTCTTTATATAATACAAATACAAATGTAGAGTATATACCTGGATTATAGTTATAATTAGCAATTATATTACAGGTTCCAAAAGAATTTTGTAAGGTACTCTAGTGGGAGTTGATGTTTAGCTCATTTATATTAATAAAGATTATTTTTGAAGATTAAGAGGCCATCTATGTTGGAAACATTAAAGCAATTATATCACATGTTGCCAAGGAACTTCCTAAAGCATTTCTAAAGCACTCCAGTGGGAGCTGATGTCTAGCTCATTTTCTGGGATGGGTGACCTCCCGGGAAGTCCTGGTTACCGGGTGCAAGCCCCGGAAGTGATGATTGACGCTATGTGATTTATTTCACGAGTGCTAAGTGAACTATTCAAATCATGAGAAATTAGTCACTTACGACTACCTCTCATGGAAATGGTCATACGTGAATGACTTACTTAACGCAGTTGAATCCCAAAAATGATATCTAATATAATGCACTGCGTAAACCCCCTATACTTAAATTCAAAAAGAGTGAAGGGATCTCTACTTGAATGGTTCATGAGGCACAATACTTGCTAAGGTTTTGCGAATGGGGTAGCAAGCTAAGTGGGCTTGATTGTGGGGAAAACTCCACAGTTAAGAGTGCTTGAGCCAGAGGAGATCTGGGATGGGTGACCTCCCGGGAAGTCCTGGTTACCCGGAAGTGATGATTGACACTATGTGATTTATTTCACCAGTTTCAATCCCACTTCTTCACCCCTGTGAGCATTTTATTTCACCAGTTTCAATCCCACTTCTTCACCCCTATGGGTGAGCATCACCCGATGCAATGAGTGCTAAGTGAACTATTCAAATCATGAGAAATTGGTAATGACTTACTTAACAAGACAATCTATGTTGGAAACATTAAAGGATCTGTAAATATTCCCTTTACAATATCTTGTAAAATTATTAATATATTCCAAAACCAAAAACTCCTCATTTTACAATTTTCCGAGCACACATAATTGGCACCTTCATCACCATTTAATTAACATGTTTATTGGGTAGCCCAAGCCACTTAAATTTGCAAAAAACCAAGTACATCCGCATGATACTCTTATGCAATTCTTTTAATTTATTGTTGTGAATGCACATTTTATATTTCATGATTAATTTTGAATATAAAAATTAAATATCAAGAAGATATCATACCTTAATCATAAAAAAACAAACTTCTAATTTATTGTTGTGAATGAACATTTTATATTTCAAGATTAATTTTGAATATGAAAATTAAATATCAAAAAGCCCCTAATAATAAAAAAACAAAACTTCTAATTTATTGTTGTGAATGCACATTTTATATTTCATGATTAATTTTGAATATGAAAATTAAATATCAAGAAGACCTGAATCCTCAAAAAGAAATAAAGCTTCTAATTTATTATTGTGAATGCACATTTTATATTTCACTATTAATTTTGAATATAAAAATTAAATATCAAGAAGACCCGAATCATAAAAAAACAAAACTTCTAGTTTATTGTTACGAATGCACATAAAAATTAAATATCAAAAACCCTCAAGAAAAAGAAAAAAACAACACAACTTTGAACTTATTGTTGTAAATGCACATTTAATTTAATATTGTGAATGCACATTTTATATTTCATGATTGATTTTGAGTATGAAAATTAAATTTCAAAAAGACCTTAATCATAAAATATCAAAAAGCCCTGAATCATAAAAAAAAACCTTTATTGTTTATGAATATGAATATTAAATATTAAGAAAACCTGAATCAGAAGAAAACAAAATTTCTAATTTATTATTATGAATGCACGTTTTATGTTTCACAATTAAATATCAAGAAGATATCGTACATCATAAAAAACAAAATTACATTAATTTGGAAGCGATGGTTATCACTATTTATGATTTGGGGCGACCAAAACAGAGCGTGTCCCTTAATTTCCGAGTGATGGCGCTCATAATTTCTGAAGGACACCAACCAAAAGAATTTTGAGAAATTCACATTAATGGAAGAATAGAATATCCATCTCTAATTTGATTTTTTTCAATGGTAGGGAGGTTCTTTCTTCAATTAATCTATACGAGGAATTCATATCATTATTGCAATTCATCAAAAGATGTTAAGTAGTTTTGATTATAAAATGATCTTTTCCCTCTCAGTTTCCTATGTAGTCGTTTTTCTACTGGTCATTCAGATCGATATGATCGGATTGGATCTTAAAATACAAATTTGTATGTTGAATAACTAATGAAACTCTTGTTATTGACTGTGCTTATTTCTTTGAATGGCTTCTTGAAAAGCTAAATACAAATTTGTATGTTGAATAACTAATGAAACTCTTGTTATTGACTATGCTTATTTCTTTGAATGGCTTCCTGAAAAACTTTTGAGCCATACAAAAGGATTTTTTAAATTTTGACCGAGTCCATTCAACGGAATTATCTTAAGAAATAAATTCTGCATAAGTTCCTTGAAATTGAAGAAATGAAATAAATTTTACCACACGAACCCCCTCAAATCGTGGAAAATAAGTAGTATAAAATTAAATTTGGAATACAAACTAATGCATTTATTATTTGAAAACTACAATCTGCTTGAGATTGAAGCTTCCTTTCACAATGTTTCCACAGACAGTGGCTCTCTTGCCCTGTTGACTTGAAAGATAAATAAATGTGCAAGTTTTAGCATCTGGATTCTAGATATATATCATAGTTTCACATCTTTTCATAATTGGAAGGTTGGGCATGGT
This sequence comes from Pinus tabuliformis, assembly GCA_031772625.1. Classification (NCBI taxonomy): domain Eukaryota; kingdom Viridiplantae; phylum Streptophyta; class Pinopsida; order Pinales; family Pinaceae; genus Pinus; species Pinus tabuliformis. Next base: position 559,672,455 of record CM062806.1, read on the forward strand.
AATTATAGTTTAAGTTATACCACTCTTTCAAAAAAATTATAATTTAAGTTATTGTATTGCATTTTGCTTGATTTCAGATAGAGACCCAATGTCTCCTTTGTTTTGATTCGATTGCATTGTTGTTGTGTTATTGCATTGTGAGTGTTGATCACACAACTAAGAGATTTCTAGTTCTCCGAAGATTTTGATTATTTTTTTATATAGATTAAAAAAAAAAAAATTAATTGATGAGAATGATTTTTGAGTTTTTTCTAAAATTTAAGCTTTTGGTCTCTCGTAAGAGAAATGCAATAAAGATGCACAAATTACTGAGGAAATGAAGGATGAACATGCAAGAAATCAACCAATAGAAATTCAATCTTTATAGAACTTCAAACTTGTCTAAAATAATAGGATTTGTTTACAAACTCAAAATAACTTAAAACCACATATTTGTAGAGTTTCTTTTGATTTTCCTTTTTCAGTTATAACCATGTTTTGTTCCATTTAATTTTGAAAATAATTGTTCTATATTCATTGTTCTTTGTTCTCAACTAACAAGCGGAAGCAGTGTTGCAAAAGAGGAGCGACAATGGCATCGAGATTACTTTTCTGTTTAACGGTCCTGGTGGCCATGGTTGCATCTCTTCAGAGAATAAATCAAAACAAAATGTTGATGACCTAAAGCAGAGTATGAGTTGTGTGAAATTTCTTAAAATATTTTACGCAAATCTTTGTAAATTAAAGGTTACACAAAATTGAGAAAGTGATTTTCCAAGAAAATCGTACATACCTAAACAAAGTCTTAGGGAAAAATGATGCGGTTCCAACCCTTCCACCACCAATTCTGAGTGTACTCATCCATGGAATCTGCCCTAGGGTTCCATCATGTGACCTTACGACAAGAGCTTTCACAAATCTCTGGAGTGGGCATTTCCCACAATCTCCTCCGGGTAAGATTCACCATGAGCTTAAGAGTTAAGGAAAGGTAGCGGAAACCTAATGAGTCAGCTTATAGTTTAGTTAGTTGAAAGGAAACTTAAAGAGTCTGTAGGCACTTAGTTCAGCAGGTGGGATGCAACGATCCAATTGAAAAATTAATGAGCAAGTTGGTTGAAGAGAGTAAATCAAGGATTGAGCCAGTTGGTTGAGTCGAGTAAATCAAGGATTCAGTTCAAAGTTTATTTGGTGGGATCAACAGAAGGGAACATTTCAATCGTCTAACAGTTAATCTAATGGCTTATAGTGAAGACACCTAAGCCTAGGGAGAAGTTCATTTCAAATGCAACGCTTTAGGGTGTAACTATTTATGTTATAGGGAAATTGAGCTAATTTAATGATGATTTTCGTTATATAATACAAATAAAGAGTATACACATTGATTATAGTTATAACTATTTATAAAAAATTAGTTTAAATAACACAAATACAATAAAAAAATTAGTTTAAATAACACAAATCAAAATTTCACCTCTTATTTTTTTCCCAGATTTCGACACTAGAAAGTCCAAAAAGTCACACTAGAGACAATTCCATTTAATAATTATATGTTTTGTTAATAAAAAATCTATATTTTACAAATCTTACGTTTATTAATTTGGATGATAAATTTAAATAATTGAAAGTTTATGAAAGGTGTTTTTTGGTGACATAGATCACATTTATAATTTTTAGATCACGTTTTGAATCACAAAATGTGGTTTATCATTTGGAGATGCAACGGTTAAATTCAAATTTGCAAAAGCATAAATAATTTAAAGAATTAATAGATTAATGTTATATAACATATATTTATGAAAATTTTGTTAAAGAGTGAGGAAAAAAAACTAAATTTTTTTATTTTATTTTATCTATATATATATGTGAGAAAAATGAGAATGGAAGGAAGAATTAGTATATATGAAAATAAAAAGACATATAAAGAAATATATAATTATAAAAAAGACTAATTAAAATTTTATAGCATGAAAATAAGATAAATATTAATACAATTACTAAGAAATAATAAGAAAAAGAGGGAAAAAATATAAAATATGCCTAAAAACTCAAATAAAAACAAAATACAAAAAGGAACATACCAAATAAAAGAAAGGATGGGGGGCAAGGAAGAAGACCCTCATGACGACAAGGTGAGGTTCCAACATCTATTAATATTTCATTCATTGTCTCTATTCAACTTATAGGATCTTATCTTAATTTTTATGGTCTCCTTGAACTTTTGGTGATGAAAATGATCAATATTGGCAATGATTTGGGACTCCTATACAAATGTGGTGTTTTGCCTTCTCAACATGTTCAACTAAAGTTAAAGAGCAAGTCCTACAACATTTGATGTTGGTTGTGTGCTCCTAAATTATTTGTTTTATGGAGTGGCCAGTTTCTACAGTAGGGGGCCCCACATGAACAAGGGACTACATAAACACCTTTCATGTTTTTAGGGTCCATTGAGTCTCTGGCAGATGTAAGGGAGCTTTGAATGGTGTTCAAATGCCTTAGAAGAGACTTTGCGCTTCTTAAAAATCCGAGCAATCTTGTCGGTGTATCATTGGATAAAGGGAAGTTGAATATTGGTAACCAAATAGTTGGGCTCTTTCCTTAGCCTCAGACCATTGCTCCCATTTAAGAAATATTTGAGACAAATGTGCTTATTATAATCATTATTTTCAAACACTTTCAGAAGATGGGTTTTCTCATTATCCAAGTGTATTTCATCTGAAACCCTTAAGGCACGAGTAGCCAACGTGTTGAGAACTCCGATATTTTGGGCAAGGTAATGATGGGAATTGGCATGAATATATTTCTCAAAGTGTGTCTTCTTACAGAAGACCTAGCGAGAAAAAGAACCATCCATTTTCTTAGAAAAAATCATGTTAAGGAAATATAGGCCACCATTAACTTCATACTCAAAGTGTTCGAAAATAATGGTTGTAATAAGCACCTTGGGCTCAAATATTTTATAAAGGTGAGAAAGGATCTAAGGATAAGGAAAGAGCCTAGAGATTTGGTTACCAAAATTTAACTTCCCTTTATCCAAGGATAAGGAAAGAGCATAGGTATTTGGTTACAAAAGTTCAACTTCCCTTTATCCAATGAACCACCACAATTATTGCTCGAGTTCTTAAGAAGGATAAGGTCTTTTCTACGTTTAGGCCTTTGAACACGATCCAAGGATCCCTTAAATCAGTCAAAGAACTAATCAATCTTAAAGACATGAAAGGTGATTATGAAGTCCCTTATTCATGTGGGACCCCCTACATTGGAGAAATTTGTTGCTCCATAAACTAGATGATTTAGGAGCATGAAACCAACATCGAATAGTGTGGGACTCACTCCTTAGCCTTGGTCGAACACGTTGAGAAGACTATAACAACCCCTGGTTGTAGTCGCCCCTCCCATATCTACCCACTTTCACCGACCTTTCAGGGTAAACATGAGAAGAGGGATAGTATGACTTGACTCAACCTTCTAGATACATTTAAGGAAGTGGAATCAATAAACCAAAACTTTACTAACCTTCCTCAGGAGCTACATGACCCCCAAGAACTAAACCACCCTTCCAAGTTCCTAAACCTTGAGTCAAACTTATTTTTTAGTGATCTGGACTCCCAAACATTGGCATAACACTTCCTAAACTTGATCATAACCATCTAGTCGCATGCATAAGTCTGCAAGGGAGTGACTGCAGTCTTTTTTACCTAGTTCTGTGCTTGCAACCGGGAAATCTAATCCACTTTTTCATGGCTACTCTCCAGACCCTTGCCTGGAACTTGATGAAACTTTTCATAATAGTGAATGACACCAGGACAAAGCCATAAACATGAAACTTAAACAAGAACTTGTCTTGAGAAGGCCTAACCATGACAGTCACTTCGTCAAACACATGACGAACATGAAATCTACTGGTCATGAATGCGTATATGAACATAGAGATCTGAAACTTATCTAAGAATCATCAAGAAGGTCTAATGCCCTCTCACCATAGCTACAATAACATCTAATAGGTCATGCATTCAATAACCATTCATTTACAAATGAAAACATGATAAGAGCCACAACTTGAATATGTCATCAAACCATGCTTATAACAAGCATACAACCATGTAAATAGTAATGATAGAACAACCATTAAATCCACATAATAACAAGTATAATTACTCATGATAGACAAGGAAATATAACTCTGATCAATCATATGCAAAATCCAACCAAGTCAGGGACTTCCACATACCACACGACTATAGATTAGGTTGAACCGAATCTCTCTTTCAGTCAATCACCCCTGTGCCATATTGCAAGCATGAATGTGGGATCTCATGGAATAAACCAATGTATAAACAACCAAGGGAATCCACAGGTTAAACCACCTCCACCCTCACAATATCGTGAACTCACCTAAACCGATCTCGAGATCAAAAAACCAAACTGGGCATGGATGCCTCATAATTCCTTCACCATCCCTAGAGGAATTTTTTGTGTCTCCACCCTCATGTCGAGGGCTTCCTAGAGAAAACCATCTCCAACCCAGCCCTTGGTATTTTCTTGATACCACCTCATCTGAATCGAAAAACTTTCGGCAATCCATAACTCGACCAAGAATGAATCCCAGCACACCATGGCTATCCGGAAATGGCAAGACAAGGCTGAAACCATTGTTAAACCTGACAAAACCCATGCCAATGATAAGGAATGAACCAAATACACACGTGCATATACCATGCATGCCAAAAAAAATGAGGGAATCATACATGTAACTTGTTACATGCAAGTATTCCTACTTAAGCTTCTAGATCCAACTCTTCCTTACTTTATTCTTACTTTCCTTTCCTTTCGTTTTCTTTCCTTATCCTTCCTTTGCTTGCTTTCTCCTTTGGTTATTTTCTCCTCTCTATAGCCAATTCCACACTGAAATGACCAAAGGATAACCAACCACAAGCTATGAAATGATCTTCAAATCCTTTTTACCATTAAGGCCTATAATTTCTTCATTTTCCCTCAATTTTCCTTCTTTTTCCTCCTCACATGCAACCTGTGACCTTTCACGTTCCTTTTCTCCTAATTTCCTTTATTTTCATAAATTAAATTCCAATAATGCTTTTTTGTCTTTCCAAAGCCTTTGCCATTTCCTTCGTAAATTTCCCCTTAGTCGTAATAAACAACAAGTGATGCCCACTGTGATATTTTTCCCAACATTAAGATTGGAATACATGTCCCGTGACCTTGTTCTTATTTTTCCTTTATTAACTTTATTACATAAAGTTTTAACCTAGGGTTGTTATACTCATTGATTTTCTATGTAATTGAAGATAAAACCAAGGTCATAGGACACATATTCCAAGTTGAATGTTGGGTAAAACATAACGATGATTAGTTAATGGCTATGGAAATTAGCAAATCATTTGGTAAAGGAAAAGTGACATTAATTGACATTTTATTTATGAAATAAAATAAAATAGGAGAAAAGGAAGGTGAATAGTCACAAACTTGCATGAGAGGTAAATTTAAGGGAAAATAAAGGAAAATGAAGAAAACATAGGCCTCAATGATAAAATGAATTTTGAGGATTGTTGTTAGCCTTTTGAAACTTTTAGGGTGGATTTTTGTTCTATTATCTCATTCTCTCATACTCTTGCACACTTAGAGTACTCTTGGAGAATTTTGGAGCACTTTGGCATACATTAGATTTGGAGAAAGAATGAAAGGAAAAATAGGAAAATGCAAGGGAACAGTTGGATCAATAGCTACAACTGGATTGCTTTGCAGGTACAGGTTGCATGTGTGATTTCTTTGCTAATTTCTAGATGCATGGTATATGGATGTGATTTTCTGGTTATGTGTTCTCATTGGCATGGATATTTTCCTAGATTGGCATCAATTTTAGCCTTTGTTTTCCATTTCCTAGATAGCCATGGTGTTTTCGTTTTTTCCACTTGATTGATTTCTAATTGGTGTTCATTTTCCTTATAGTTGCGGGTTGAAAAAAACACTCTGGAAGCCATGGAACAACTTGGGTTGAGTTACTAGTCATGGAGCATAGGTTAGGACAAATTCTCTAGATCCCTTGGTGGGTTGAGTTACTAGTCCCTGAATTCAGTTTGGACAAACTCATTGGAGCCCTAGAAGGATGTGGGTTGAGTTACTAGTTCCTAGAGCCCTGAACAACTTGGGTAGAGGCCAAATTGGTTGGTGTTAGTGATGTCAGACTCTGAGAAATTTCCTTATTGAAATCTATGAGAATTTATAGTGATTATGTGGTGATATTATGGATGAGTTTCATGGTTTCTATGTTGGTTATTTTTTGGTTATATGATGTGTAATATCTATGGCTCTTGTCACAAACCATTTTGTTATTGATTGGTTGATATATGTATGGATTAATAGCATTGTTGCAGCTATGTGGAGAGGGAATAGGGCCTTCTCAGTGATTCTTAGATCAATACTATCAGCTTATGATCATATATGCATTCATGACCTATACATTACATGTTTTCCATGTGTTTTACGGAATGCGTAGTGTGTTCTAGGAAGTTTAGGTCAATTTCTGCCTCCAAGTTTGAATGTTTGGCTATGTTACATGTCAATTATTATTTTAGAAACTCTCAATTAGTTATGGGCAATGGTCTGGAGGTTGACCTAGAAAGGTGGTTCAGATCTTAGAACCACACCCTTTGAATTGGGAAAGTTGGGTCATAATTGCATGGATACAGTGTTTTGCATGTGGTTGGAGGCTTATAACCACACCCAAGCCTTGTCATGCTTGCGGTTGGGGGTTTAGATTAGTGAAAAGAGAGCTGGCTAAGGGTTTGGTCACCTTGGTGGTCCTCTGGCCTTTGAGTGTCTTATAGCCCTGAGGTATGTTGTGAGTTGTAAATTGGTGGTTAGTTTGTGAACCCCACTTCCATAACTAGAGCTTGGAGGTCGGGTCATGTCATAGTAACTCTTTGTCTCAAGTTTACCTTGGTAGGCCAATGAAATTGGGTAAATGTGGGAAGGGGTTGTTATAGGGTGTTATCAAAGATTCTAGGTTCAAACACTTGGGCTGGATGGGCGGGATGTGATTGTTATGCATGCATGTTAGTTGTATATGTGTTTTTATGCATGGATTGTGATGGTCATTATTGTGGTCTTGTGTCGGCATGATGTTTATGTTGAGATGATTGATATGTTGATTTCATTATATATGCATATGTTGTGCTAATTCACTAAGGTATGTTTGGTTATGTTTATATTTGGTTATCTAACATGGTATGTTTGAAAGAAGTAGAATATCAGAGATGACAAGAAAATGGTGGATTACAGTTCATGTGACTCTCCTTATATATCAAATGAGAAACATAGAGATTAGTATTGTTTTGACATAGCAGGCACCTTGAGAAGTTGAAAGGCAGAGATAATAAATAAGGAAGATAATTATAAGATCATTCAGTCACAGTAAAGACTTTTCATGACACTGGAAAAGCAATTGGAGGTTAATGTAGTGATTCTTCGGAGTTTATCAAATTTGCAATGACAAGGAAAACCACAGATTAGGTATGGATAGGAGGAAAGGACTAATGGGGCATACTCATGGAAGACACCAGTTGGAAAAGGAGAACATGGTCAAAGGTGGCAGATGGATGGTTACACTTGACAAGAGAAGTAGTGGTTACAATTTCTATTCTAGTTATGAATCAGAGAGATAACATGGTCGTCATTGTTATCATCCTTGCACGAAGAGTGAGAATCAATACTTGTCGGATGAGTTCAATAAAGAAAGGTGTCCTACCTTTGATGGAGATCTGAAGACACTGAAAGATGCAGAATCATGGCTATTTGTAGTGAATAATTTCTTCAATTTGTATGTTTATATAGAGAATATGAAAGCCAAGGTAGCCATTTTCAGTCTTAGAGGGAAAGACGAGATTTGGTGGGAACATGTGAAGTGTGTTACAGGCATCAAGATAGAGGAGTTGAGTTGGAATGAATTCAAATGAATCTTTAGAAAGAATTACTTTTTATAGAGATACTATGATGGTAAGGCTAAGGAGTTGTACAAATTGAAGATGGGATCTATGGGATATGATGAGTATACAACTAAGTTTTGGGAACTATTGAGGTATGTTAAGGATGCGAATATGAAGGTTAAAATATTTATTAGTGGATTTCCTTTAGCATTTAAGTATTGAATTGAGTATTATGAGCCTCAGTCATTGGAGGAAGTAATTGGAAAGTTGAAACATTGTTGTGAGTAGTCTATGTGTAAGTCGAATCCTAAGCAGTGTTGGAAAGGTAATGACTAGACTAAGGAAAAATGGGATAAGAAGTGAGGAATGCATCATGATGCATGTAACATGGAGAATGCTACGCCGTTCAAGAAATTCAATCTAGTTTTTTGGAAATCTTTAAGCACTACTAAGAGGGGGGAGTGAATCAATAGTGTGACTTTTACCAAATTTGCCTTCTATTTCTTTTCATTGAATCCCAAATTTGTTAGTAGCTTCACATTGATCATGCAAGTAAATGATAAACATATAAGAAACATGAACTAAAAGAAAACCATCAAAGCACAACCACAAAAATCATAATCATGCATGAGACACAAGATTTCTGGTGGAAACCATGGGAGAAAAACCACCCTGCTCTTCTTTGAATCTCGATTATGTCAATAAATTTGTCTTTTACATAGTTAGCGAACTCCAATTAGTCTAGAGACTCAAATTCATACACTATAGGCCAATACCAATCAATCATGAGACTTAATTCTACTGACCATCTTAGAATACGTTTTTATCACACGGATCTATGGCCTACCATTTGCTGAGGGCCACCACGATGAGCGATGCTCGCCCAACTCCAATTGGACTATCCAACTTTTATTGGATGGAGAAACTCTTTCTTTCACCGAAGCTTCGATATCACTGCTCCAACCTCATGAATTCATTGCTCCTCTACACTATGCAGACCTTATTTCATCTATTATCATACTAGATCCAAGATGTTTTGCTCACAAGAATTCAACTTTGCAATCCTAGTCTCAACAAAAAGACACCCTAAAACAAACAAAACACCACCACAAACATGCTCTCAACAAGAAAAATAGTGGCTCATATCCATGCATAAAATCATCCCCAAAACCACTATGTAGCACCATGCAAAAATCTCCAATACAATCTCTGCTACATCCACTACAAATCTGATATATTATGCAACATGATTTAGATCTTCTCATTATTTAGCCATCTACAACATCTCCACACACCAACTCTACTCACAAGAAGGTTTGAAACATCGTGAAATTTCTCCAATGCTCATTCTCACTGTCTTTATGCACATATGCAATAGAATCTCGACCTCCTTTGTCTGTACTCACATCTTCTTGCCTTGCACTCAACAATCCAACCCTAGAATTATGGATTTTCTCCTCTACTTAAAAAAAAATTCTCCACCATATTCACTACTCATATCATCAATGCATTCACACTGTAAAAATATATTTGAGTTATAGACTATATAAACTTTAACTTTCCAACCATTACCATGGGCTATTACCACTATATCATCCTCTAGAAAACACTTGATGCACGAGGAATGCAAGAAAATAGAGTTTGGATAAGGTAACGCTCTTTCTACCCTCGGGGAAAGAATTCATATTAGAACTAACACCTTTCTAAAGAAGACAACTTAAGTTATAACTTCCCCAATTCTTTACTAGACCGCGTTACCCAAGTTTGACCAACAATGCTCCAAAACTTCTAGAATCATCCTCTCACTACCTGCAATCACCTCCTAAGCCAGTAGAATGAATATATCACTTTATCATGCTTATATGAAGGCTATAAGTCATCATGAAAATTCCTTCAACCTTGTCTAACTGAAAATAATGTTAGGGCATCCAAACAAGTTGACACCATGCCAACAACTCACCTCTAACAGTTGCACACGCTGCAAATCTCTGCACAAACCTAAAACACCTCTATCATCATCATAAGGCTAATACACTTCTACAACAAGTCATGAACAAGAACATAAGCATGTAGACCTACACTTCCATCCTCAACACATGAACCACAAACACCTATGCCATTTTCCTTCATCAATACCATCATACACATCATCATGATGCCAAGATAAGGTTGACATCAAAGCCAACATAACCAGCTCAATCCCAACCACGAAAAGCTACAAATGATCAAACATATGCATGATTGAACACCTGTAAGACATGCTACAAGGTTGACATCAATTCCAACACAAAACAGTTGCAAGTACACAAGCCATAATGCCAACAATCTACCCCTTTGGCATTGATGGAAACCACTCAACCTCTAAATCAAACTCATCTTCTATCACCCTCCCTTTGACATCAATGGAAATGGGTCAACTTCATAAGATAAGGTATAAATAAAAACAAGTACAAGTACTAAAGCATGTGACGACATGTTTGAAAAAAATGTACATCAACAATCATCCATGCCTCTCACATCAATAGTAGCAAGAAGCATAATGAACCAATCAACATTTAGAGCAACATGTCACCAAACATGTCTAGTAGTAGCAATAATATGCACACACAAATATAATCAACATCAATGACATAGTATGTGCATATACATAAAACGACCAACAACGCACTCATGGAAGCAACATCCACATAAGGCAACCACACACAATCTCCACCACAACTACATTACAACAACATCAATGATCACCTCCACCTTTTTTCTCACAATATGAGGCCAAGAACCACAACAGTCAAATCATAACATGAGGTAAACCATGAACACCTCAAAGTGGACCATAATTCCAACAATTTGTGGATCAAGAAATAGGAACATCAAATGCTCCCCCTGAATGTGTTCCATCTCCAAAATTAGCTCCAACCTGTAATGAACCGCTTATGTTGTAAGCAATGCCTCCTTATCAAGAAGGAAGCACAACATGGACTAAGACTCCACATGACCATGATTGATGACATATTACATTTTACAAAAATGGCTATAGAAACGACATATGACCTCATACATGACCATTACATGACCTCATGACTCATGACTAGCTGACCAAATTATACATACAATATAAGTACATGGCTCCATGAGCAGTTTACATAGATTTATCATGAATTACAATGTTACTATCATCATCTCCTATGGACCAATGACAAAGACATAACATGAACCACAAACACCTATGCCATTTTCCTTCATCAATACCATCATACACATCATCATGATGCCAAGATAAGGTTGACATCAAAGCCAACATAACCAGCTCAATCCCAACCACGAAAAGCTACAAATGATCAAACATATGCATGATTGAACACCTGTAAGACATGCTACAAAGTTGACATCAATTCCAACACAAAACAGTTGCAAGTACACAAGCCATAATGCCAACAATCTACCCCTTTGGCATTGATGGAAACCACTCAACCTCTAAATCAAACTCATCTTCTATCACCCTCCCTTTGACATCAATGGAAAGGGGTCAACTTCATAAGATAAGGTAGAAATAAAAACAAGTACAAGTACTAAAGCATGTGACGACATGTTTGAAAAAAATGTACATCAACAATCATCCATGCCTCTCACATCAATAGTAGCAAGAAGCATAATGAACCAATCAACATTTAGAGCAACATGTCACCAAACATGTCTAGTAGTAGCAATAATATGCACACACAAATATAATCAACATCAATGACATAGTATGTGCATATACATAAAACAACCAACAACGCACTCATGGAAGCAACATCCACATAAGGCAACCACACACAATCTCCACCACAACTACATTACAACAACATCAATGATCACCTCCACCTTTTTTCTCACAATATGAGGCCAAGAACCACAACAGTCAAATCATAACATGAGGTAAACCATGAACACCTCAAAGTGGACCATAATTCCAACAATTTGTGGATTAAGAAATAGGAACATCAAATGCTCCCCCTAAACGTGTTCCATCTCCAAAATTAGCTCCAACCTGTAATGAACCGCTTATGTTGTAAGCAATGCCTCCTTATCAAGAAGGAAGCACAACATGGACTAAGACTCCACATGACCATGATTGATGACATATTACATTTTACATAAATGGCTATAGAAACGACATATGACCTCATACATGACCATTACATGACCTCATGACTCATGACTAGCTGACCAAATTATACATACAATATAAGTACATGGCTCCATGAGCATTTTACATAGATTTATCATGAATTACAATGTTACTATCATCATCTCCTATGGACCAATGACAAAGACATAACATGACATGACTATTACATTCATTAGCCCATACATGTGGCTACAAATATAACTCCATGAAAATTCTCCAAGAGATGCCTAATACCATGATGACTTAAAACACCAATGGCTAGACCCTCTACCAACTAAAATGATGAATCAATAAATAGTACATGGTTGTAACAAACTACAGAAAACATACTACTCATGGTTGGTCCATGTCTTATTTCACATGTACATTTCATTTCCACATGTCTTCATGCTAGGGTAGTTGAAGGATGATTAATAAAAGTTGCAACAAGGCTGAGATAATCATTTTTTTCCGCTCATAAATAGTTAATATACCAGCTCCAAAGAAAATATCAATGAAAATGAAGAACAATATGAAGAACAAGCCTTGATAACCTAGAATTAGCACCTAGGATGCATGCACAAACTAGAGAAAATCATCATAAGCAGAGTAAAACTCTCTGTGCATGGTTGAACTATGTTATAAAGGTTCTCTCCAACTCATTTCTAGTTTTACTAACACTTTGTGGCCTACTGACATCCTACATTAGTCCTTATTTTCTCTCCATCCTCATGGAATATGCAAACTTTTCCTTCATAACCTTATCCATCTCCCAAACTCCCCCTGAGACCATACCTCATGAGTAGTTGATCATACTGATTTGAAAATTGATGGTTGAACTGGATCAAGAACTCATTGTTTCTAGTACTCCTCATGTTTCCAATGCTCCCCCTGAGACCATGCTGATCTCATAATCATCTGAAGTCCTCTATAAGTATGCATGAAATAATCATGGAATCCAGGAGGGACTTCTCTTCACTAATTGAAGAGTTTTTGTTCCTTGTTTCTCCACATGGTCTTTTGCTTCTCCTTCTCTTCCTTCACTAGTCTTTTTCCAGGATATATTTTTTTTTGTTGCTTTAGCCAATTTTTTCTTGAATAACAGGGAAACAAAGATTTGTTTTCCATATGGCCAAATTTATGACAAGTGTATCGCTCCACATGGCCAAGATATGAAGTAAGAGGATCAAATCTCCTACTACTCATGCTAGATCTATACCTTGCTTGAAATGTGCTTATCCTCTGATTACATTTTCAATCAAATGCCTTACGGACAAATAGGATACATGAATAGCAATAACCATAAAAATCATGATTATACTTGATGGCCAATCTTCTTGGTTGTTAATATTGTTGCAGGTTCCGGTGATTTGACCTAAACATTCTTCTCCTACAGTTAGCTACAACACGTCCATACTGGTGACAATTGTAGAATTGTACATCATGCATCAATGGAAAAAAAGGACTTTGTTTCATTTGAAATCTAATTGAGCTTCCATGATCCTCTCTTGGAGGAAATTATTTTCTAAGCATAGGTGATCCTTGAGGTATTCTTTTCTATTGTTGTTGGTCTTGCTTGTCGATCTGCTGCTAGTTTCTTACTTTTCTACTCTTGTTGCTGGCATTTTTTTCTATAGGTTATTTTGATTCAACTTTGGTGCTTTTACCTACACGCAAACCAGACTCACCCTTTTGAAATACAAGACCAAATTTATCCAATGGTGATTTTTGGATCTCAAGAGGACACTCCAAAGCCACTGTTCTCTTCTCCATCTTTCGTTGCTTTCTCAAAGACATCACTTTAGCTTTTAATATCTCAACTTTCTTCCTTCTCTTGGTTCCTAATACCTTCCTCAAATCTTTATGATTCTTCCAATTTAATCTTTAAGCTCATGATATCCTCCTTGAATTTGGCCTCTCTATCATAACAAATCTACAAGATTTTTTCTTGATTCTTTCATGCAGTTGTTAGTCTAGAAATATCAGCTCTAGGAACGTTAATATCATTCTCATCTTCACTAGGCACTTCAACATGATCAAAATGTAAATCATCAAAATTATAAATTAACAAAAAATCATTAATATTTATACCTTTGGGTTCAATATTTTATGATTTCTTCTCATCATCCACCGAATCATGTGCACTAGTAGAATGAAACTCTTGTGGTTGAGCTTCTTGTTTTTGAAATCCCTTCTTCTTCTTGTTGCTCTTTTTCTCATTTTACTTATTATTTCTAGTACCATCTCCAAATATGGATTCTAACTTGTCCCAAATTTCCTTGGGATATTTCAAACCTACTAGCCTCTTAAAATCATCATCATGAAGATTCTTGTAGATTATGACTCTAGCTTGTGCATCCTGCTGCAAAAATTCATCTACCATTGGATCCTTGCCATAACCTTCACATAATAATCTCCAAATATTAGATCCACTAGACAATAATTGATATTTAACATTTTTGCTCCATACCTGGAAATTTGCAGTAGTGAGGACAACACCTTGAGAAGTCATTCTATTTTGTTTTTACAAATTTCTGCCAACAAACCCCATATCTACTCTCGCGTGACCATGCTGCAATTGAGAGCCCCAATTTGATAACAATTGTTGGAAACCTTTCAGCACTATTGGGGGGGCGGGGGGTGAATCAGTAGTGTGACTTATTACCAAATTTTTATTATATTATTCTTACTAAATCACACATTTGTCAACAACTTCACATTGATCATGCAAGTAAATGATAAACATATAAAAATATAATCAACATGAACTAAAAGAAAACCATCAAAGCACCAAAAAAAATCATCATCACACATGAGACAAAATATTTTTGGTGGAAACCCTTCCAGGATAAAAACCTACCCTTGTTGTTGTTGCTCTACTCTGAATCTTTATTATGTAAAGCAATTTGTCTTTTACATAGTTAGCTAACTCTGATAAGCCTGGAGACTCGACCTCATATATAATAGGCAAACACCGATCAATTAGGAGATTCAATTCTACTTATTATCTTTGAAGACTTTGTTCTTACATGGATCTACGAACTACCATCCACTTAAGGCCACCAAAATCAAGTATCCTTGCCCGATACTGATTGGAATATCCAACTCTGGATGGATGGAGAAACAATTCCTTTCGATGAAGCTTCGATATCACTACTTCACTCTCATGAAGTCACTTCTCCTCTACACTAGCAAACCTCCTTTCATTAATTCTCATATTGGATCCAAGATGTTCTGCTCAACGAGAATTCAACTCTACAATACTAGTCTTAGCAACAAGACATCCTTAAAAAGACAAAATACCACCACAAACATGCTCTCAACAAGAAATATTGTGGCTCATATCCATGAATAAAATAACCACCAAAAAGACTGTCTAACACCATGCAAAACTCTCTAATACAATCTTTGCTATCATAGTCACAAATCTGATCTATTCTACAACATGCTTCGAATCTTCTCATTGTGCAACCATCTACAACATCACCACACACCAACTCTACTCACAGGAAGGTTTGAAACATTGTGCGCCTTCTCGATTGCTCACTCTCACTATTGTATGCACATGTGCAACAGGATCTCGACCTCTTCCATTTTCACTCACATCTACTTGCTCTACACTTAATAATCTAATCCCAAAATGATGGATTTTCTCCTCTACTTAAGAAAATTTCTACACCATCAACACTACTAATATCATCAACGTATTCACACTCTAAACACATATCTGATTTGTAGATTGAGTTAAATCAAACTTTACCATCATTACCATGGGCTATTACCATTGTATCATCCTCTAGAAAATACTTGATGCACGAAGAATGTGGGAAAAGAGATTTTGGGTGGGTTAATGCTCCCTTTTCCCTTGGGAAAAGAGTTTGTTTCAGCACTAACACCCTTTTAAAGAAGGGAACCCAGTTATAATTCCCCCAATGCTTTGCTAGATTCTGTTACCCAGGTTGGACCCCCAAAACTTGTTGGAAATAATACTGAGAGGGGGGGTGAATCAGTATTATCAAGTTCTTTTAATAAATCTTCCTTATTTATACTTTGAATTATTTTGCATGTCAGTACCATAAAATAATGAGCATGAACATGAAAAATAGATAGTCACACCAAAGAACACCAGATATAAGGTGGAAACCCAATGTGGGTGAAAACCACCTGCTGCAATATGTCTCTATCTTCTTTCAAATTAGAAACTCCTTTTACAATGGTTTTGTACTGGTGCAGTCCTTTACCAGTACGTAGGCTACAACCTGCAGA
This sequence comes from Pinus tabuliformis, assembly GCA_031772625.1. Taxonomy (NCBI): domain Eukaryota; kingdom Viridiplantae; phylum Streptophyta; class Pinopsida; order Pinales; family Pinaceae; genus Pinus; species Pinus tabuliformis. The sequence continues at coordinate 559,688,790 of CM062806.1, forward strand.
GAGCTACAACTCTCTCTCGTTTTCCAGTCTCTCTTGGAAGGGAGCCACAACCCCCTACTTCTTTTCTTTCAAGGACCACTTTTCATAAATTTTCAAACTGGATCCATAAACATCAAGAGATCATTAAGTACAAGTAAATCACCCAGTCAACTGCAGTAACCAGATCAACAATAACAGTAAACTAAACCCCGAACACCTTATCAACAGAGAAATTCAGCCAACACAGGGTCTTAAGACAGATCCGCAGTTTTTCTTTATCTGGCCTGCGTGGCTCCGCACTTCACCTTCTGCTCCCCTGCGTATACCCGCAGAGAGCCTTCTGCTACACCGCGTACCCACGCACTGTTTATTCAATCACGCCGCGTACTGTTACTGTAGGCATGCACTCACAGATGCTATCGCGCCACGTACTGCTACTGTAGCCACGCACCCACAGATGCTATCGCGCTGCGTACCTACGCACCTGGGCTTCTGAAGCGCCGCGTACTTTCAGTGTGCCTACGCACCTGAACCTCTGTCATGCTGCATACCCACGCACTGGGCCTTCTTCTGCTCTGCGTACCCACGCACTGCTCCTTCTTCTGCTCTGTGTACCCACGCACTTGCACTGTTAATCACCTGCGTACCTCAGATTAGGGCCGAATTGGCAGTCCCCCAGTGTGCCACCGATAGTCAGATGCTCAGATCTAATCATGCGCTTGAGAGATCACCCTTCATAGATTCACTTTCAACTTCACTTTTATACAGATCAAGCTTTTAAAACAATAACCCAATATTTCAGACCTTAAGATATTCAATTTGCAAAAGATATATTAGCCAAGTGATCTCCTTCCCTATTTATAGTCAAGCCCGTATTCACACCATGGGGAAAAACCATCAATAACCAATACAAGTGATCCAAACAGGGGCTAAATTGGATCCTATACCATGGGCCAAAACCATAGAATCAATAACGGTGGGCTAAATACCGCGGGCCAAACATAAGAAACCCCATGTGAGTGCGCTTCTCTGCCTTGAAGTGAGTGAACTGGGGGTACGCACCTGATGAACGGGTCACCTGCGGGTATGAACGCACTTCCTGGCCGGCGTACCTGCGTGTACACACCTTTTGAACTATTCTCCTGCGTACCTCTTAATTTCCAACATTTTGAGAGACTGATCAGAGCATTTCCACCTGTATGAGTTGCCATCAAGTACAACGCATGAATCATAGAGCCATACCAGAAACATAATGCCAACAATCTCCCCCTTTGGACTTGATGGCAACCTCAAAATCTTGAATGTCATTCTCCCCCTTTGACATCAAGGGCAAAGGGTTATGCTCCCCCTAAGAACATGCTCCCCCTGAATATAAACCAGATCTGCAAAGAAGAACCATAATCCACCAAACACCATAAATGACCATGAAAGAGATAGAGACATATTGCAGCAATATTCAGACCATCATCCATGATGTACTTCCTCCATAATGCCAACAATGCATTATATGCTCCCCCTGAACCTGTGCCATTCGATCTTTGACCAATCCGCAACCCAACAAGTGTACGCATATACCCCAGATGAACCTTGCGTACAATTGTCAAACAAAAGAGATTCAACAACATGATGATGCATCAACAACCCCCAGCTTTTGCTTGAGGTATTCAAAGGTCTCCCTGGGCAATGGTTTGGTGAGTATATCAGCAAATTGTTCCTTAGAAGGGACATACTCCAACTTGACCTTTTGTTCAAGTACTTGTTCCCGGAGAAAATGATACTTGATCGGTATGTGCTTGGTCTTTGAATGCATGACTGGGTTCTTTGAAATGCTGATTGCACTTGTATTATCACATAAGATGGAGATGGGTGGTATACAAGTGATTTGAGAATCCTGCAAGGTCTGCATCATCCAAAGGAGTTGAGTGCAGCAAGATGCAGCAGCAACATATTCCGCTTCAGCTATAGACAAGGCAATCGAACTATGTTTCTTGCTAAACCAAGATACTAATCTGGAACCCATAAAGAATGCACCACCACTTGTGCTCTTCCTGTCATCCATGCTTCCGGCCCAATCTGCATCTATATAAGCATGAAGTGTGAGATCTGTATCTCTAGGATACCATAAGCCATAGTTTTGAGTTCCTTGAAGATATTTGAAGATTCTCTTTACTGCCTGAAGATGAGTTTCCTTTGGATTTGCCTGAAATCTTCCAACTATTCCTACTGCATGCATTATGTCTGGTCGGGTACCTGTCAAATAAAGTAGACTTCCAATCATAGATCTGTAGGTTGGTTGATGCACTGCTGCTGATTCATCATTTGCACTGAGGCTACATCCTGTGACCATGGGTGTACATACTGGTTTTGAATCTTCCATGCCATATTTCTTCAAAATCTGCTTGAGATACTTGGTTTGAGACAAAAAGATCCCTCCTAAGAAAATATGTCAGTTCCCCCAGCAAGGACATTTCGAATTCTTTCTGCATTACCAAGGCAAACTTTGACTCATAGCTTCTTCATTGCTCCCAAAAATAATGTCATCTACATACACAACAAGTATTAGCAATTTGTCGTTTTCAACTTTTATATAAAGATTGCTATTTGCTGATCCTTTTGAAAAACCTTGTTGATGAAGATATTTGTCCAAGAGATAGTACCAAGCCCTTGGAGCTTGTTTGAGACCATAGAGAGCTTTTTTCAATCTACATACAAGATTTGGATCATTTCCAAGAATGAAACCATCTGGCTGCTCAATGTATACTTCTTCTTCCAAGTCTCCATTCAGAAAGGCTGATTTCACGTCCATTTGAAATACTTTGAAGTTTTGAAATCTTGAGAGAGCAAGGAACATTCGGATGGCCTCAAGTCTTGCAACAGGAGCAAAGGTTTCTTCAAAACCTATTCCTTCTTGCTGCACATACCCTTTACAAACAAGTCTGGCCTTGTTTCTAATTACTTCTCCATTTTCATTCAATTTATTTTTGAAGACCCATTTTGTCCCTATAACATTCTTATCGTTTGGTCTAGGAACCAGCTCCCAAGTGTTGTTCTTTTCGATCTGCTCAAGTTCTTCATCCATTGCTTTGACCCAAAATTCATTTTGGCATGCCTCTTTCACATTTTGTGGTTCAGTGGAAGAGAGTAATGCAAAATAGCTTGAAGAGTCTGCAACTGTTCTTCTTGTTTGTACACCTGCTTCTTTCTGCCCCAAAATCTGAGATTCTGGATGATTCTTCTGAACATATCTGGATGGAGTCTTCTCTTCTATTCTTATCTGCTAATCTGGTTCTTCTTGGGGTTCTTCTTCTTCATCATTCTGTCTTTGAGGGTAGTCTTCATCTTCTTCGATATCTTCATGATTTACTTGCCTACGAATGTATCCCTTCTCATCAACCACTACATCAATGCTGTCAACAATTCTTCCAAGTCTTTTATTGTAGCACTTGTGTGCTTTGTTGTGTGGAGAATAACCAAGAAGAATGCCTTCATCTGCTCTAGGTTCAAGTTTTCCAAGCTACTCATCAGTATTCTTAATATAGCATTTGCTCCCAAAGATTTTGAAGTGCTTTACCGAAGGAGTCTTACCATACCAGATCTCATGAGGAGTTTGAGTGCTGTTCACCCGGAAATTTTTTTTGTTGAGAATAACAACCGCAGCATATGCAACATCATCCCAGAAAGTTGCGGGAGTTCCAGACTCATCAAGCATAGCACGAGCCATTTGTTGGACTGTTCTGTTCATTCTTTCCACTACTCCATTTGGCTGAGGAGTTCTAGCTGTAGATAATTCTCTTCTTATCCCATGTTCTTCACAGAAATCGAAAAATTCATTTGAGGTAAACTCCCCACCTCTGTCGGATCTGAGGCACTTAATTTTGTATCCTAATTCATTTTCAACCAAGGCTTTAAAGGATTTGAATTTTTTGAATGCTTCATCTTTGTGCTTCATAAGTCCTAACCAGACAAACCTGGAGAAATCGTCAATGAATAATATCAAGTATTCTTCTCCTTGAGGTGTCCTTTTCCTCAATGGTCCACATACATCTATATGTACAAGCTCAAGAGGCATGCTAGCTGATCCTTCCTTCTTTGGAAATTTAGTTCTGGTTTGCTTTCCAAACTGACATGATTTGCATATGGTGTTGTCTGGAATTTTGATATCCCGAAGACCGCGAACTGCCTGATATTTGCATGCTTTCCTTATTTGCGAAAAGCTTAGATGCCCCAACCTCCGGTGCCATAACCAGTGTTCATCATCCTTGCTTAGATAGCATTGTTGTTTTCCTTCTTCAAATATGTATAGATTATTTGGAGTTCTTTTACCTTTGATCACCGCTTTACCTGTATCAAGATCACGAACAAGACATCCATTTGATCTAAATATCACCTCGGTTCCTTGATCACACATCTGGCTGACACTCAGAAGATTATGCTTCAATCCATCAACATACAAAACATTTCCAGCTCTGACCTTTTCTTTTAACTGAGCAGTGCCTTTTCCTTTTATAGCTGCAGGAGTATCATTTCCAAAAGAAACTTTCTTTCCCTTTTCTAAAGCAGAATATGATTCAAGTTTTTCTTGATCACCTGTCATATGCTTCGAACATCCACTGTCAATGTACCATAGATTTTCCTGTCCCTCTGCATAAAATGCTATCCCACATCTTTCTGTTTGTGGTTCATTTATTCTCCATGTTTTGGTGCTTGAGGCTTGTTCCTTTGTCTGCTGAAACCTGCTCCTGCATTCATAATCTTCATGACCAAAGTTATTGCAAATAGAACATTCAACTTCATTTTCAAGAACTGAAAAGTTGTTATAGGTCATTTTTGTAATCCCGGTCATACTTCTTTGTTTTTGAGCTTCTCTAGTCATGATCATTTTATATGCGACACATTGAGCTGCTTTGTGACCAAAGTTATGGCAAGAAAAGCATTGTCCATTGAAGAAATTTCTGCGGTTATCAAATCTTCCGGCCAAACGATTGTAATTTCTATTGTCATTCATTCTTGAAGCAAATTGAGAGGATTTTACCTGTGGCTGGTTGTATCTTTTGTTCATCCTTAAGACGGATTGCCCCTGGTTTACCTGATAGTCTTTGTTTGTAATTGGTCCCTGCTTTACCTGGTGATCTCCATTGTGCTTTTGCTCATTCCTTCTTGCTGCATCAAGATAACTCTTTGAGGTGGATGCTTGAGAAGTTTCTCCATTATACCCCAGACCTGTCTTGTTTAGTGGAGAACGCTGTACATTGATGATCTCATCCAGAGTTTCGGATCCTTTGACAAATTTAAGATTAATAGCCTTTGTTTTCTCAATCTCTTTTCTAAGACCAACAATTTCACCTTCTAACTTTTCAAGATATTTTTCTTTTTCATCAATCTGAATTTGTAGAGTATCAATGATCATATTCTTTTCTTCTATACATGTCTTGAGTCTAGAAATTTCTTCATGAAAGCTATCCACATCTATAGAATCCATGTAATCATCATCTTCAAATGCCATTAAAAGTTTATAGTCATTACCTTGTTCATCTCCTTCGTAGCTCCAGACAATCTTGTTCCATATTTCCTTTGCGGATTTATATTGCATAACCTTTACGAATTCTGTTTGAGATAAGCATCCTAACAGAGTATTGACTGCTTTAGCATTTGTTTCATATTTCTTCTTCTCGGCCGAATCTGTAGGAGTAGCTGAAGGAAAAGTGTAGCCTGTATCTATGATATCCCAAACTTCTGTACCGAGAGATTGAAGATAGGCAGTAACTCTTACCTTCCAATAATTGAAGTTTGTCCCATCAAAGATTGGTGGCCTGATTGATGCTTCCCTCTCGTAGTTGCTCATGATGAATGATCTTCCTTCAAGCGATCAAGCTTATCTGAAGGACCTGCTCTGATACCAATTGTTGGAAATAATACTGAGAGGGGGGATGAATCAGTATTATCAAGTTCTTTTAATAAATCTTCCTTATTTATACTTTGAATTATTTTGCATGTCAGTACCATAAAATAATGAGCATGAACATGAAAAACAGATAGTCACACCAAAGAACACCAGATATAAGGTGGAAACCCAATGTGGGTGAAAACCACCTGCTGCAATATGTCTCTATCTTCTTTCAAATTAGAAACTCCTTTTACAATGGTTTTGTACTGGTGCAGTCCTTTACCAGTACGTAGGCTGCAACCTGCAGAGAGCTACAACTCTCTCTCGTTTTCCAATCTCTCCTCGAAGGGAGCTACAACCCCCTACTTCTTTTCTTTCAAGGACCACTTTTCATAAATTTTCAAACTGGATCCATAAACATCAAGAGATCATTAAGTACAAGTAAATCACCCAGTCAACTGCAGTAACCAGATCAACAATAACAGTAAACTAAACCCAGAACACCTTATCAACAGAGAAATTTAGCCAACAAAAGGTCTTAAGACAGATCTGCAGTTTTTCTTTATCTGGCCTGCGTGGATCCGCACTTCACCTTCTGCTCCCCTGCGTATACCCGCAGAGAGCCTTCTGCTGCACTGCGTACCCACGCACTGTTTCTTCAATCACGTTGCGTACTGTTACTGTAGGCACGCACTGACAGATGCTATCGCGCCGCGTACTGCTACTGTAGCCACGCACCCAGAGATGCTATAGCACTGTGTACCTACGCACCTGCGGCTTCTGAAGCGCCGCGTACTTTCACTGTGCCTACGCACCTGAACCTCTGTCGCGCTGCGTACCCACGCACTGCGCCTTCTTCTACTCTGCGTACCCACGCACTGCTCCTTCTTCTGCTCTGCGTACCCACACACTTGCACTGTTAATCACCTGCGTACCTCAGATTAGGGCCGAATTGGCAGTCCCCCAGTGTGCCACCGATAGTCAGATGCTCAGATCTGATCATGCGCTCGAGAGATCACCTTTCATAGATTCGCTTTCAACTTCACTTTTATATAGATCAAGCTTTTAAAACAATAACCCAATATTTCAAATCTTAAGATATTCAATTTGTAAAAGATATATTAGCCAAGTGATCTCCTTCCCTATTTATAGTCAAGCCCTTATTCACACCATGGGGCAAAACCATCAATAACCAATACAAGGGATCCAAACAGGGGCTAAATTGGATCCTATACCATGGGCCAAAACCATAGAATCAAGAACGACGGGCTAAATACCACGGGCCAAACATAAGAAACCCCACGTGAGCGCGCTTCTCTGCCTTGAAGTGAGTGAACTGGGGGTACGCACCTCATGAACGGGTCACCTGCGGGTATGAACGCACTTCCTGGCCGGCGTACCTGCGTGTACGCACCTTTTGAACTATTCTCCTGCGTATCTCTTAATTTCCAACATTTTGAGAGCCTGATCAGAGCATTGCCACCTGTATGAGTTGCCATCAAGTACAACACATGAATCATAGAGGCATACTAGAAACATAATGCCAACAATCTCCCCCTTTGGACTTGATGGCAACCTCAAAATCTTGAACGTCATTCTCCCCCTTTGACATCAAGGGAAAAGGATTATGCTCCCCCTGAATATAAACCAGATCTGCAAAGAAGAACCATAATCCACCAAACACCATAAATGACCATGAAAGAGATAGAGACATATTGCAGCAATATTCAGACCAACATCCATGATGTACTTCCTCCATAATGCCAACAATGCATTATATGCTCCCCCTGAACCTGTGCCATTCGATCTTTGACCAATCCGCAACCCAGCAAGTGTACACATATACCCCAGATGAACCTTGCGTACAACCGTCAATCAAAAGAGATTCAACAACATGACGATGCATCAACAACCCCCAGCTTTTGCCTGAGGTATTCAAAGGTCTCCCTGTGCAATGGTTTGGTGAGTATATCAGCAACTTGTTCCTTTGAAGGGACATACTCCAACTTGACCTTTTGTTCAAGTACTTGTTCCCGGAGAAAGTGATACTTGATCGGTATGTGCTTGGTCTTTGAATGCATGACTGGGTTCTTTGAAATGCTGATTGCACTTGTATTATCACATAAGATGGAGATGGGTGGTATACAAGTGATTTGAAAATCCTGCAAGGTCTGCACCAACCAAAGGAGTTGAGTGCAGCAAGATGCAGCAACAACATATTCCGCTTCAGCTATAGACAAGGCAATCGAACTCTGTTTCTTGCTGAACCAAGATACTAATCTGGAACCCATAAAGAATGCACCAACACTTGTGCTCTTCCTGTCATCCACGCTTCCGGCCCAATCTGCATCTGCATAAGCATGAAGTGTGAGATCTGTATCTCTAGGATACCATAAGCCATAATTTTGAGTTCCTTGAAGATATTTGAAGATTCTCTTTATTGGTTGAAGATGAGTTTCCTTTGGATTTGCTTGAAATCTTCCAACTATTCCTACTGCATGCATTATGTCTGGTCAGGTACCTGTCAAATAAAGTAGACTTCCAATCATAGATCTGTAGGTTGGTTGATGCACTGCTGCTGATTCATCATTTGCGTTGAGGCTACATCCTGTGACCATGGGTGTACATACTGGTTTTGCATCTTCCATGCCATATTTCTTCAAAATCTGCTTGAGATACTTGGTTTGAGACAAAAATATCCCTCCTTCCTTTCGTTGGATTTGGAAACCAAGAAAATATGGCAGTTCTCCGAGTAAGGACATTTCGAATTCTTTTTGCATTACCAAGGCAAATCTTTGACTCATAGCTTCTTCATTGCTCCCAAAGATAATGTCATCTACATACACAACAAGTATTAGCAATTTGTCGTTTTCAACTTTTATATAAAGATTGCTATCTGTTGATCCTTTTCAAAAACCTTGTTGATGAAGATATTTGTCCAAGCGATAGTACCAAGCCCTTGGAGCTTGTTTGAGACCATAGAGAGATTTTTTCAATCTGCATTCAAGATTTGGATCATTTCCAAGAATGAAACCATCTGGCTGCTCAATGTATAATTATTCTTCCAAGTCTCCATTCAGAAAGGCTGATTTCACGTCCATTTGAAATACTTTGAATTTTTGAAAGCTTGAGAGAGCAAGGAACATTCAGATGGCCTCAAGTCTTGCAACAGGAGCAAAGGTTTCTTCAAAATCTATTCCTTCTTGCTGCGCATACACTTTACAAACAAGTCTGGCCTTGTTTCTAATTACTTCTCCATTTTCATTCAATTTATTTTTGAAGACCCATTTTGTCCCTATAACATTCTTATCCTTTGGTCTAGGAACCAGCTCCCAAGTGTTGTTCTTTTCGATCTGCTCAAGTTCTTCATCCATTGCTTTGACCCAACATTCATCTTTGCATGCCTCTTTCACATTTTGTGGTTCAGTGGAAGAGAGTAATGCCAAATAGCTTGAAGCTTCTGCAACTGTTCTTCTTGTTTGTACACCTGCTTCTTTCTGCCCCAACATCTGAGATTCTGGATGATTCTTCTGAACATATCTAGATGGAGTCTTCTGTTCTATTCTTATCTGCTCCTCTGGTTCTTCTTGGGGTTCTTCTTCTTCATCATTCTGTCTTTGAGGGTAGTCTTCATCTTCTTCGATATCTTCATGATTTACTTGCCTAGGAATGTATCCCTTCTCATCAACCACTACATCAATGCTGTCAACAATTCTTCCAAGTCTTTTATTGTAGCACTTGTATGCTTTGCTGTGTGGAGAATAACCAAGAAGAATGCCTTCAGGATATTTTTCTTTTTCATCAATCTGAATTTGTAGAGTATCAATGATCATATTATTTTCTTCTATACATGTCTTGAGTCTAGAAATTTCTTCATGAAAGCTATCCACATCTATAGCATCCATGTAATCATCATCTTCAAATTCCATTAAAAGTTTATAGTCATTACCTCGTTCATCTCCTTCGTAGCTCAAGACAATCTTGTCCCATATTTCCTTTGCGGATTTATATTGCATAACCTTTACGAATTCTGTTTGAGATAAGCATCCTAACAGAGTATTGACTGCTTTAGCATTTGTTTCATATTTCTTCTTCTCAGCCGAATCTGTAGGAGTAGCTGAAGGAAAAGTGTAGCCTATATCTATGATATCCCAAACTTCTGTACCAAGAGATTGAAGATAGGCAGTAACTCTTACCTTCCAATAATTGAAGTTTGTCCCATCAAAGATTGGTGGCCTGATTGATGCTTCCCTATCGTAGTTGCTCATGATGAATGATCTTCCTTCAAGCGATCAAGCTTCTCTGAAGGACCTGCTCTGATACCAATTGTTGGAAATAATACTGAGAGGGGGGGTGAATCAGTATTATCAAGTTCTTTTAATAAATCTTCCTTATTTATACTTTGAATTATTTTGCATGTCAGTACCATAAAATAATGAGCATGAACATGAAAAACAGATAGTCACACCAAAGAACACCAGATATAAGGTGGAAACCCAATGTGGGTGAAAACCACCTGCTGCAATATGTCTCTATCTTCTTTCAAATTAGAAACTCCTTTTACAATGGTTTTGTACTGGTGCAGTCCTTTACCAGTATGCAGGCTGCAACCTGTAGAGAGCTACAACTCTCTCTCGTTTTCCAGTCTCTCCTGGAAGGGAGCTACAACCCCCTACTTCTTTTCTTTCAAGGACCACTTTTCATAAATTTTCAAACTGGATCCATAAACATCAAGAGATCATTAAGTACAAGTAAATCACCCAGTCAACTGCAGTAACCAGATCAACAATAACAGTAAACTAAACCCAGAACACCTTATAAACAGAGAAATTCAGCCAACAAAAGGTCTTAAGACAGATCCGCAGTTTTTCTTTATCTGGACTGCGTTGCTCCGCACTTCACCTTCTGCTCCCCTGCGTATACCCGCAGAGAGCCTTCTTCTGCACCGCGTACCCACGCACTGTTTCTTCAATCACGCCGCGTACTGTTACTGTAGGCACGCACCCACAGATGCTATCCCGCCGCGTACTGCTACTGTAGCCACGCACCCACAGATGCTATCGCGCTGCGTACCTACGCACCTGCGGCTTCTGAAGCGCCGCGTACTTTCACTGTGCCTACGCACCTGAACCTCTGTCGCCATGCGTACCCACGCACTGCGCCTTCTTCTGCTCTACGTACCCACGCACTGCTCCTTCTTCTGCTCTACGTACCCACGCACTTGCACTGTTAATCACCTGCGTACCTCAGATAGGGGACGAATTGGCAGTCCCCCAGTGTGCCACCGATAGTCAGATGCTCAGATCTGATCATGCACTCGAGAGATCACCCTTCATAGATTCGCTTTCAACTTCACTTTTATATAGATCAAGCTTTTAAAACAATAACCCAATATTTCAGATCTTAAGATATTCAATTTGCAAAAGATATATTAGCCAAGTGATCTCCTTCCCTATTTATAGTCAAGCCCTTATTCACACCATGGGGCAAAACCATCAATAACCAATACAAGGGATCCAAACAGGGGCTAAATTGGATCCTATACCACGGGCCAAAACCATAGAATCAAGAACGGCGGGCAAAATACCACGGGCCAAACATAAGAAACCCCACGTGAGCGCGCTTCTCTGCCTTGAAGTGAGTGAACTGGGGGTATGCACCTCATGAACGGGTCACCTGTGGGTATGAACGCACTTCTTGGCCGACGTACCTGCGTGTACGCACCTTTTGAACTATTCTCCTGTGTACCTCTTAATTTCCAACATTTTAAGAGCCTGATCAGAGCATTGCCACCTGTATGAGTTGCCATCAAGTACAACACATGAATCATAGAGGCATACCAGAAACATAATGCCAACAATCTCCCCCTTTGGACTTGATGGCAACCTCAAAATCTGAACGTCATTCTCCCCTTTTGACATCAAGGGCAAAGGGTTATGCTCCCCCTAAGAACATGCTCCCCTGGAATATAAACCAGATCTGCAAAGAAGAACCATAATCCACCAAACACCATAAATGACCATGAAAGAGATAGAGACATATTGCAGCAATATTCAGACCAGCATCCATGATGTACTTCCTCCATAATGCCAACAATGCATTATATGCTCCCCCTGAACCTGTGCCATTCGATCTTTGACCAATCCGCAACCCAGCATGTGTACGCATACACCCCAGATGAACCTTGCGTACAACCGTCAATCAAAAGAGATTCAAAAACATGATGATGCATCAACAACCCCCAGCTTTTGCCTGAGGTATTCAAAGGTCTCCCTGGGCAATGGTTTGGTGAGTATATCAGCAACTTGTTCCTTAGAAGGGACATACTCCAACTTGACCTTTTGTTCAAGTACTTGTTCCCGGAGAAAATGATACTTTATCGGTATGTGCTTGGTCTTTGAATGCATGACTGGGTTCTTTGAAATGCTGATTGCACTTGTATTATCACATAAGATGGAGATGGGTGGTATACAAGTGATTTGAAAATACTGCAAGGTCTGCATCATCCAAAGGAGTTGAGTGCAGCAAGATGCAGCAGCAACATATTCCGCTTCAGCTGTAGACAAGGCAATCGAACTCTGTTTCTTGTTGATCCACGATACTAATCTGGAACCCATAAAGAATGCACCACCACTTGTGCTTTTCCTGTCATCCACGCTTCCGGCCCAATCTGCATCTGTATAAGCATGAAGTGTGAGATCTGTATCTCTAGGATACCATAAGCCATAGTTTTGAGTTCCTTGAAGATATTTGAAGTTTCTCTTTACTGCCTGAAGATGAGTTTCCTTTGGATTTGCCTGAAATGTTCCAACTATTCCTACTGCATGCATTATGTCTGGTTGGGTACCTGTCAAATAAAGTAGACTTCCAATCATAGATCTGTAGGTTGGTTGATGCACTGCTGCTGATTCATCATTTGCACTGAGGCTACATCCTGTGACCATGGGTGTACATACTGGTTTTGCATCTTCCATGCCATATTTCTTCAAAATCTGCTTGAGATACTTGGTTTGAGACAAAAAGATCCCTCCTTCCTTTTGTTGGATTTGAAAACCAAGAAAATATGTCAGTTCTCCCAGCAAGGACATTTCGAATTCTTTCTGCATTACCAAGGCAAAGCTTTGACTCATAGCTTCTTCATTGCTCCTAAAGATAATGTCATCTACATACACAACAAGTATTAGCAATTTGTCGTTTTCAACTTTTATATAAAGATTGCTATCTGCTGATCCTTTTGAAAAACCTTGTTATCAAGTCTTGCAACAGGAGCAAAGGTTTCTTCAAAATCTATTCCTTCTTGCTGCGCATACACTTTACAAACAAGTCTGGCCTTGTTTCTAATTACTTCTCCATTTTCATTCAATTTATTTTTGAAGACCCATTTTGTCCCTATAACATTCTTATCCTTTGGTCTACGAACCAGCTCCCAAGTGTTGTTCTTTTCGATCTGCTCAAGTTCTTCAACCATTGCTTTGACCCAACATTCATCTTTGCATGCCTCTTTCACATTTTGTGGTTCAGTGGAAGAGAGTAATGCCAAATAGCTTGATGCTTCTGCAACTGTTCTTCTTGTTTTTACACCTGCTTCTTTCTGCCCCAAAATCTGACATTTTGGATGATTCTTCTGAACATATCTAGATGGAGTCTTCTGTTCTATTCTTATATGCTCCTCTGGTTCTTCTTGGGGTTCTTCTTCTTCATCATTCTGTCTTTGAGGGTAGTCTTCATCTTCTTCGATATCTTCATGATTTACTTGCCTGGGAATGTATCCCTTCTCATCAACCACTACATCAATGCTGTCAACAATTCTTCCAAGTCTTTTATTGTAGCACTTGTATGCTTTGCTGTGTGGAGAATAACCAAGAAGAATGCCTTCATCTACTCTAGGTTCAAGTTTTCCAAGTTGCTCATCAGTATTCTTAATATAGCATTTGCTCCCAAAGATTTTGAAGTGCTTTACCGAAGGAGTCTCACCATACCAGAGCTCATGAGCAGTTTGAGTGTTGTTCACTCTGACATTTGTTTTGTTGAGAATAACAACCGCAGCATATGCAACTTCACCCCAGAAAGTTGTGGGAGTTCCAGACTCATCAAGCATAGCACGAGCCATTTGTTGGACTGTTCTGTTCATTCTTTCCACTACTCCATTTTGCTGAGGAGTTCTAGCTGTAGAGAATTCTCTTCTTATCCCATGTTCTTCACAGAAATCGAAAAATTCATTTGAGGTAAAATCCCCACCTCTGTCGGATCTGAGGCACTTAATTTTGTATCCTGATTCATTTTCAACCAAGGCTTTAAAGGATTTGAATTTTTCGAATGCTTCATCTTTGTGCTTCATAAGTCCTAACCAGACAAACCTGGAGAAATCGTCAATGAATAATATCAAGTATTCTTTTCCTCGAGGTGTCCTTTTCCTGAATGGTCCACATACATCTGTATGTACAAGCTCAAGAGGCATGCTAGCTGATCCTTCCTTCTCTGGAAAGTTAGTTCTGGTTTGCTTTCCAAACTGACATGATTTGCATATGGTGTTGTCTGGAATTTTGATATCCGGAAGACCGCGAACTGCCTGATATTTGCATGCTTTCCTTATTTGTGAAAAGCTTAGATGCCCCAACCTCCGGTGCCATAACCAGTGTTCATCATCCCTGCTTAGATAGCATTGTTGTTGTCCTTCTTCAAATATGTATAGATTATTTGGATTTCTTTTACCTTTGATCACCGCTTTACCTGTATCAAGATCACGAACAAGACATCCATTTGATCTAAATATCACCTCGGTTCCTTGATCACACATCTGGCTGACACTCAGAAGATTATGCTTCAATCCATCAACATACAAAACATTTCCAGCTTTGACCTTTTCTTTTAACTGAGCAGTGCCTTTTCCTTTTATAGCTGCAGGAGTATCATTTCCAAAAGAAACTTTCTTTCCCTTTTCTAAAGCAGAATATGATTCAAGTTTTTCTTTATCACCTGTCATATGCTTTGAACATCCACTGTCAATGTACCATAGATTTTCCTGTCCCTCTGCATAAAGTGCTATCCCACATCTTTTTGTTTGTGGTTCCTTTATTCTCCATGTTTTGGTGCTTGAGGCTTGTTCCTTTGTCTGCTGAAACCTGCACCTGAATTCAGAATATTCATGACCAAAGTTATTGCAAATAGAACATTCAACTTCATTTTCAAGAACCGAAAAGTTGTTATAGGTCCTTTTTGTAATCCCGGTCATACTTCTTTGTTTTTGAGCTTCTCTAGTCATGATCATTTTATATGCGACACATTGAGCTGCTTTGTGACCAAAGTTATGGCAAGAAAAGCATTGTCCATTGAAGAAATTTCTGCAGTTATCAAATCTTCCGGCCAAATGATTGTAATTTCTATTGTCATTAATTCTTGAAGCAAATTGAGAGGATTTTACCTGTGGCTGGTTGTAGATTTTGTTCATCCTTAAGATGGATTGCCCCTGGTTTACCTGATAGTCTTTGTTTGTAATTGGTCCCTGCTTTACCTGGTGATCTCCATTGTGCTTTTTCTCATTCCTTCTTGCTGCATCAAGATAACCCTTTGAGGTGGATGCTTGAGAAGTTTCTCCATTATACCCCAGACCTGTCTTGTTTAGTGGAGAACGTTGTACATTGATGATCTCATCCAGAGTTTCAGATCCTTTGACAAATTTAAGATTAATAGCCTTTGTTTTCTCAATCTCTTTTCTAAGACAAACAATTTCACCTTCTAACTTTTCAAGATATTTTTCTTTTTCATCAATCTGAATTTGTAGAGTACCAATGATCATATTCTTTTCTTCTATACATGTCTTGAGTCTAGAAATTTCTTCATGAAAGCTATCCACATCTATAGCATCCATGTAATCATCATCTTCAAATGCCATTAAAAGTTTATAGTCATTACCTCCTTCATCTCCTTCGTAGCTCAAGACAATCTTGTGCCATATTTCCTTTGCAGATTTATATTGCATAACCTTTATGAATTCTATTTGAGATAAGCATCCTAACAGAGTATTGACTGCTTTAGCATTTGTTTCATATTTCTTCTTCTCAACCGAATCTGTAGGAGTAGCTGAAGGAAAAGTGTAGCCTGTATCTATGATATCCCAAACTTCTGTACCAAGAGATTGAGGATAGGCAGTAACTCTTACCTTCCAATAATTGAAGTTTGTACCATCAAAGATTGGTGGCCTGATTGATGCATCCCTCTCGTAGTTGCTCATGATGAATGATCTTCCTTCAAGCGATCAAGCTTCTCTGAAGGACCTGCTCTGATACCAATTGTTGGAAATAATACTGAGGGGGGGGGGGTGAATCAGTATTATCATGTTCTTTTAATAAATCTTCCTTATTTATACTTTGAATTATTTTGCATGTCAGTACCATAAAATAATGAGCATGAACATGAAAAACAGATAGTCACACCAAAGAACACCAGATAAAAGGTGGAAACCCAATGTGGGTGAAAACCACCTACTGCAATATGTCTCTATCTTCTTTCAAATTAGAAACTCCTTTTACAAAGGTTTTGTACTGGTGCAGTCCTTTACCAGTACGCAGGCTGCAACCTACAGAGAGCTACAACTCTCTCTCGTTTTCCAGTCTCTCCTGGAAGGGAGCTACAACCCCCTACTTCTTTTCTTTCAAGGACCACTTTTCATAAATTTTCAAACTGGATCCATAAACATCAAGAGATCATTAAGTACAAGTAAATCACCCAGTCAACTGCAGTAACCAGATCAACAATAACAGTAAAATAAACCCAGAACACCTTATCAACAGAGAAATTCAGCCAACAAAATGTCTTAAGACAGATCCTCAGTTTTTCTTTTTCTGGCCTGCGTGGCTCCGCACTTCACCTTCTTCTCCCCTGCGTATACCCACAGAGAGCCTTCTGCTGCACTGCGTACCCACGCACTGTTTCTTCAATCACGCCACATACTGTTACTGTAGGAACGCACTCACAGATGCTATCGCGCCGCGTACTGCTACTGTAGCCACGAACCCACAGACGCTATCGCGCTGCGTACCTATGCACCTGCGGCTTCTGAAGCGCCACGTACTTTCACTGTGCCTACGCACCTGAACCTCTGTCGCGCTGCGTACCAAGGCATTGCCCCTTCTTCTGCTCTACGTACCCACGCACTGCTCCTTCTTCTGCTCTGCGTACCCACGCACTTACACTGTTAATCACCTGCGTACCTCATATTAGGGCTGAATTAGCAGTCCCCCAGTGTGCCACCGATAGTCAGATGCTCAGATCTGATCATGCGCTCAAGAGATCACCCTTCATAGATTCGCTTTCAACTTCACTTTTATA
Organism: Pinus tabuliformis; assembly: GCA_031772625.1. NCBI lineage: Eukaryota > Viridiplantae > Streptophyta > Pinopsida > Pinales > Pinaceae > Pinus > Pinus tabuliformis. The sequence continues at coordinate 559,705,981 of CM062806.1, forward strand.
TAGATCAAGCTTTTAAAACAATAACCCAATATTTTAGATTTTAAGATATTCAATTTGCAAAAAATATATTAGCCAAGTGATCTCCTTCCCTATTTATAGTCAAGCCCTTATTCACACCATGGGGCAAAACCATCAATAACCAATACAAGGGATCCAAACAGGGGCTAAATTGGATCCTATACCACGGGCCAAAACCATAGAATCAAGAATGGCAGGCTAAATACCATGGGCCAAACATAAGAAACCCCACGTGAGCGCGCTTCTCTGCCTTGAAGTGAGTGAACTGGGGGTACGCACCTCATGAAAGGGTCACCTGCGGGTATGAACGCACTTCCTGGCCAGCGTACCTGCGTGTACGCACCTTTTGAACTATTCTCCTGTGTACCTCTTAATTTCCAACATTTTGAGAGCCTGATCAGAGCATTGCCACCTGTATGAGTTTCCATCAAGTACAACACATGAATCATAGAGCCATATCAGAAACATAATGCCAACAATCTCCCCCTTTGGACTTGATGGCAACCTCAAAATCTTGAACGTCATTCTCCCCCTTTGACATCAAGGGCAAAGGGTTATGCTCCCCCTAAGAACATGCTCCCCCTGAATATAAACCAGATTTGCAAAGAAGAACCATAATCCACCAAACACCATAAATGACCATGAAAGAGATAGAGACATATTGTAGCAATATTCAGACTAGCATCCATGATGTACTTCCTCCATAATGCCAACAATGCATTATATGCTCCCCCTGAACCTGTGCCATTCGATCTTTGACCAATCCGCAACCCAGCAAGTGTACGCATATACCCCAGATGAACCTTGCGTGCAACCGTCAATCAAAAGAGATTCAACAACATGATGATGCATCAACAACCCCTAGCTTTTTCCTGAGGTATTCAAAGGTCTCCCTGGGGAATGTTTTGGTGAGTATATCAGCAACTTGTTCCTTAGAAGGGACATACTCCAACTTGACCTTTTGTTCAAGTACTTGTTCCCGGAGAAAATGATACTTGATTGGTATGTGCTTGGTCTTTGAATGCATGACTGGGTTCTTTGAAATGCTGATTGCACTTGTATTATCACATAAGATGGAGATGGGTGGTATACAAGTTATTTGAAAATCCTGCAAGGTCTGCATCATCCAAAGGAGTTGAGTGTAGCAAGATGCAGCAGAAACATATTCCGCTTCAGTTGTAGACAAGGCAATCGAACTCTCTTTCTTGCTGAACCAAGATACGAATCTGGAACCCATAAAGAATGCACCACCACTTGTGCTCTTCCTGTCATCCACGCTTCCGGCCCAATCTGCATCTGTATAAGCATGAAGTGTGAGATCTGTATCTCTAGGATACCATAAGCCATAGTTTTGAGTTCCTTGAAGATATTTGAAGATTCTCTTTACTGCCTGAAGATGAGTTTCCTTTGGATTTGCCTGAAATCTTCCAACTATTCCTACTGCATGCATTATCTCTGGTCGGGTACCTGCCAAATAAAGTAGACTTCCAATCATAGATCTGTAGGTTGGTTGATGCACTGCTGCTGATTCATCATTTGCACTGAGGCTACATCCTGTGACCATGGGTGTACATACTGGTTTTGCATCTTCCATGCCATATTTCTTCAAAATCTGCTTGAGATACTTGGTTTGAGACAAAAAGATCCCTCCTTCCTTTTGTTGGATTTGCAAACCAAGAAAATATGTCAGTTCTCCCAGCAAGGACATTTCGAATTCTTTCTGCATTACCAAGGCAAAGCTTTGACTCATAGCTTCTTCATTGCTCCCAAAGATAATGTCATCTACATACACAACAAGTATTAGCAATTTGTCGTTTTCAACTTTTATATAAAGATTGCTTTCTGCTGATCCTTTTGAAAAACCTTGTTGATGAAGATATTTGTCCAAGCGATAGTACCAAGCCCTTGGAGCTTGCTTGAGACCATAGAGAGCTTTTTTCAATATTCATACAAGATTTGGATCATTTCCAAGAATGAAACCATCTGGCTGCTCAATGTATACTTCTTCTTCCAAGTCTCCATTCAGAAAGGCTGATTTCACGTCCATTTGAAATAATTTGAAGTTTTGAAAGCTTGAGAGAGCAAGGAACATTCGGATGGCCTCAAGTCTTGCAACATGAGCAAAGGTTTCTTCAAAATCTATTCCTTCTTGCTGCACATACACTTTACAAACAAGTCTGGCCTTGTTTCTAATTACTTCTCCATTTTCATTCAATTTATTTTTGAAGACCCATTTTGTCCCTATAACATTCTTATCCTTTGGTCTAGGAACCAGCTCCCAAGTATTGTTCTTTTCGATCTGCTCAAGTTCTTCATCCATTGCTTTGACCCAACATTCATCATTGCATGCCTCTTTCACATTTTGTGGTTCAGTGGAAGAGAGTAATGCCAAATAGCTTGAAGCTTCTGCAACTGTTCTTCTTGTTTGTACACCTGCTTCTTTCTGCCCCAAAATCTGAGATTCTGGATGATTCTTCTGAACATATCTGGATGGAGTCTTCTCTTCTATTCTTGTCTGCTCCTCTGGTTCTTCTTGGGGTTCTTCTTCTTCATCATTCTGTCTTTGAGGGTAGTCTTCATCTTCTTCGATATCTTTATGATTTACTTGCCTAGGAATGTATACCTTCTCATCAACCACTACATCAATGCTGTCAACAATTCTTCCAAGTCTTTTATTGTAGCACTTGTATACTTTGCTGTGTGGAGAATAACCAAGAAGAATGCCTTCATCTGCGCTAGGTTCAAGTTTTCCAAGTTGCTCATCAGTATTCTCAATATAGCATTTGCTCCCAAAGATTTTGAAGTGCTTTACCGAAGGAGTCTCACCATACCAGAGCTCATGAGGAGTTTGAGTGCTGTTCACCCGGACATTTGTTTTGTTGAGAATAACAATCGCAGCATATGCAGCTTCACCCCAGAAAGTTGCGGGAATTCCAGACTCATCAAGCATAGCACGAGCCATTTGTTGGACTGTTCTGTTCATTCTTTCCACTACTCCATTTTGCTGAGGAGTTCTAGCTGTAGAGAATTCTCTTCTTATCCCATGTTCTTCACAAAAATCGAAAAATTCATTTGAGGTAAAATCCCCACCTCTGTCGGATCTGAGGCACTTAATTTTGTATCATGATTCATTTTCAACCAAGGCTTTAAACGATTTGAATTTTTCGAATGCTTCATCTTTGTGCTTCATAAGTCCTAACCAGACAAACCTGGAGAAATCGTCAATGAATAATATCAAGTATTCTTCTCCTCGAGGTGTCGTTTTCCTCAATCGTCCACATACATCTGTATGTACAAGCTCAAGAGGCATGCTAGCTGATCCTTCCTTCTTTGGAAATTTAGTTCTGGTTTGCTTTCCAAACTGACATGATTTGCATATGGTGTTGTCTGGAATTTTGATATCTGGAAGACCGCGAACTGCCTGATATTTGCATGCTTTCCTTATTTGTGAAAATCTTAGATGCCCCAACCTCCGGTGCCATAACCAGTGTTCATCATCCTTGCTTAGATAGCATTGTTGTTTTCCTTCTTCAAATATGTATAGATTATTTGGAGTTCTTTTACCTTTGATCACCGCTTTACCTGTATCAAGATCACGAACAAGACATCCATTTGATCTAAATATCACCTCGGTTCCTTGATCACACATCTGGCTGACACTCAAAAGATTATGCTTCAATCCATCAACATACAAAACATTTCGAGCTTTGACCTTTTCTTTTAACTGAGCAGTGCCTTTTCCTTTTATAGCTGCAGGAGTATCATTTCCAAAAGAAACTTTCTTTCCCTTTTCTAAAGCAGAATATGATTCAAGTTTTTCTTTATTACCTGTCATATGCTTCGAACATCCACTGTTAATGTACCATAGATTTTCCTGTCCCTCTGCATAAAATGCTATCCCACATCTTTCTGTTTGTGGTTCCTTTATTCTCCATGTTTTGGTGCTTGAGGCTTGTTCCTTTGTCTTCTGAAACCTGCTCCTGCATTCAGAATCTTCATGACCAAAGTTATTGCAAATAGAACATTCAACTTCATTTTCAAGAACCGAAAAGTTGTTATAGGTCCTTTTTGTAATCCCGGTCATACTTCTTTGTTTTTGAGCTTCTCTAGTCATGATTGTTTTATATGTGACACATTGAGCTGCTTTGTGACCAAAGTTATGGCAAGAAAAGCATTGTCCATTGAAGAAATTTCTGCGGTTATCAAATCTTCCGGCCAAACGATTGTAATTTCCATTGTCATTCATTCTTGAAGGAAATTGAGAGGGTTTTACCTGTGGCTGGTTGTAGCTTTTGTTCATCCTTAAGATGGATTGCCCCTGGTTTACCTGATACTCTTTGTTTGTAATTGGTCCCTGCTTTACCTAGTGATCTCCATTGTGATTTTGCTCATTCCTTCTTGCTGCATCAAGATAACTCTTTGAGGTGGATGCTTAAGAAGTTTCTCCATTATACCCCAGACCTGTCTTGTTTAGTGGAGAACGTTGTACATTGATGATCTCATCCAGAGTTTCAGATCCTTTGACAAATTTAAGATTAATAGCCTTTGTTTTCTCAATCTCTTTTCTAAGACAAACAATTTCACCTTCTAACTTTTCAAGATATTTTTCTTTTTCATCAATCTGAATTTGTAGAGTACCAATGATCATATTCTTTTCTTCTATACATGTCTTGAGTCTAGAAATTTCTTCATGAAAGCTATCCACATCTATAGCATCCATGTAATCATCATCTTCAAATGCCATTAAAATTTTATAGTCATTACCTCGTTCCTCTCCTTCGTAGCTCAAGACAATCTTGTGCCATATTTCCTTTGCGGATTTATATTGCATAACCTTTACGAATTCTGTTTGAGATAAGAATCCTAACAGAGTATTGACTTCTTTAGCATTTGTTTCATATTTCTTCTTCTCGGCCGAATCTGTAGGAGTAGCTGAAGGAAAAGTGTAGCCTGTATCTATGATATCCCAAACTTCTGTACCAAGAGATTGAAGATAGGCAGTAACTCTTACCTTCCAATAATTGAAGTTTGTCCCATCAAAGATTGGTGGCCTGATTGATGCTTCCCTCTCATAGTTTCTCATGATGAATGCTCTTCCTTCAAGTGATCAAGCTTCTCTGAAGGACCTGCTCTGATACCAATTGCTGGAAATAATACTGAGAAGGGGGGTGAATTAGTATTATCATGTTCTTTTAATAAATGTTCCTTATTTATATTTTGAATTATTTTGCATGTCAGTACCATAAAATAATGAGCATGAACATGAAAAACAGATAGTCACACCAAAGAACACCAGATATGAGGTGGAAACCCAATGTGGGTGAAAACCACCTGCTGCAATATGTCTCTATCTTCTTTCAAATTAGAAACTCCTTTTACAATGGTTTTGTACTGGTGCAGTCCTTTACCAGTACGCAGGTTGCAACCTGTAGAGAGCTACAACTCTCTCTCTTTTTCCAGTCTCTCCTGGAAGGGAGCTACAACCCCCTACTTATTTTCTTTCAAGGACCACTTTTCATAAATTTTCAAACTGGATCCATAAACATCAAGAGATCATTATGTACAAGTAAATCACCCAGTCAACTGCAGTAACCAGATCAACAATAACAGTAAACTAAACCCAGAACACCTTATCAACAGAAAAATTCAGCCAACAAAAGTCTTAAGACAGATCCGCAGTTTTTCTTTATCTGGCCTGCGTGGCTCTGCACTTCACCTTCTGCTCCCCTGCGTATACCCGCAGAGAGCCTTCTGCTGCACCGCGTACCCACGCACTGTTTCTTCAATCACGCCATGTACTGTTACTGTAGGCACGCACTCACAGATGCTATCGTGCCGCGTACTGCTACTGTAGCCACGCACCCACAGATGCTATTGCGCTGCGTACCTACGCACCTACGGCTTCTGAAGCGCCGCGTACTTTCACTGTGCCTACGCACCTGAACCTCTGTCGCGCTGCATACCCACGCACTGTGCCTACTTCTGCTCTGCGTACCCACGCACTGCTCCTTCTTCTGCTCTGCGTACTCACGCACTTGCACTGTTAATCACCTGCGTACCTCAGATTATGGCCGAATTGGTAGTCCCCTAGTGTGCCACCAATAGTTAGATGCTCAGATCTGATCATGCGCTCGAGAGATCACCCTTCATAGATTCTCTTTCAACTTCACTTTTATATAGATCAAGCTTTTAAAACAATAACCCAATATTTCAGATCTTAAGGTATTCAATTTGCAAAAGATATATTAGCCAAGTGATCTCCTTCCCTATTTATAGTCACACCATGGGGAAAAACCATCAATAACCAATACAAGGGATCCAAACTGGGGCTAAATTGGATCCTATACCATGGGCCAAAACCATAGAATCAAGAACGGTGGGCTAAATACCACGGGCCAAACATAAGAAACCCCACGTGAGCGCGCTTCTCTGCCTTGAAGTGAGTGAACTGGGGGTACGCACCTCATGAACGAGTCACCTGCAGGTATGAACACACTTCCTGGCCGGCGTACCTACGTGTACGCACCTTTTGAACTATTCTGTTGCGTACCTCTTAATTTCCAACATTTTGAGAGCCTGATCAGAGCGTTGCCACCTGTATGAGTTGCCATCAAGTAAAACACATGAATCATAGAGCCATACCAGAAACATAATGCCAACAAAATTGAGTTAACACCTCCCCAAAACTTCTAGAATTATCCTCTCAGTGCCTGCAATCACCTCTAAAGCCAATAGAATGAATATATTATTTTATCATGCTCATATGAAGGCTCTTAGTCACCATGACAATGCCTCTAGCCCTTTCAAACTAAACAACATGTTAGGGTATCCAAACAAGTTGACACCTATTCCAACAACGCACCTCTAATGGCTGCACAAACTGCAACATATTTGCACAAACTTGTAACACCTCTATCATCATCATAAGGCTAATACACTTTTGCAACAAGTCATGAACATGAACATAAGCATGTGGACCTACTCTTCCATCCTCAAGACATGGAACACAAACACCTATGCCATTTTCATACATCAATACTATCATACACATCATCGTGAGTCCAACCTAAGGTTGACATCAAAGCCAACATAAATAGCACAATGCCAATCAAAACTAGTTATAATCGATCAAACATGTGCATGACTGAACAATTACAAGACACGATACAATGTTGAAATCAATGCCAACACAAACCATATTCAACTACACAAGCCAAAACTTTAACACAATTGATAGAGGACAGGGACTTCAGTCTGAGGAGCAGAATAAGGGTGATGGCAGGAAGCCCTTAGAGTGTTGGAGTTTTGGTGGAGAGCATCACAGGAGAGATTGTCTAGAACATCAGGGTAGCATAGCTCATATTTACAGTGCTTAGGAGGCGTAGACAGTTGGGGATGTTGGACAGAGTATTCCTCAGATTTATGTAGCATTGGATAATAGATAGGTTGATCATCAAACATCTATTATTGAGATGGAAGGTAACCTTTGTGATCAATTTGTTTCTATTTTGATTGACCTTGTATCTAATTGTAGTTATATCAGTTGTGACCTGGTGGATAAGTGTTGCTTTAATAAATAAGTGCATGCATAGTCTTGTTTGGTACAGTTGGCTACATGTACTAAGAAAGGAGTTTATCATTGGGTAATATCTTGTGCATTTGAGGTGAATGGTATGCCTCAATCAACACATCTAAATGTGCTTCCATTGCAATCATATATTATGTTGTTGGGTATGGCCTAGTTGTACATTCATAGGACTAAGATATATTGTTATGACAAGGCTATCGAGTGCTTGCTTGATGATGGAGAGAAGAGAATCTTGCAGGGTAAGAAGAATCCTACGTCATTGAGAATGGTTACAACTATGTAGGAAAAGTGCACTACTAGGAAAGGATGTTGAGGATGAACTCTTGAAGAGGTATCTATTTTTGCAACAGTTTTAGGATGTATTTCCAATAGGTATTTCAGATTTACTGCCTCATAGGGAAGTGGAATTTTCTATTGAGTTGATGTCGGGAGCAACAACAACATCAAAGGCATTGGACATGATGAGCACTCCAGAATTAGTGGAATTGAGTTGCAACTTACAAAAATTCTCAATAAGGGATACATTAGGCTAATCACATCGCCTTGGGGTGCACTAATATTGTTTGTAAAGAAGAAGGATGGTACTATAAGGTTATGTATTGATTACATGAATTTGAACAAGGTGAAAATCAAGCAAGGTATCCTTTTCCATGGATTTATTACTTGTTTGATTAGTTGAAGGGGGTAGTAGTGTTCTCAAGGATTGACTTGAGATCATGATATCATCAAGTACGCATTAAAGAAGAGGGCATCTACAAAACCACACTACGTACCAATTATGGGAATTATGAGTTTGTGGTAGTTCCATTTGGTCTTACAAATGATCCAACTACTTTCATGTGTTTGTTGGATAGTGTGTTGAGTCCTTACCTGGAGAAGTTTGTGACAATGTTCATTAATGATATATTGATATATTCTAAGAATGAGGAAGACCATGTAGAGTACCTAACAACAGTGTTAAAATTTTTGAGATAGCATCAGTTGTATGCCAAACATAGTAAGTGTATTTTCTTTCAGACAAAATTTCATTACTTGGGACATGTTGTTTCCAAGGAAGGCATAGTAGTAGTCTTGAAAAAAAATAGAGCTATCATGGACTGTGAAACTCCTAGAAATATGGATGAGGTTAGATCATTCATGGGTCTAGCAAGTTATTACAGGAAGTTCATAAGGAATTTCTTGTGGATCGCCTATCCTCTTACATATTTGCAATGAAAAGGGAAGAAGTTTGAATGGACTAAAGAGCATGCAACTAGTTCCAAAAAGTTGAAGAATTTGCTTAAAAATGCTCTGGTATTAAAGATTGCATATTTTTATAAAAAGTTTGTGGTATGTATAGATGCTTGCAAGAGAGGACTTGGTGGAGTCCTGAGGAAGAAAGGAAATGTAGTATGCTATGAGTCAAGGAAGCTAAATGAGCACGAGAAGAAATACATGACTCATGATCTTGAGTTGGAAGCTATCATTTATGCATTTAAGATCTGGAGACATTATCTTCTTGTAGGAAGGAGGTTTGTATTGATGAGTGATCACAGTGGGATAAGGTACTTATTTGACCAACACAATATGAGTGCCAGGAAAGCTAGATGGTTGGCTACTCCTAGTGAGTTTTACTTTGAGATTAGGTTACTAAGGGAAAGGAGAACAAGTTTACAAATTCTCTTACTAGAAGAGTGTAGGTTAATCACATTGCAACAGTGTGTTCTTATGGGACAAACTTACAGGTAGGGGTGAATGATGATAGGTATCAATAGTTGAGGAAAAGGCTATAAGAGTAGGGTGAAGGTGATACGAATGAGGAATATCATCTCACCACAAATGTCTTGGTAAAAATCAGGAATATGATTTATGTATCAGATGAAAGTGAGCTCAAGAATGTTATCTTGAGGGAATTTCATGTTAAATTGCATTCAGGTCACTGGGGATATCATAAGACATTAAAAGTAGTTAAGAAATTCCATCATCGACCAAACTTGAAGAAAGAGGTCGATAATCTCGTTGAGATATGTTTAGATTGTCAGCAAGTAAAAGGAGAGTGTAAGCATCCAAGTGGATTATTGAAACCAAATTCGATTCCAGAGTGGAAATGGGAGGTCATTTCCATGGATTTAATTACAGTTTTTTCAAGGAAATAAAAGCAAAATTATTCTATTGTGGTTATGTTTGAGAGAGTGAGTAAAGTGGCACACTTCATTGCAATTAAGTCTATGAATTCCACTAGTGAGGTAGCTCATATTTTCTTCAGGGAGATAGTGAGATTGCATGGTGTTCCTAAGAATATTACATCTAACAGAGATGCTAAGTTCACTTCCAGGTTTTGGAAGGAGTTGTTTGCAAATTTAGGGAAAATGTTTGCCTTTAGTATAGCTTATCATCTACATATAGACGGACAAGCAAAGAGGGTTAACAATATTCTTTATGACATGTTTTGGATGTATGTCATGCATCAATAGAGGAAGTGGGAAGAGTATCTTCCACTAGTAGAGTTTGCTTATAATAATGGATATCAGGAGTACTTGAAGATGCATTTGTTTGAGGCACTTTATTGGTGGAATTGTAATAATCCTATTACTTAGAGCGATCTAGTGAATACAGAATTGATTGGACCAGATATGTTGACAAAGATGGAACAGGAAATGCGAGTTATTAAAAGGAACTTGAAGGGAAGCACAAGACAAGAAAAAGAGTTATGCTTATTAGTACAAGGTATTTAAGGAGTTTCAGGTTGGGGAACATGTGCACTTATGCATAAATCCCAAGAAGAGCTCCTTGAGGATTGGATCATGTGACGAGATGACACCTCAATATTGCAGGTCTTTTGAGATCCTTGAGAGGATTGCACCAGTGACTTACCAACTTACACTTCCTTGGATAGTGAAATTCCACGATAATTTCCATGTTTCATTGATTAAGAAGTCTGTGTCGGATGTTGATCATGTGATTAATTGGTTTGTATTTCAAGTGGAACCAAAGGGATAGTTTCAGCCATAACCACAATCCATATTGCAGCAGAAATAAATCATGCTCTGAAATAGAGCAATCGAGCAGGTTAAAGTGCAGTGGAAGCACTTTTAACCCAATGAAGCTACATGGGAGATGGTTGATCAGATGTGTGCTATGTATCCTTCATTATTTACTAGTTAGAGAAAATGAGCTTTTGGTATATGTATATATATATATATATATATATATATATATATATATATATATATATATATATATATATATATATATATATATACATACATATATATACATACATACATACATACATACATACATACATACATACACACACACACACACATATATATATATATATATATGGATGTTATTGTGGATACCACAACAACATGTGTTATAAATCTCTAATAAGTGGTATGATTGTCATGTTTGTTATGTTGGTCATGGTTTGTAGTAGTTGTTCATTGTAAGTACTGCATTGAGCTATGTTATAAAGCTCCATGGGCATTATGTTTTTGTTTCTCAGTAGTTTGTTGGTCATAGGTGTCATATAACACCGAGGATGATGTCCCCTCAAGGGGGAGTGTTTTTTAATAACCCTTGGTTGATTTTCTATATAAATAAAAAAATTAAGGTCACGAGACATGTATTCTAAGCTGAATTTTATGCAAAACATAATGATGGGTATTACTAATGATTATTTAATGTATATGGAAATTGGCAAAGGCATTGGTAAAGTAAAAGTGGCATTAATTGACATTTTATTTATGAAATAAAGGAAAATAGGATAAAAGGGAGAAGAAGAGGCACAAATTTTCATAAGAGGGAAATTGAAGGAAAATGGAGAAATTAGGGGCATCAATGATAAAAAGACTTCAATGAAATAATTTCAAGATTTTGCACAATTTTGGGTTTATGCTGGGAAACATGTTGGAGTTGGGGAATATGTGTTTTTATACATCAGTCCCAAGAAGAGCTCCTTCAGTATCAGATCATGTGCCAAGTTAGCACCTTCATATTATGAGCCTTTTGAGATCCTTGAGAGTATTGGACCAATGGCCTACCAACTTACACTATCTCTGATAGTGAAAATCCATGAAGCTTTCCATGTTTCACTTCTTCTGAAGTGTGTGCATGATGTTGTTCACGTGATTGATTGGTATATATTGCAGGTGGAACTAGAGGGAGAATTGAATCCAACACCATAATGCATATTTAAGTGGAAAAAGCTTATGCTCAAGAATAGAGCAATCGAGTAGACTAAGGTGTAGTGGAAGCACTTTTAGCTTGATGAAGCTATATGGGACATGGCTAATTAGATTAGGGATATGTATCCTTCATTATTTGCTGGTTTGAGAAAATTATTTTTTGGTATACGTATACATGGATGTTGTTATAGATACCACAATGAGCCAGAACCATAATGCATATTAAAAGGAATTTAAAGGGAAGCACATGACATGAAGAAGATTTATGTATATCAACATAGGGTATTTAAGAAGTTTTAGGTTGGGGAACATGTGTACTTACACATCAAGCCCAAGAATATCTCCTTGAGGATTGGATCATGTGCCAAACTGGTACCTCAGTATTGCAGGAGTTTTGAGATCCTTGAGAGGATTGGACTAGTTGCCTACCAACTTACACTGCCTTAGACAATGAATGTACACGATGTTTTCCATGTTTCATTTCTTAATAAGTATTTGCATGATGCTCATAATGTGATTGTTTAGTCTTTACTACAGGTGAAACTAGAGGGAGAATTGCAGCTTGAAGGACAGTGGATATTGCAGCAAAAACAATTCATGTTCTGGAACAGAGCAATCAAGTAGGTTAAAGTGCAGTGGAAGCACTTTCGGCCCAATGAAGCTACATGGGAGATGGTTGTTCAGATGCAGGATATGTATCCTTTATTATTTGTTGGTTCGAGCAATTGAGTTTTTGGTATATGTATATGTATATATGGATGTTGGTGTAGATATTGAAATGAGCTGTATTATAAAGCTCCAATAAGAGGTATGATTGTCATGTTTGTTATGTTGGTCATGGTTTTCAGTAGTTTTTCATTGTAAATATTGCATCAAGATATGTTATAAATCTTTATGGGCAATATATTTTGTTTCTCAACAATTTTCTAGTCATAGGTGTCATAGAACACTAAGGACGGTGTTCTCCCATGCGGGAGGGGTTTGTAAACCATTATAGTCAATTTTTTATGTAAATAAAAAGGAAACCAAGGTCATAGGACACGTATTCCAAGTTGAATGTTGGGTAAAACATAGTCATGGGGGCAAGATATAGCTACTTCTGAGTAAAAAGATGAGGAGCTCTGCAACTAAACCCTAACGGCGGGCGAAGCTAGGTGCGACCATGGAGGCCGAGGACAGGGTTTTCCCGTGGAGTTAGATCAACATCGTGAAGGCCAAACACTGTGCGACTTTGAATGCAGAGAAATTGGGATTCCATTGACAGGGTTAGCGTAGATTGGAAGAAGAATGCAGTGCGTGCAGGGAGCCTGAGAGCTGGTTTTTGTAGCAAGCATGTGGGTCAGCGTTTTTGAGGATGCTATGACAGATATATATTTTGACTATTAATGGTGGACCCGGGAAGTGATGCTCATCGCGATATGGCTCATGATTTTGAGACCGTCGATATAGACCCAGCACCGGAAGACCTCCTTGCCTGCTGGGGTCTTGACGTCTCCGAGAAAAACCTAATACATTTCTTCCCGAATAAAACAGGGTACCCTCGGTCTCCTAACAAGGTGGTGGGAGGAGGGAGCTTGAAGTCAGGAGGCCAGGAACAGGCATCTGTCATAAAATCTACATTGGAAGAATCGAGTACCATCTCGACTAAAGTTCCATATAATAAAGAAGAGGGAAGGGAGCCAATAGGTATCAGAAAAGAGGAACTAGTGAGAAGATTGCCTCTTATCCCTGGGGCTGGGATAAAAAGGCTGGTTGTGGAGGTGGAAAAGGAAAACAGAGACTGTGTCGTTAATAAATCTGAGCTGAATGAGGCAGATAAGGCAGTTGATCCTGCCAATAAGAAGACAGGAATGGGAGAAGCCAGGAAGGATGGTGGGGGTGGAAAGAGGAAAATGATCAATCCCATCAGAATGAAGGAGGAGCGTCCCATCTGTGTGTTTGGAGTGGATATTCTTATAGACCAGGGTATGGGAGCCTCGGAATCTTTATTAGTCGGTAGAGTCCAGGGAAGAAAGTTCTCGGTAGGCTACATCAAAGACTGGATTCAGTTGGAATGGAAAAAAGCACCGGGACAACCAAAACAAATCAAAAACTTGGACAGAGGATGGTTTTGAGTTCGATTCGGAGATAAGGAGCACGCTGACTGGGTGATGGGAAAAAACTGGAGCTTCGGAAAGAGGCAAATCCTTTTCAGAAGATGGACGCCCCTGTTTGATGCCTAGAAAGAAAAAGAGGTGGAGTCCCTAGTATGGGTCAAACGTTTAGGCCTCCCTATGCAATTCTGGACAGACTTAGCCTTCACCTCTATTGGTAATACTTTGGGGAAGTTTCTCAACTTTGATAGAACATACCTTCGAACTCATGAATGGGGAGTCGCCCGTATTCTGGTTAGTCTAAACCCCAGGGCGAGATTGACGGATGCTATGAACCTGAAGTATCGATGTCTAGAGTTCATTCAGATCTTGGACTATGAAAACCTCCCTTTCCGATGTCACCGATGTCATCAATATGGTCATCTGGCCCGGGAATGTCCTCTGGGACACCGTCGACGTCGAGGACAAAGGAGAAGCAAAAATACCCAGAAGGCGACCTCTCAGGAAACAGAGGCTCTGACCATGGAAAGCGATCCACTCGCGTCTTCCCAGGGTTTGGTCACAGAGCAAATGAAGATTGATTTCCAGGATCAACCGGGGACCGCAGCAAATGTATACACCTCTTATCCGATGTTCTCCTAGGGACCCTCACTAACTTCTGAAATGGCAAGTGAGGATCAGGCGAGTTTGTTTCTTTCCCCTCCCTCCTCTTTATGCCTTTATAATGTGCTATCTCTGCCTTGTTGTGGCGAGGTTGGTCCCTTAAGATAGCTCTCGCATGAATTGTTGGATCTCAGGAAGGGGCAAACCTCCTCTGATAGAGTTATTTTGACCATTCCCTCCTCCTCTCTGCCGACCTCTTTTCCCTTCGAGGCTGTTTGCTCTGACCCTCCTTCTATCCGGAGTCCTGAGCCCCCATATAACCTCAGAACTTTGGCCAATAGAAAAGGAAAAGGGCTCGCGTGAGTGGATTGGAGCTGGATATGGAGACATCTGGACAGAGGAACCAAAGAGGAAGGAAAACTGATCTATTGAAGGCTTAGTTGAAGGCTGTCATAGACATTGCAGACGGGAAGCGGATGTCTCTTCCAGGGGTGCTTAGAGCAAAGTGGACACCCTCTGCAAGTTTAAGATGATCATCTTATCCTACAACTGCAGGGGTCTAGCTAGCCAACACAAAAAGCTAGCTCTGAAGGAACTGGTCAGGTCCAATAAACCTGATATTATTTTACTCCAAGAAACTCTGGGAAAAGGGGAAGAAGTTATAGGCTGTCTCAGTAAGCTTCTTCCGGGTTGGAGCTTTCATGTCTTAGATGCCAATGGTCACTCAGGAGGGGTGGCATTGGGATTCAATTCGAAGGTTCTTCGAGAGATCTCCTCGTGGGGATGGGAAAATGTTCTGGCTGTGGAACTATTCTCCAGCGAACTATGCATCCCCTTCCTCATTATCAATGTTTACGGTCCTGTTATGGATCGGGAGAGATTTTGGAACCCCTTCTTTGCTAAGTCATTTATGGCGCACCCTAATCTTGTAATCGGTGGAGACCTTAACTTTTCTCTGGGGATGACAGAGTCCTGGGGGGTCAGAGCAAGAGCAGACCATCTCACTGATTTCTTTATAAATAAACTGGCCTCCTCTCCTTTGGTGGATGTCACTCCGCTCAAGATGCGTCTGTCGTGGAGAAACCGAAGAATAGGTGAAGACTGGGTTGGGAAGAAGCTCGATAGATTCCTTATTTTTGATTCGCTGTCCGAAAAGATATAGGCTTTCAGACACTGGGTTGGGGATGGCGGTCTCTCAGACCATCTCCCTGTTTTCCTTTAAGTGAAGGGCGCCTTCTAAAAACCGAGCACTCCGTTCAAATTTAATGCTTCCTGGCTTCAGGACGCATCCTATATTAGCCTCTTCCACAGCACTTAGATTAATGCTAACCTCAGCGAAGATGAAAGTTGTAGCAAGGCTTTCATGGAAAATCTAACAAGGATGAAGGCTGCCTCCAAGCATTGGGCTCTCCAAAAGAAACTAAATGAAGAGAAAACTCTGGAAAATGTCAATGCGAAGTTAGCCCTTCTCGAAGATCCAAGAGGTATTGGTTATAGAACTGAAGAGTCTCGGGCCAGAATCAAAGATCTGGAGTTGGAAAGGAAGCGGATTCTTCAGGCCAGGGAAGAGAGTTGGCACTTAAAAAGCAGAGCGATCTGGTTGCAAGCGGGGGACGATAACGCCAAGTTTTTCCAGAACTATGCAAAAGGGAGGAAAAATTCTAATACCATCTGGGAAATGAAAAAAGCCAATTGTGATAGGGCTCTTTCTTTTGAAGAGCTAGCTTCTCTAGGGAACTCCTATTTCAAGAATCTCTTTAAAGAGCTAGAGGAAGCATCTATTGCTGAAGTCATAAGAGTTGCTCAGTACTTCCCTAGGTTCATAAAGGAGGAAGGCAATGATTCCATCATGGCCCCTGTTTCTAAGGAAGAGGTAGAGGATATTCTCAAATCCATGCAAAAGGACAAAAGCCCTGGCCCGGACGGTTGGACTGCCGAATTCTTCCAACACTTCTTTGAGTTCATCGGTGATGAGCTTGTGGCAGTTGTAGAAGATTCCAGGTGTACGGGATCAATTTTCCATCCCTTCAACTCCACTTTTCTTGCTCTTATCCCAAAATCTGACCTCCCGGGTTCTTTTACAGATTTCAAACCCATATCCCTGTGCACCTGTATTTAAAAAATCATAGCAAAAGTCATTGCCTCCATATTAAAACCTTTTCTCTCCAGAAACATATCCCCTGAGCAATTTGGCTTCCTCGATGGCAGACAAATTCATGAAGGAGTTGGAGTGGCTCCAGAAACTCTTCATAGTCTAAAAATCGAGAAAAAAAGGAGTTGTAGTGAAAATCGATTTGTCAAAGGCATTTGACAGAATCAACTGGCTGTATCTTAGGCTATTGCTAACTCATCTGGGTTTCAGGTATGACTTTGTGAAATGGATTATGAGCTGTATTTCTTCCTCTTCCATAGTTGTTTTGATTAATGGAGCGGCTTCCAGTTTTTTCAGTCCTGAACGCGGTCTGCGTCAAGGTTGTCCGCTCTCTCCCCTTTTGTTTCTATTGGCTGCAGAGGGCATCAACCTTATGATCCACGATGGTAAAAGACAAGGGACTCTCAAAGGCATTGAAGCAGTGGCAAATCTCTGGGTTACCCACCTCCTATTCGTGGACGACATAATTCTGTTCAGTAATGGTAGCCTGGAGGATTGTAAGACGCTCAAAAGGATCATGGACCTTTCCCTGAAGGTGACTGGACTTTTTATAAATGAGAAGAAATCCTCTCTCACGTGTTCAGGTTTGTCCAGAGATATGGTGCACAGCGTGAAGATGGTCTTAAACTTTGATGTCAAAGCGTTGGAGGATACCTTCAAATACTTGGGCTTTCTCCTCAAACCGGACAACTACAGGAACAAATATTGGACCTCGATACTTGCTAAAATCGAATCCAAGCTGAAACATTGGAGCTTCAGATGGCTTTCTAGGGCGGGAAGGATTGTGTTAATAAAATATGTGCTTATGGCTATTCTAGTCTATTGGGCTAGCCTGACTTGGGTTCCCAAAGGAGTCCTTTCCCAAATTGATAAACTTTGCAGCAGGTTTCTGTGGGCAGGGTCCAAGTCAGAAAAGGTCACCCCGTGGATCGCCTGGGATAAAATGGCTCGTCCCAAAGAGTGGGGAGGCTGGGGGATCAAAAATCTTCAATGCTTCTCCCAGTCTTTTGCAGCCAAACTCGCTTGGAGGCTTATTTCCTTTGACAATTTGTGGACTACTGTTACAAAGAGAAAATACATTGACCCTCTATCAACGATAGATTGGATTAGACTGCCATTAAAGTCCTGCACGAATTCATCGGTGGTATGGAAAGCCGTGGTTGCCTCTGTCAACATTATTGAAAATGGATTGGCATGGAGCATGGGGGATGGAACTCAAATAAGGTTGGGTAGAGATCCCTGGATTGGCTGTTCAGAGTGGTTTTCTCTATCTCAGGGGTTGGTTGCGGTGTTAAAAGAGAAGGGTCGATTCACATTAAACCAGGTGGCCGATCCCCGGACTTCTTCCATATGGAGCCAAGGGTGGATGCAAGGAATAGATCTTCAGCTGGATGAAGAATGGCTGGAGGAATGGGATTCGTACAGGAATGACCTCCTTAATTCTTCAGTCAGGCTCTCCGACGCCCCAGATGAACTTCGGTGGGTCTTTGCTCAGAATGGCATCTACTCTCCTAAGATGGGGTACAAATGGATGATGACCCAGAAAGGGTGGGAAAATCCGACTTGGTGGGCCAAACCTCTATGGAAGTTAAAAGGTCCAGCGAAAACCAGACTTTTTTTCTGGTGTGCTATGTTCCAAAAAGTCCCTACTTGGGATTTTCTTCAAAGATGGAGTAGGATTGGCCCTAGGTGGTGTCCTCTATGCAAAGACAACATCGAATCAGTTCAACACCTGTTCCTCTTCTGCCCTTTCAATTCTAGTCTTTGGACTGAAACGTTAAGGTTACTCAAAATCCCTTATAGGTGGGAAGGGAAAGGGATTTCGGAAGCTTGGCAGAAGTGGTGGAAAGAAGCTGCAAATGACAGAGAGAGATCCATCCCGCTCCTCATCACTTGGGGGATGTGGCTGGCTAGGAACCAGGTCATCTTCAAGGACTCCGTCTTCCTGATCGAAAGATTAGCTGCTGAAGGAGCTACAATATTCGATAGTATCCCTACTCCGCCTACTACTCCTTCTCCCAGGTTGGTTCGGCAAGAAACTATAAGATATTCAATCCCATGGACCTATTATGACTGAGCCTCAGACATAAATGGTCGTTGTGGGGCTGGTTTAATAATCCATCTTTCAAAGGATAAGACTATTAAGGCTTCGGTCGGCCTCGGCCAAGGATCCAATAATTTTGCTGAATTGAAAGCCCTCCACCTTCTTCTTTGTTGGCTTGTCCTGAGGAACGTGCAAGAGGTTCATATCTTCGGGGACTCTATGAACACTGTGTGATGGTTCAATGGGACACAATTATGCAGTAATTTCATCCTGCTTCCCTTGCTTAGAGAATCTACTCGGCTAAAAAATCATTTCTCGGAGATCTCCCTTAGTCACATCTACAGGGAAAGAAATTCTGAAGCCGATCGTCTCTCCAAAGAAGGTGTTGATCAAATCATGGGGTCGTGGACTATTTTGGAAGAAGAAAATGGGGTGGTTCGACCTCTCGAACAACCCATTTTCACTTAGATATCTTTTCTCAGATTCTCTTTCCTGTGCTCTGTAAATATTTGTCTTGCTACATTTTTTTTTTCTTTTCTGTTCCGCTGCTCCTTCTCAGGTCTCTCAGGCTGCCCTCCTTGTAAAAGGAGGCTCGCTTCGACCTGGTCTCTATTCCTCTCTCCCTTTTCTCCAGAATCCTGATCGTGTTTATGCAGGATTCCTTCTTGGACGATGTATGCTCCTCCTCTGTGCGGAATCTCTGTTTCTGCATATGTTTTATTCTTCGACTGTCTGCCTTCCTTCTGGCTCCAGGGAGGCGTGCTCTTTTTCTTAGTTAGGATTTCTGCCTCTCTTCTATTGGTCTTTTTCGACGCGCGTCTTTCCCATTTTGAATGCTCACTGGTCAACCATATGGGACTTTTGCGCTGGCTCACTGCCTTCCGGGTGAGCAGTTTTGTGTTGGTTTCTTTCTCAATCAGCCGCGACTCCATTCTTTCCCCTGTCTCATGGCAAAGAATGAGTACTTTTGCAATGCCTCACATTTGCTCTGTAACTACCTATTATTTTTAATAGATGGTTTGAGTTTTTCTGTGGAAAAAAAAAAAAAAAAACATAGTCATGGGTATCACTGGTGAACATTTAATGACTATAGAAATTGGAAAAGGCATTGGTAAAGGAAAAGTGGCATTAATTGTCATTTTATTTATGACAAATAGAAAATAGGAGAAAAGGGAGATGAAGAGGCACAAATTTTCACGAGAGGGAAATTGAAGGAAAAATGAAGGAAATTAAAAAAATTAGAGGCAACAATGATAAAAATACTTCAGAGAAACAATTGATATCTTTTTTACATTTTTGGGTTTGAGATGGGGAAAATGTGTACTTATGCATCAAGCCGAAGAAGAGATCCTTGAGGATTGGATCATGTGCTAAGTTGGAACCTCGGTATTGCAGGCCTTTTGAGATCCTTGAGAGGATTGGAACAGTGGCCTACCAACTTACACTACCTCCTACAGTGAAAGTCCACCATGTTTTCCATGTTTCATTTCTTAAGAAGTATGTGCAAGATGCTGATCATGTGATTAAATGGTCTGTATTGCAGGTGGAACTGGTGGGAGAATTCCAGCCAGAACCATAATGCATATTGCAATGGAAACAAGTTATGCTACAAAACAGAGCAACCAAGCAGGTTAAAGTGTAGTGGAAGCACTTTCAGCTCGATTAAGCCGCATGGGATATGGTTGATCATATAAATGTTGGGTAAAACATAGTGATGGGTATGGTTGGTGATTAGTTGATGGATATGGAATGGAAAAGGAATTGGTAAAGGGAAAGTGCATTAATTGAAATTTTATTTATAAAATAAAGGAAAATATGAGAAAAGGGATATGGAGAGACAAATATTTGCATGAAAGGGAAATTGAAGGAAAAATAAAGGCAAATCAAGAAATTAGAGGCATCAATAATAAAAGGACTTTAGAGAAACAATTGATATCTTTTTGACAATTTTGGATTTTATCTCTTGTTCATTCTCACTCTATCTCATACTCTTGCACACTTAGAGCATTCTTGGAGCATTGTAGTACTCACGTTCATGCTTGGAATGTGGTGTAGGGGTTATTAGCTAAAAGAGAGATTTTGTTCAACCCAATCTATGGTTGGGTGGTATGTGGAAGTCCCTGAATTGGTTAGTATTTTCATAAGTTAATATGATACATTTACTTACTTTGATCTATGAGCATCTCTAGTGATTATGTCGATGATATTACTGTCGAGTTTACATGGTTTCTATGCTAGTTATTTTTTGGTTATATGATGTGTAATATATATGGCTCTTGTCATGAATCATTTATTTATTGATTGGTTGATGAATGTATTGACTAATAGCATTGTTTCATCTATGTGGAGAGGGCATAGGGCCTTATCGGTGATTCTCATATGAAGACTATCAGTTTATGATCCGATATGCATTAATGACATGTAGCTTACATGTTTTCCATGTGTTTGACAAAATGTCTAGCTTGTTCAAGTAGTTTAGGTCAAGTGTTTCCTCCAAGGTTAAATTTTTAGATTTTTTTCATGTCAATTAAGATTCTAGAAAGTCTTGGGAAATTTTGGGAAGTGGTATGGAGGTTTGCCTAGAAAGGTGGCTTAGATCTCAGGACTACACCCTATGAACTGGTCAAGTTGAGTCATAACCAAATGAAGATAGTGTTGTGCATAAATTTGGAGACCTATAACCATACCTAGTCCTTATCATGCATGTGGTTGGGGGTATAGGTTAGTGAAATGAGCCTTGGCTCAAGGTTTGGTAACCTTGGGTGGTCCTTTGGCCTCTAAGTATCCTGTAGTTCTAAGGGATGTTGTTAGTTGTCATTTGGTGGTCATTTTGTTGGCTCCACTTCCAGAATTGGAGCTTGGTGGTCGAGTCATGTCATAGTAACTCTTCATATCAAGTTTTCCCTAATAGGCCAGTGAAATTGGGTAAATGTTGGAAGGGGTGGTTACAAATAAAAAAGCACCATATATTTATAGAAGATTCCTAGATCATTTCCATCACCAAAAGTTTAGCGAGGCCAGGGAAATTTAAAGAATGTCATGTACATTGAATAGAGACGATGAATGGAATATTAGCAGATATTTGATCCCCACCATTTCATATATTCCTTTTTCATTTCATTTTTATTTGAGTTTTTAGACTTATTTTATAATAATTTCCCCTCTTTTTCTTATTATTTCTTAGTAATTGTCTTAACATTTTTATTACTTTCTTGTTATAAAGTTTTGATTATTTTAAATTCATATATGTGTGTGTGTGTGTACTTATTATTGTATATAAACTTATATTTTTTATTATATTAAAAGGAAAAAAAATGTTGTTTGTTATTTTTATTTTCATTTTTTATTTAGCATATTTTTCATATATAGTTTATTTTATATATACGTTAATATATTATTATTTTTATTATTTTCATATTTTTGTTCTTTTATTTTTATTTTTATTTTTATTTTTTGTCTTTTCTCTTATTCTTTTTAATATATTTTTAGATGTTTCTTTGATTAAATAATATTTTAAGTTTAAGTTGAAATATTATTAAATTATTTATATTTTTACCTGTTTGAATTTAACCATTTCATGTTTGCATTATTTATTTACATTCTGAGATCAGTCTTTGCATCTTGTTCCTAAAGATGAACCACATTTTGTAGTTTGAAACATCCATTTGAAAATCATAAATGTGATTTATTTGAAAAAAATAAAAATAAATAAATAAATAAATAAAAATTATATACATTATGAATCACAAAAGCTTACACTCAGAAATAATTGAGAGTTGTAAATTATTATAAAAGAACTTGAAATCAAAATTTTCGAGTTATTGTCTTTACTATCATCAATTTCATTGTATATTAGAAGAAATTCTAGATTAATGTGTTACTATGTTCAAGCCAAGTGAGCTTTCTTGTAGCTGCCCTGAGTTTTTCTATTGCACGTGAGGTGACTCCCCTCTATAGGTGGGATATTTCCACCATGGAATTTTCTTATATGTCTCACTAGTTTATGAAGGTCCAAGCCCCCCTAGCTTTGACTCCTATGACATCCACCTTTCAAAAAATATTTGATCCTGGAGGAAGGAAGAGGTCAAATGGGAGACCAAACCAAGAATTTGCGTCATCCAAAGAAGTTGGAAGCTTCGAATTGAGCACCTCGAAGCCCAATGGGATGTCAACATAAGGGAAAATTATCCTATGTCCTGTCTCTTCATGTTTTCCTACTTGATTTTTTCTGCATGGTGGAGTTTTATTTGTGGTGTGCAGGATGCCTTGATGACATTGAAAGCTCTTTGGTTGTTCTTGTTAATTTGGCCTTCATTCTCCACCCAAAACTACCCCCTATAATCTCCCCTTCTATTGCTTTTGTCTTACCCTATCCCTTGGTCAGCTTGAGTGCAATGCTTAAATTTCCTCGTGTCTGTGTCCATAATTAGTTTAGCTTAGTTCACTCGTTTGTTCCTCTTTTGGGGGTTTACCAATCTTTTTCTTTGTCTAATGATGAGCCTCATCATTGGGTAATTATATGGGCCTTAATTGGCCTTAGTTAACCTTCTAGCTTAGTCAAACCAACTATTCTCACAACTTATTGCATACTTTTGATTATATTTTGTTTATGAGATGAGTTAGAGTTGGATATTTTGCTTTGTGGTCTAATGTGCATGTAATGCATGAATAAAGGATAAAATCAAGGAAAAATGTAGGAATAAAGGATAAAATCAAGGAACTGTGGCAAAGACCTTGGTTAAAACTCGAATGGGACAAGAGAGAAGAATTATAGGAGGTAAATCCTCCTCATTTACTACCCTTCCATTCAAATATTCCTCCATCAAATCGGAGTGCAAATAGCCAAATCATGACCACTAAAACATAGCTGAGCAAGCGAAAGTGACAGAAATCAGTTTATCTTGAGTGGGGAGCCAAGCCTCCCTAAGGGGAAGGAAGTCGTTGGAGAGTTTATATGTATAAGTAGAGAGGCTTGGACCTCAGGAGCATTTAGATTTTTATTGTAAAACTCTACTTTATTTCTGAGCTGCAAGACTTGTGGCAGTTTGTTATGTAATCCATGGTTTTTATAATAAAGATGAGTTCTCTTTTGAGCCAACACTGAGTTAACTCAAAGGGCTGAATCTCTTGGGTTAAGGCCCAACTTGAGCAACCAAAGCTCCTCTTTATTATACATATATTCTAGCATAGATTTCTAGTTCTTTTCATTTGCTTAAGTAGCTTCTTGGTTTTCTCTTCATTCACTTAAGTAGTTGCATTTCCATTACAGCAGTATAGCATAGCTTCCTAGTTTTCTGTTCATTTTGTTAAGTAGCTGCATTCCCATTACAATAGTGTACAATAGATCGATTGTGCTTTAGTTGACTTACATTTGTGTTTTTATTAGTAGGTTAGCTAGGAGAAAAATATCACCATAAGGTTATCTGTAGGTGTCTCGGCCTCACCTCCTCCCTCTGGGACCATGACTTGAGGAAGAGACCCTTCAGCAACCCAAAAACATAGGTTTCTAGTTCTCGCATGAGCTTTGGAGTTTTTTGTTTGATGCAGTTACTTGCTTCATTTCATTATCATCGTTTTCGCTCATTCTCGGTCCACCCTCACCCTCATGGGTTTTTCTGTATTTTTCATTTGAAACCTCCATCAGCAAGTTATTCATGCATCGTTTCCTCACTGTCCAATCCACAACAAACCTGACCAATCAGTGCACAATTCATTATTTCACCCAATGGCCATCGTGTGCAAAGTCTTCCACCTACTTTATGCGCTCTAATCTCCACCATCGACCTGTCTCTTGATCCAATGGCTATCGTGTCACCTCAATACTTTATGCACCCCAATCTCCATCATTGATCTGTCTAGCCTGATTTGACGGCTATCTTGTCTCCCACTCGCCAACTAGCTTAGCCAATCTCCACCATTGAATTGTCTAGCCTGATCTGACGGCTATCGCGCAATCTCGTGCGGATTCTTGCACGACCATTATAATCTCAAGAGCACGCGAGAAAATTGTTTTCCGGTGCTACGTGTCACCTAGTTAGGTTAATCGCGTGAAATTTCAAAATACAGCTTACAGCTTTAAGGGTGCGCGAGAAACTTCTTACTGCCTCCGAAGACCTGCTCCATCATTTCCACATGTTTCTTTCGCGATAAGATCTCCACCATTCATCTACCGATTAATCATGTTTGTCCATCCATTCACTTAATTCCTCACGATAAGATCTTCGTCATTCATTTGCTTCGTTACCCTATTCATCCATCCATTCACTTAATTCCTCGCAATAAGATCTTTGCCATTCATCCAGTTCGTTACCTGTTCATTCACCTATTCACTAAATTGCCCGTGATAAGATCTTCACTGTGCATCTTTTGTTCGTTGATCGATCCAACGGTCCCATGCACTACTACGTCCTTATGTCCTCCTTTCACTAATTTCGATCTCCAACTATTATTTCACTTGAAAACAGATTTAGTTTAGGCCTTTGCTTACACCTTAGTATAGTTTAATGCTTTTTACCTCTGCAACTTAGATAACAACATTAGATTAGTGTTGATTTAGCAATTATTTTTAGCATAGCTGTTTAGATGGTTTGTTAGGTTATGGTGTGGTTTAGCATTACATGTTGTTTTCTTCATTACTGCAGTAGAGTAGCTCTCTCTTAGAATAGATTTTCTCTTCCTCTATCAAAGAATTAATATTCTTCTGACCCTATAAAAGTCTGGCTTGGAACACCTTGGGTCTCTTACCAGATGAGCAGTGAAAACACGGAATACCTTCACTTTTACTTGTGCATATGGCACTATCACCTCCAAGTTTGTACGAACCCCGGGTTCATAAGTAAATCTGGTAGCCCTAGAAGTTGCAGCATTATTGTTGCAATTCCTAGGCTCATCATCTACTACTAAACATTATGCCTCACCAGCGAATTCACTCTCACTAGCGGTCATGAGGTTGTGGCCCCTCGAGTAGGCCTTGTGCTCAAAATCAAGCCCAATTTGTCACTGCTATTTTCCATTCTACTACTCCACCTGAAATTTAGGTGGAAATCAAACAATTGGAAGCTTTAACCACCAATGACCACCAAGCCCACATCGACTCTAAAATTCAAATGAATTTTCTAGATGGGTCCCAAACCCTAGCCACAGGGGGTGACACAACCATTACCTTAATTCCATTATTGTTCATTGTAAAATGAAGATGCTACTAGGTTGGGTTCTCAAAGAAAAATATGAAGAATGCAATGAGATCATTTCATGCCTCAATAAAATCCAAAGAGTCTAATGGAACTAGTAGTTTTTCTTGGTCAACCTCAATGCCCACTTAACACATATAGAAGGTCATATTCAATGTTGTCTTAAAACTGCAATAGGCTAAAGTGCATAAAATTCAGCCCCAATGACATCCTCTAACAAATGACGATCATCCATATTCCAGGATTTGAAGACCTAGTTGTCATCCAAATTCGACATGAAGGATCTTGGTGCTGCAAACTATATTTTGGGCATGAAAATTAAATGAGTTGGAAAAAATATGAAGCTCTGGTTAAACCAGAGGAAGTATCTCGAGATAATACTACATAGGTTTAATATGCAGGATAATAAACCAGTGAATTTTATTCCTATAGGTGTAAAGTTATATGCTGAACAGTGTTCAAATACACAAGAAGAGGAAGAGAAAATGTCCTGTGTTCCATACAAAAGTGAAGTGGGTAGCCTAATTTATGCAATGGTCTATACTAGACCAGACACTGCACATGCAATCATAGTATTGATAAGGTTTATGTCAAAACCAGGGAAGGAGCATTGGACAATAGTGAAGCGGGTTTTCAGGTATTTGCGTGGCACTAATGATTATGGTATGTGCTACCAAGGAAGACTAGGATTGGACAAAGTTTTGGACGTTCGTGGCTTTGTTGATGTAGACTAGGCTGGAGATCTGGATCAAGGAAGTCTACAAGTGGATATGTGTTTAACCTATTTGGAGGTTCAGTCAGTTGGATGAGAAAGAGACAACCTGTAGTGGCACTTTCAGATACAGAGGTAGAATACATGGGAACCACTCATGCAAGAAAGGAAGTAGTTTGGTTGTAGAGATTGTGTTCAAGTATGGGGTTAGTACAATAGGCCGTGATAGCCAAAATGCAATTTTCTTGGCAAAGAACCCTGCTTATCATTCAAATACAAAGAACATTGATTTTTAGTATCACTTTGTGAGGGATATGGTTGAGGACAAAAGGTTGTTGCTGGTAAACGTGGACACATTAAAGAATGTTGCAGGTGCATTGACAAAGTCTGTGAGAACTGAGAAGTTTTCTTGGTGTAGAGAAATAATGGGAATTATAGGGTTGGACTAATGACTAAGTTCTCCTATGACCACTTGTATGGAAAAGAAAACAACAAGTGGGAGAATGATTGGTATGTGTTATACTCTTTCCCTGACTAGTTAGATGCATTTTTTCTATAGTTAGATGCATGGCCGACTATAATTGGCAAATGATATGTAACAATTTTGATACTATTTTCATATGGTTATTTGTGGTACCTCTCAAATGCCTGAGAATCCACTTTACTGCCATCCAATGCTCTATTCTTGGATTGTTCACATATTTGCATACAACTTCCACTACATGTGTAATATTAGGTCTTGTGTAGACAATTGCATACATTAAGCTTCCAATTAATGAAGCATATGGAATTTTACACAGATAATCCATCTCTTCCTGAGTCTTGTGACACATCTCCTTAGTTTGAGGTGGTTAGTCAAAGGTGTACTAACTAGTTTTGCATTCTTCATATTGAATCTTTCCAACACCTTTCCTATGTACTCACTCTAAAGCAATGTTAATTTGTGTTTTTTCATGTCTCTAGTTATTCTCATACCAAGGATTTATTTTGCAACACCCAAATCCTTCATTGCAAATGATTTTACCAATTTTCCTTTGAGCATATTTATTTCCTACATGTTAGACCCTGCAACAAGCATGCCATCTACATATAATGACAATGTAATATAGATGCCATCATTTTTATTTTTAAGATAAACACAATGGTCAGAGTGACATCTAGTATAACCTTGTTCAGACATAAACCTGTCAAATTTAGATATTACTGTCTTGGAGCATGTTTTAAGCCATACAAACTCTTCTTCAATTTGCACACTAAATTCACCTTCCCTTTGATCTCATACCCTTGTGTTTATTGCATATATATTTCTTCCTCCAAATCCCCATGGAGAAAGGTTGTATTTACATCTAAATGCTCAAGATGCAAATAGTTTGATACAATTAGACTTAAAATAGTTATGATTGAATTCATTTTAATAACAGGAGAAAAAATTTCATCAAAGTCTATACCTTTATTTTGTGCAAACCCTTCACCACAAGTCTATCCTGATACCTTTGTTTACCTCCATATTCTTCCTTCAACCCGGTGACCCATTCATTCTTCAATGTTGTTTTAGCCGCACGTAAGTTGACTAGATCCCAAGTCTAGTTATGCATCGAGGAGTCTGTCTCTTCTTCCATGGCTTTCTCCCACTTCTTCTTGGTTTATACCTGCATCACTTTTTCATATCTTTATAGTTCGTGATAATCCATCAATACATAATATAATGAAGGAGAGTATCATTCAGGGGGTCTACTTATCCTTGTATATCTTCTAACACCACTTTGAGGTGTTTGAAGTGTCTGTTGTTGTTGTGATCGTTGATCATTATGATTTTCGGGCACCTTTACTTTTTCTGTGATCTCATTAAGCACTACGCATTCTTTTTTTTCTTTTTCATGTTTCCTTCCCTACATCTAATCCTTATACAAAACATTTTCATTGAATATGAAATCTTTGCTCCTAATGATATTGTGATTTTCATAATCATATAAGCCATAACCAAAATCACTTACACCATATCCAATAAAGGTGCATTTCTTTGATTCCGTCTCAAGTACTTTTCTATTTTATTTATTGATGTGGACAAAGACTTCACAACTGAAAGTCTTTAAA
This sequence comes from Pinus tabuliformis, assembly GCA_031772625.1. Lineage (NCBI taxonomy): Eukaryota > Viridiplantae > Streptophyta > Pinopsida > Pinales > Pinaceae > Pinus > Pinus tabuliformis. The sequence goes on from CM062806.1 coordinate 559,734,647, forward strand.
AATGAGCATTTTACCCATTTTCCTATCCATGCCTCCTATGGATTACCACCCTCCAAGGAACTTGAAGACTCCATGTTTATTAGATAAAAAACAATATCTATAGCATATGCGCAAAATTGTAAGGGAAATCTTGCATGCAATCTGATGCACCTTCCACACTCCTTGATTGTATTGTTCATCCTTTCTGACACACCATTTTCCTGTGATGTTCCTAGAACTATCTTCTATCTGCGAATTCCATGCTCTGAACAATAGTTATAAAAAATTTTGCTGCAGAATTCACCTCCATTGTCTAATCTGAGACACTTCAAATTATTTCCTATTCCATTCTCAGCCAAATATTTCCATTTCTTGAAAGTATCAAATACATTAGATTTATTTCGAATTCAATAAATCCATGTTTTTACAGCTGTATCATCAATAAAAGTAACATAATAGCGAGATCCACTGAGAGATAATACCTAAGCTAGTCCCCATACATCTGTATGCACAACATATAATTTTCCGCTTTTCTTTTCCTTCCCAATTTTGATAAATCTGACTCTCTTTTGTTTTCCATAAACACAATTTTCATAAAATCCAAATCAACATGATTCAAACCTCGCAACAAATTTCTTGAGTGAAGAATATGCCTCCCCTTGTCACTCATGTGCCTGAGCCTATGATGCCAAAGTGTCATATCTTCTCCTATGGGGGTTAAAGCATTAAAATAATTAGAAATGCTATTGTATAAATGCAATGTACCAACCTTTTCTCCTTTTGTTATTACCAAGGCTCCTTTAGTGACCTTCTAGGTTTTTTCTGTAAAAGTAGTTACAAAACCTTCACCTCCCAACTGCCCTATTGAAATTAGATTTTCTTTAGACTTGGAAAATGTTTTAGCATCTTCAATAACCATTGGATTCCATTATGTTTCTTTATAAAAACCTTACCCATTCCAACGATTTTATAGGGTTTATCATCACCCAGATGAACTTGTTAGCCTTGGACGCAAATGACCCAAAAATGGATCCAAATATGCCCTAAAGTCTCCAAGGGTTCCCTAAAATCACGCATAGGGATCCAAAAATGCTCTTCGAGTCTTCAAAAGTGCTTAAGATCATCCCAAAATTGAAACAATCATATGCCAGAATCCCTTAGAAGGGTGGAAATACGCTATTGGGAGGCTAAAATACTCCAAAATAGTGAAAAACAGAGTATTGCAGGCGCGAACAGAGCAACGCACAGTTGCTGTTAGATCTGGCCGATCAATGGCCTAGATCTAACCGGCTAAATCGCAATCGACCAAGCTGAAGGGACAGTTAAGCAGCGAGTCACATCAGTAGTCGCAGCAGTGGAGAGCATAATCTATAAAACCCCAGCATTAAGTGATCAGTGATTGCAATTAGATCGCATCGCTACATCGCAGCAGAACATTACCAAGGTTTGGGGGGCCCACATCACATCACACGGTCACAAGCATCACAGGTTCACAATCGGCAGGAACATACGCTATGTTATATGAAGACCGTTGGCTGGAGCGATATGTGATTGCGATCAGATCACATCGCAAGATCGCATCGGAATATTGTGAAGGAGAAGGGCCTCTATAAAGGTGGTAATGTCGATTGCGATGAGTCCCGAGCCCGAAAGGGTTCAGGAATGAAATCCATAAGATTTGAAGTCTGGAGGGAGGCCAATTTTCATGTATTTCCTGTGTTTTTAAGTATTTCAAAATACAAGGGGAGCAAAGGGACCAAGCTGGCTGCAATATATGACAATGATCTAGTGGGTGGAATCGATGAGAGAATAGGCCATGTTTAAGGAATTTTGAGGTTCGAAAAGAACAGAGAAGGGCAAGATTTACACAGTTGCATCATTTTATGTATGAAATAGAAAACATTCATTGTTATCATTTGAAAGGGATTATTGCAGGGATTTCATAGGCCCAATAACCACTCCATTTGCAAGATCAGGTGGGAAACCATCGTTAGAAGCATTGTGCACAAATGTTTACATGCCAGAAGAGGGATTCGGCTAGGATACATCGGCTGGCTGACAGATCCTGGAAAGGGAAAGGGAGGGGCCACAACACACTACAACCTGAATCAAACGAGATCATGGAGCATCAACAGTCTGGCTAGTGCAACAACCATCTTAAGAAACATTATGAGGAATCTCTGGCATGAGAGAGCTCCCAGGAATCACAGCAAGCTGCCCAAAATATCTGAATATGGCTAGTCTTCTGTTAGAAGAAGAAACCTACGAATCATGCTGCTTATTGAGGGAATCAAACAGTTAAACAAAACAGAGGGATAGATTAATACACCTAAAGCCTCAAAGGGCTGAGGACCATTGTAAGCGACCTACAAATAGCTGACAACAAGATGAAATAAGGGTTCAACTTCTGGAGACTAATGAGACTTTACTACTCAAGCTTCTCATCTTCATTCATTAGTAATACAAGCTTCTTTTGTTGTTATATGTTCAATGTCCATTTTCTCTTATGTTCTAAGCTTGCACTTGAACAGGTTGTTCATGTTTCTTCTGTATCTAATGCCAGATAACTGTCATCTTATCTCTGCATTGATAAATTAGATTTGCAAGTTTATTTTACTGCCTGTAGCTAGCCATTCATATGTGTTCATATATGCATCTACCAATACAGTCAGTATTCTCATTTGTTTCCTGTAGCTAGCCATTCATTTATGTTTATGTATGCATCTGCCGGTATGGTCAGTATTCTCCATCCATTCATTGAATCTACAAACTATTGAACATTAGTGGTCTAAAGCCTTGTAAGTTGAAGGTGTTCATGCATGTCCCGAGTAAAAGCATAGTTGAAATTGTTATCTGGCTTGATCCAAACCATCATTTATTCCAATAGTTTAGAGAACAATATTGAAGATTACATGTTACTAGGCATCTCCTATCTACAACCTACGAGATTTTCCTAGAGGTCTAACAGAAATTGGCGTCGTTGCCAAGGAGAGGAAACTAAAGCTCAGCGTCCCTGGGAAACGACACAAACCCAGCTTTGATGATAGACAAAGTCTTGGCACATTTTGGTTGTAATCATCTATCTGGCGACTCTATTGGAGGTCGAACCTCTTGGTGACTCCACTTCATAGTTCTGGCTTAGTTTGTGAGGCATACTAAGAGAAATCCTCAAAATCTACACGCTGACCCAGTACCTGATCCTGAAAAAATCATCAAATAGAGAAAGGTATTGCAGAAAGGAGCATCAAGTTCAGGTAAACCTAAACAATCTCCTATATCCCTACAAAAGAGGCTTGTAATATAACAAATACATGTTGAGAGTATAGCATCTAATACTAGTAGTGAAGAAAAAGTCTCAGAGATTCATAAATCTCCTTATTCTTTAGGTTCTCCTTTTACTTTAAGCCCAAAGGAAACCTCACCTCCTATCCATCATACTCCTTTAGTCCTGTCAGTCACTCCTCAGCCCTCTATCATTCAGATTTCTAGTACTCTTTTAGCCACCACAACGATGGCAAGTCCACAAGAACCTACCAAAATGGAAAGAATCATAGCTGCTATGTATGGACCCCTAATACTACCCACTCCTTTGAATGTTATGCCTACTAGAGAGTATCAGAAGTATATGCCTAAGTTCACTGGGACTGAAGGTGTTGTAGTTGAAGAACACCTTGAGTCATTCTATAGCTATGATGATAACCTGGACATTAGTGAAGATGATGTCTGGATGAGAGTCTTTATCCAAAGCCTAGATGGAGAGGCTAGAAAATGGTTCAGGGAACTGACCCCATCATTTATAGTAGATATTGAGGCCATAGATGATGCATTCCTAAAGCACTAGGGGGATAAGAAGGATCTCTTTTACTACCACACTGAGTTTGGGAACTTACAAAGGGAAAATGGTGAGTTGCTATCTAATTTTAATAAGAGATTTAATCGCATGTACAACAAGATACCAGCTGAAGTAAAACCCACAACTACCTATGCTAGACTCATCTATGCCAGCACCTTTGATTTTGACTTCTATTTACTATTGAGGGAGAGGCAATGTGCTTCTTTGGCTGATATGCAAGATGCAGCCTTGGAAGTAGAATCAAACATCATGGCTACAGAAAAGCTCAAAGGTAATGTTGATAGAAGGAGACAGAGGGGCGAGCCTTCATCATCTTCAGATCCCAAGATCGATAAAGTGGCTAAGATGATAGAGTCATTAGCCTCTGAAGTTTCCAAATTAAAGTTTGAGTAGCATTCTAGGACAGGAAGGGTTCCTAATACCTTTGTTCCTAGAGATCTAAATCCATATAGAACACCTAATCAGCAGTGGTAGATTTTGCAAAGAAGCAAAGAGGCCAAGGAAGATGAAAGGGTGAGGACCCCTTTTCAGAATGCAGTCATGAAAGAAGAGCGGTTGGAAGAAGATGATGAGATCCATTGTATGGAAGACAATGGTAGTACCACTTTTTTAACCAAGGCTGCCTATGAGAAGTCATTATTCTATGGCCAGATTAGCTAAGAATGGGATGGTGAAGCTGTTCTACGAACTGTAGATTAGCACCAATATAATCTGAGGTCTGTGCTGAATAATGTCAAGGAAACTCCTGTTCATAAAGTTTTTGTCCCTGCAGAACAGCAAGCCAATAAGCAGAAGCAACCAGTAGTTGATCCTGTCATCCTCAAAGCTCTAGCCATAGAGGTAAGAGGCCTTGACAAGTCCCCTTCTTCTTTCAGTTTTCAATCAAAAATTCAGAAGCCAAGAATACCTATGCCTCTAACTGAACTAGTGAAGAATGATTCCTTCAAAGCATCCATCCTTAAGGATCTTGAGCCTAAAGTAATCCAAACCCCCACTGACAATGTAAACCTGCAAGATGAACAACCAGCTGTTATTCTCAACCCAATCATTGAAAATTGTGAAGACAACTCCCCATCATTCTATGTTTCTCTATCTATTCATGATGAAATCCTTCATAATTGTCTTCTGGACACTGGAGCCAACCATAATCCAATGCCCAAGGCTGTCATGGATAAGCTCAGTCTTGACATTACCAAGCCTTATCACTTGGCCTCTACACAGCTTAAAAAACCAGTTTACCAGATCATAAAGGAAGAAGGCTCACATATTTGGGACATGCTCTTTGACGGAGCTTGCTCTAAGGAAGCTACAGGAACTGGTGAATTCCTTGTGTCCCCCACACAAGAATGCATTGATTCATCCTTCATATTAACTTTTTAGGTCACAAATGAATCATCAGATTATAAAGCAGACCTTATTATTCAGCAGGTGTACAAAACCTCCCAATCAAAACATCCAAGGTTGAAAGCATACGGAGAGGAGGTGAAATATAGACCATCTCTACCTGATAATGTCAAGTGTACCAAAATTTTTGAAGTAGAGGATAAAATCAATAGGCTTTTGCAAGTCTTTGATGAATTGGCTGATATACACATTGAATAACAGAAAAAAACCTTTCATTGAAAGGTAAAAATGGTCAATTTTTAGTTTGGTGACTGTTTTCTCAAAAGGGATGCATCAAAGGAAGGATATGTTTTTTATGGCCCATTCAATGGGCTTTTCTTCAAATTTTATTTTAGTTAAAGCTTTCAAGCCTTGGTATTGTAAATATGTTGTTTTCAAAGTGTTTATTTCATGCTTAATAGACTACATGCCCAATGCAACACTAGGAGGAAGTTTTGATCTTGTTTTTTACAGGAAAGGCATTGATCTATAGTTCTTGAAACCTCACGGGGAGGATTTCTTCCCCAGAAGGAGCCAATGTTAGCCTTAGAGGCAAATGACCCAAAAATGGATCCAAATATACCCCAAAGTCTCCAATTGTTCTTTAAAACCACGTAAAGGGATCCAAAAATGCTCTTCGAGTCTTCAAAAGTGCTTAAGATCATCCCAAGATTGAAACAATCATATGCCAAAATGCCTTAGAAGGGTGGAAATATGCTATTGGGAGGCTAAAATACTCCAAAATAGTGAAAAAACAGAGTATTGTAGGCGCGAACAGAGCAACGCACAGTTGCCATTAGATCTGGCCAATTAATGGCCCAGATCTAACCGGCTAAATCGCAATCGACCAAGCCGAAGGGACAGTTAATCGGTGAGTCACATCGGCAGTCTCAGTGATGGAGAGCATAATTTATAAAGCCCCGGAATTGAGCAATCAGCGATTGCAATCAGATCGCATCGCTACATTGCAGTGGAACATTACCAAGGGTCGGGGGGCCCACATCGCATCGCAGGTTTGCAATCGGCAGGAACATACACCGTGTTATATGAAGACCGTTGGCTGGAGTGATATGCGATTATGATTAGATCGCATCGCAAGATTGCATTGGAATATTGCGAAGGAGCAGGGCCTCTATACAGGTGGTAATGCCGGTTGCAATGAGTCCCGGACCCGAAAGGGTTTAGGAATGAAATCCGTAAGATTTGAAGTCTGGAGGGAGGCCAATTTTCATGTATTTCCTGTGTTTTTAAGTATTTCAAAATACAAGGGGAATAGAGGGACCAGGTTGGCTGCAATAGACGACAACAACCCAGGGGGCGGAACCAATGAGAGAATAGGCCATGTTCAAGGAATTTTGAGGTCCGAAAAGAATAGAGAAGGGCGGGATTTACACAGTTGCAGTGTTTTATGTATGAAATAGAAAACATTCATGGTTATCATTTTAAAGGGACTGTTGTAGGGATTTCATAGGCCCGGTAGCCACTCCATTTGCAAGATCAGGTGGCCAACCATCCTTAGAAGCATTGTGCACAATGTTTACATGCCAGAAGAGGGATTTGGCAGGGATATAATGGTCGGTGGACAGATCCCGGAAAGGGAAAGAGAGGGGCCACAGCATGCTGCAACCTGAATCAAACGAGATCATGGAGCATCAATGGCTTGGCTAGCGCAACAAGCATCTTAAAAAACATTATGGGGCATCTTTGGCATGACAGAGCTCCCAGGCATCACAACAAGCTGCCCAAAATATCTGAATATGGTTAGTCATCTGTTAGAAGAAGAAACCTACGGATCGTGCTGCCTATTGAGGGAATCAAATAGTTAAACAAAACAGAGGGATAGATTAAGACATCTGAAGCCTAAAAGGGCTCAGGACCATTGTAAGCGAGCTATAAATAGCTGAAAACAAGATGAAATAAGGGTTCAACTTCTGGAGACTAATGAGACTTTGCTACTCAAGCTTCTCATCTTCATTAATTAGTAATAAAAGCTTCTTTTGTTATTATGTGTTCAATGTCCATTTTCTCTTATGTTCTAAGCTTGCACTTGAACAGGTTGTTCATGTTTCTTCTGTATATAATGCCAGATAACTGTCATCTTATCTCTACATTGATAAATTAGTTTTTCAAGTTTCTTTTACTGCCTGTAGCTAGCCATTCATATGTGTTCATATATGCATCTGCTGGTATAGTCAGTATTCTCATTTGCTACCTATAGCTAGCCATTCATTTATGTTTATGTATGCATCTGCCGGTATGGTCAGTATTCTCTGTCCATTCATTGAATCTACAAACTATTAAACATTAGTGGTCTAAAGCCTTGTAAGATGAGGGTGTTCATGCATGTCTTGAGTAAAAACATAGTTCAAATGGTTATTTGGCTTGATCCAAACCATCATTTATTCCAATATTTTAGAAAACAATATTGAAGATTACATGTTACCACGCATCTTCGATCTACAACCTAGGAGAGTTTCCTGGAGTGCTAACAAAACCTATCCAAAATCTCGTTGAACATAGTGATGAAAATGTTTCCTATCAGGGGTTATATTTCTAGTATCGGATATGTTCTAGCCACCAAATCAGTGTAAAGGCTAGAATACATGATATCACCAAAACCCAAAAATCTTTTCTAGAAATTCCGCACAGAAGTGTCTCAATTAGATTATTAACCATTTTTTTAATATTTCCTAGATCTAAACTTAGCGAATATGGTTAATTAATCAATATTAATTTACATAAGGTGAGAATGGTCTAGAAGCTCACACAGATCGATCTAGATATTATCCTAGTCATCGATTATTTTTTAATATTAGTCTTTGGTGCTCCAATAGTGGGTTATAGGAAGATATCGATGTGCTAATGGAGAATACAATTGAGCAGTTCAATTTCTTGGAAGATCAATTTCCTGAGTAACAACAGTCAATTGTTGAAGGGAGCCAGAGATCGAAGCAATGAGTGAGGGGAAGGGACAATGATTCGAAGGAATTTCTCTAGATTTGAAGAGATAGCAAAAAGAGCACCGAGTTAACCTCGTGAAGCAGTGTAGAGCAGTACGTAGTAGCTTCAAAGAGGGAAGTTTGATTTGCTAGAGAGAAAATCATTCTCAGTTCTAGAGGCTAGGAAGAGGTTCCAGAAGACCGGAGAGATGATTTCATTAGTCACAGGAGGTAGAACGAATTCATTAGAGATTGGTTGGAGGCTTTATGTCAAGCATTCTGTGCAGATTAGTGCAGAGGCTGACGTAGAGGGTTAGAGGGCCAAGTTTCTGAAGGTATGTTGTCTCGGGATTATTGGTATAGGAAGGGTAAATTCCCTTCAATATTTTTTCCCAGAATTTCTTGTTGTAAATTGCGAGTTTTAGGCATCCAGATTGTACTCAAATTTTCACTGTTGCATAATAATAAAAAACCTCATTGCTGCGCCAGTTTTCCCATGTTGGGTTTTTTTGAGGACATTTGTCCAAAAATAGTTGTCTCATATTTTATTTGTGTGTTTTGACATTTCTCATTTTCCATCTCTTTGTTTTTTTGTAGTATTTTATTTGTGAAGGTTGCACTATGTTTATTTCGATATTTTTAGTAGTAGATAAATTGCTAAATTAATTAAAAACTAGGAGAAATAATACCAGTTATTGCAATAAGATTGCAGTATTGGAATTTTCACATCAGGAGTGGCATGGAATGAGGTCCTTGAATCTACCACTCAGCAATAATATTCTCTAATGAAAGAATCAAAGGATCTTGTAACACATCACTTGTCACAATCGCTTCATGATTGCTCTGTTGTTGTCCATCTCCTTCTTTTCCCTTTGATATTTTCAATCTTTCTTCCTACATTTCTAGTGCACTATCCCTACTCTGGATTTGGATTTTCCTTTTCTTGACTCACTGCGATTTCCTGTGCTCCTTCCTCTTTCAATTTTTCTTCCCATAATCTCTGCAGTTAAAAAATTACCCGATGTCCCACTAGAGCTTTTATCACATTTTCTCGCTAAGGATGAAACCAATAACATCATCAAACTTTGAAGTACTAGATCTAGAGACAACGTTACTAGTAGTCATAACCGAACCATTCTAACTTTCTAGAAATTAGCATAGAAATAACAGAGCCCTAACTTAATCATTAAAATTCATCCCTACAAAACTTAACTGACTAGTAACTGTGTTAAATTCATTTAAATGACCAGAAAAAAATCCACCTTTTGACATATTCATATTAAATAGACACTTCATAAGAAATACCTTATTTGAGTCAAAGAATTTTTCATATAGTTTGGCCAATGCCATCATTAAACGTTATGTTGTCATTTCCTTTGAAATGTTGAATGCCATTGATGCTTCCAGACATATCTACATTGTTCCTAGTACCATTCTATCTAGAATCTCCCATTTTTCATTTGTCATACTCCTCAGCTTCTTTGATTTTCCGCTCAATAGTAGGTATAGATCTTTCTGATCCAGATAATCTTCCATCTGCATTTTCCATAGATGGTAGTTTTGTCCATTAAATTTCTCGACCCTAAACCTACCATCTTCCGCCATTGCTCCCACTCGAACGAGGAACCCTTCTCTCATATGAGTTTATTAGCCAAAAAAACCTTAAGTTTTGATACCAATTGTTAGAAATTAATTAACAGAGAAATTAAATACACAAAATATTGTGGAAACACAAATACAGAATCACATAAAACAAGAGAGACATATATTGATTCGAATTGGATCATTATATTGTTTTTCATCCATCTCGATGCATTTGGAATGGAAAAAGTGGAGGAATCAGCTCATGGGACCATTCTTACCGGTGGGACCCAGTTTAGCGAAATGGGGTCTAAAACCTTATAGTATTGTTTTGAGGCATAAAATGGTGTTTTTTGAGGGGTAAAACTTTGTGCTATACCACAATACATTTTCATGTTATTCTACACACATAGACCTTTCCAATGATGTAAGAAGCATGTCAATCAGAGTCTGTACATAAAAGTTATGCCATTCAAAAGTTGATATTCCTATTTTCACATCTATAGTTCGGGAGGATACTGTGTCAGCCCCCATTTTTCATGGAAAAGGGGCTAGACACATGTTTGTGACATAAAGGACTCTAGAAGAGTCTATTTTTTAACACTAGTTGAGAGTTGTTGTAGTAAAACTTAACCACTAGTAGGCTATGGGGCTGTGCTATAACCAAACCACTAGGAGGAAGAGCCATTCCATTCTTTCGAGAGAATTTTGTTCTATAGCTAAGCAAAGATACCTAGGAGAGATAGGAGGTAGAGCACATAGAAAAGATTTGTGCACTTTAGCAGCCCATGGGCCACATACATTACTTTTTGTACCTGCAACCATATTTCAAGACAGAGAAAGGGAGCAAAGAAGCCTCACCTTCCTGCTGAGTTTTCTCCTAAAAGGGTTTCCCAGAGAGAATATCTTATGTCTTGTGTGTGCCTGAGCTTATTTTATCGTTCTCTACTTTTCGTATAATTTCCATTTGCATGTAGCACTAATTATAGTTAAATCCATAGATATTAAAGTTTAATAAATTCTAATAGTGTAGATTTTTCGTAGTTTTAATATAATATTGTTAGATCTATTGTGACGAACTTTTCAGTGGAATATCTACAATAGTTTATGGATCATAGATATAAGTGGTTTACCCAATTTGGGCTATTTCCATGGAGAAATAGTGAGCCATTCCTTTTATACTATCCGACAAAATGAAGAGATACAATCTACAGTAGATCTGTTATAATTTTTTCTTCGCTCTCACACAAGCTCCTCTCTCTCTCTCTCTCGCTTAGAATAATTATACACAACCGTAATACAATTCCCTCATATACACTAAGGGTTGCCTTCTAGGGCAAAAAGCCCTAAACTAACATAACTTCTACTGTTAGCTCATTCATTTAATGAACGACCAACATTGACCACGAAATTGTAATATTTTATAGGAGAATTTTATTTTATTTTTAGCTTTGAGGGTGCCCACCAAGGGGACTCATAAAAATTGACATCGCCCGCCTTTGAACCCATGATAACGATTAAACAAGTGACTTTGCCACCCCATTAGAAACAAGGATCCAACATGGGTAAAACAAAAATCCTCTAAACGATCAAGACGATAATCAAACTTCACACCCAACATGACATATAACACAACAATTTTGCAATTTATAAATTCGATTAGCCATTCATAAAATTCATTAAAAATTATATTTCAACCATGTCGAGCAAGTCATTTGGCTTTTCATTCACTGCAATGTTATTAGTAGTCTTTGTCTTCGGCTGAATCCAAAACATAAGAGACCAACCATAGTACATTGCTTTCCAAACGAACCAAAAGATTAGTTAGATTAGGTGAAAAACTCTTATGGTTTAAAGTCCAATTAATTTAATTTCGATGAGTGATTTTAAGATTTTAATGTAAATTTATTTTCAGCCGTCATTTTTTATATTAATTTTTTTTTGTCAAACAAAAAGGAAAAGGAAATTCCGAGTTTGACAGAATACAAATTTCATCTCACTTCCGTGTAACAAAAAAAAGCATATCCTACTCCATTAATATGATTAAGTAAAAAAACAAGCTCGGTGAAATTAATTTTTTACATGATTTTAACTTTTATAAATAACTTTAAAATTTACATATTAAAATGATAATTTAATTATTTTCATTCCTATCACTCTTGAGATTTCAATTTTTTTATATATATTCAATATCGACGAACATCTATGAAGTAATCAAATGTGATGCCCCTCGTGAGGAGTAATGTTGGTAAATTAGTAAATTTAACTGTGAGATAAACTCTGTTTGATGAAATATAAAAACTCTGTTGTTAAGTATTGTTAACCATTATGATAATTAATTGTGCTATCATTATTCAATTTTAGTATATGATTAATTGTGGCTAATCACTGTGGAGGTGGTTAAATAAAAAGAAAACCTAACTACCTTGAGGAGGCAGTTGAGACCCCAAGAGGAAAAAGGGGAAAATGCCAAGTCTGGTTAGGATCAGATGGCAGAGGAAAAATAAAAAGAAAGAAAAACAAAATAAAGTGCTATGTCTGGTAGGGACTGGATGGCATGTTTGTGAGGAAGAGAATTCATGTATTCGCTATGTCTGGTTAGGATCAGATAGCGAGATCTGTCATAGCCAGTGAGATTGCAGACGAGATCTGCAGATGTGCTTGGGGGTGGAAGATCGAGAAGGATCTTCCTACGGACGGGTGGATGACAAGGATTACATACAGGTTTGCTGCTAAACAGGTATGGCTTATTAAGCTTATTAACTGAGAAATGACTTTATCTTCCTGTGGTGAGCAAATAAAATAGAGGGAAACAAACTGCTTATTTCTTAGAAAAGAAAACTCTCTATGTGCTCGGCAGAGACCGTATCTGCATTTCCATTCAAGAATGCAAGCGTTGAATATATATTGAGCTGAGAACTTGTATTACAGGCGGTAAAACAAATATTAAATAGATAGGAACTAATTAACCCTACTCTATATTCTAGAGCGAATAATATTTAAAGAAAAAAAACGAACCATAAACAGAATAGATACGTTTCTTATACCGATTCAAAGTAGCAATAAACAATGGAGAGCTCAAACTATTTATCAAAGCAAGAGCGGGCCGAACATTCGTCGGCAGTCTAAAATATAGACTCTGGTGTGATAACAATATCTCTGCTATTACATAAGTGAAACAACTGACTGAAATTACGTACATGCATATTATAGATATAATTTACAGGCGAAGATATTCCTATTTATGTAACAAAGGAAAATATCAACACATTATGCATGCGTATAGTTATTTGCAAAAGATTCTGGCTCTAAGGTGTCACCGCTGCGGGGCGTAAGCGTGTGCTTAGCCGGCAGGGCACCTTTGCCGAATTAAAACCAAGATATGGCCACTACAGAATAACTAATATACCTGAAAAGAAATCGAATGGCGACTCGTATGTCAAACGAGTTCAAAGTAAAAGCTGTGGAGAAGGCGTTACACACTGAGAACATTTTAATGCTGAGCCATAGCCATACCAAAATACCAGTATCGCAAAACAAACTTGTAACCGAAACAATAAAGGATTATTATTATAAAACTGTAACAATATTTGCTAAGAAGCAACGTTCGTGAGCCGGGCAGAACCTAGAATAAAGAACAGTACATATATATACAACTTAATCCGGCGAACCGTGCCTAGGCGGAGTTCCGCCTGAGTTTGGGCAATAAAAACAACCAACTCTTACCCGTAGTGGGACGACTGAGGGGGGGAAAGCCAGATTTTTCCCCAACGCCGACTGGTCGCCGAAGCACCCTCCTGAATACATTAAGACAATTAAACTTAGAACCTTATCGGAATTGCTGAGAACAATGACAAAACAATTTAGCAGCGGAAATGGTTAAATTTGGAGTCATGAGGACTACCTTTGAAAAACTCCGGAAGTTAAGCAGAAGGACGAGAACGACTATACCTGAGTCGAAAGGGGAGGCCGCAGCATGTCACCGTGCTCTGGGGACTGAGAATGAAACTCCGGTATGGCAGAGAGCCACCAAAGACTTCGGCAGCACACAGTCGCTCCAATATGAAAACAATAACAAGCCGAAAGGAAATGGCACTTAAATATTTCACTGTAAAACCCTGCCTCGTGGCATAACTCCAACCTTTGATCTGACTGAGCTTCTTCCCACCGTTCGATCGACAAGGAGGAACCGGGAAGAATTATGAGCGCGAAATGGTAAGATCGAGGTACCCGGCCTCATAGCACTTGGAGCCTTGGGGCACGCCACCGCACATGGCAGTTCAAAGGCTGACCACTGATCATGCCAGGTGGACGGCATACAGTAAGCGAGCACCGTAAGCGGCAGAGCATCACCACATCAGCGCCTCGGAGATACAATTCAGTACAATACTTGGTAAATGCCATAAAGGATATATTTAAGAAGGTGAACAGTCCACTGTACCCGAGACTTGCTGTGGTTTCGAAACCATAATCGCCACATATCAAAGTTAACATATATAGACATTTCTAATAAACGGCTATGGGAAAACAATTAACCATGCATGCATGTAATCCAAAGTATAACCATTACAATATGTCGAGTGGAGTTTTAGTCGTGCTGATTAGGATGTGCGTGCCAATATATATATACATATAATATATATATATATATATATATATATATAATATATATATATATATGTCAATGGTACGAGAAATCTCCATATAAGGTTTATGTGCATGTTTATTGTAAGTTGGTAAGTAGGAATTAAAAAAAAAAATTTACTCCTGTGATAGAGTGTGACAAATTGGTATCAGAGCCCAGGTTACAACTCTGTGACCTCGGGTAAATTTAATAAAGCAGTAATGCTTAAATAGTGTCATGACAACCAAATTAAGAGTATACTGAAATATATAATCACAACTGTTGAATTAGTTAATCTTGTACAGGTAACAGCAGAATGAGAAGAACAAGTAGCGCTCCTCATAGGAACTTGGAACAACCTGATAATGCAGCTCATCCTCAAGGGAATCCTGAGCTATGGGTACAACTGGGAGCAGAAGGCCGCAACACTGATTCGGCTATATTGAGGACAGTCCAGGAGCTGAAGGACGAAATGGTCCGTTTGCGTGAGGACAATGCGAGATTAAACATGGAACAGGAGAGGATTCTGAAAAGCTTATCAGACAAACAACATCATCAACAGTCTCATCCTAGACCTGAACAGACACGAGTAACAGATGAACAAAGCTATCATACGGAACAGGAGGAAGCAGAGGAAAGGGCAGAGACGCGAGGTGAGAAGTCTGTTAACGCTTCCGAATATCAAACTCCAAAAAGACCGCGAATAGAGTTACAAGGTGAGTTTCGGAAGATTAAGCCACCTCAATTCGATGGGGAATCAGAAGAAGCTGCAGAAGCATGGCTAATTAATATGAATAAGTATTTCCAAGTGTACGAGTATGATCACCATCTTAAGCCCCGACTGACTATATTCTAGCTGCAGGCCAAGGCCACATTATGGTGGGAAGAGGTCAAGATGGTGTGGGGGGTGAGTGAGCAGGATGTGACTTGGGAGGCTTTTCAAAGATATTTTAAGGAAAAATACCTGACAGAATGCTTCTATGATGAAAAAGCACGAGAATTCCATGATCTGCGTCTTGGACAGCAGACCATAGATGAATTCATAACCAAATTTACATCCCTGCTCCATTATGTACCGTATATTCGAGAGGAGAAGGCTAAGGTGCAGCGGTTTGTTAGCAGCCTACCTCTGGCAATGCGAGAAAGGATCGAGTTTGATAATCCGAAGACGATGGATGAAGCAATTCGGAAGGCTAGACTCTGTTACCAGCAGAGCAAACAAAAAGGAGAAGGTTTTGGGAAGCGCTGGGCAGACAAGAAGAGCAGCAGAATGGCTGTGGGAACTAAGGGAACTCGCAGCAGCTTCCACAAAGGATTCTCGAAAGGGGCCAGCACTAAAAACCCATCGAGAAGTCAGATCAGATTTAAGCCACCTGCTGAATCTAAATATAGCGAACAACAGGTTAGAATGGATAATGAAGGTGCGACAAGGCCACCAGTTCAGTGCTGGGGTTGTGGTGGACCCCATTATATTAAAAATTGTCCTCATCGGAAGGAAAGCGATCAGTTGTCCCAGATCTATGAAGCTTCTACAGTGGGAGACGTGGCCAGATCCATACCCAGAATAAATGCAGCACTTGAGGATCGACAAGTTGACTACCAGCCAACCATGATCGAGTTTGAAGGTAAGATCTTTGATCGAACTGTTTCTATTTTAGTAGATCCAGGAGCTACTTTAAGCTATGTAAGTCCCAAAGTTGTGGAAAGCTGCAGTTTGCAAACTATTAAGTTTAAAAATCCCTGGTTAGTACAGCTGGCCACGGGGGCCAAAAGACGAGTACTGACTAAGGTCAGCAACTGTCCACTAAGGTTAGCTGGTCAGACAATAACAACAGAACTGAATGTACTCCCTCTTGGATCTTATGATGTGCTGATAGGAATGGACTGGTTGGAGAAGCGATGGTCTGTAATTAACTGTAAGACAAAAGCAATTTCTTACTGAGATGAACAGGGAGTGGAAAAAGAGATTCAAGGCATCCAAAAACCGGTGCAGATCCGGCCAATTACGGCCTCACAGTTCGTTAGAAGTGTGCGGAAGAAATGCCAAATATATGCAATACAGGTGGAGTACGCTGGGTCTGAGGATAAAATTACGACTGTGGAAAATATATCGGTGGTGCAAGACTTTGCTGATGTATTCCCAGAGGAAATCCCAAGGCTGCCGCCCAAGCGGGATTTGGACTTTACCATCGAATTGGTACCCGGTGCAGCCCCGGTATCCCGTGCACCCTACCGGATGAGTGTGCCGGAATTAACTGAGTTAAAGATGCAGCTGCAAGAGTTGTTGGATAAGAAGTACATCTGCCCCAGTGTATCTCCTTGGGGGGCTCCCGTGTTGCTTGTTAGGAAAAAGGACGGAACTCTTCATATGTGCATAGGTTATAGACAGCTGAACAAACTGACAGTTAAAAACAAATATCCACTACCCCGCATTGATGAGCTGTTCGATCAGGTGAAGGGGGTGACAATCTTTTCAAAGATCGACCTGAGGTCGGGCTATCATCAAATCAGAATTAAGGATGAGGACATAGCCAAAACCACGTTTCGTACTCGTTATGGACACTACGAGTTTGTGGTACTGCCTTTTGGGTTGACTAATGCACCTGCGACATTCATGTGCTTGATGAACAGTGTATTTCACCAATACTTAGACAAGTTCATGTTAGTCTTTATTGATGACATACTTATATACTCCCGGAATATTAAGGAGCATGAGGAGCATCTTAGAATAGTGTTACAGACACTACGGGAGCATCAGTTATATGGCAAATTTAGCAAATGTGATTTTTATAAAGAACAGATCCAGTATTTGGGACACATCATCACCAAAGAAGGTATAGCTGTGGATCCCGAAAAGATCAAAACCATAATGGAATGGCCAACACCCAAAGATGTAGCAGATATTCGATCCTTCATGGGGTTGGCTGGTTATTACCGACGGTTCGTAGAAGGTTTCTCCAGGATTGCATACCCTATCACTTCTTTGCAAAAGAAGGGGAAAGTGTTTAAGTGGACAGCAGAATGTCAGCGGAGCTTTGAGCAGCTCAAATACCTGCTCACCACCGCACCTGTGCTGAGTGTTGCAGACCCAGAGAAAGCATATGTAGTTTGCACAGATGCGAGTAAGGAGGGCGTAGGTGGGGTGTTAATGCAGGAAGGAAAGGTGATCGCATATGAATCCCGGAAGTTAAAAGAGCATGAGCAGAAGTATTCCGCTTATGATCTGGAATTAACCGCGGTGGTTCATGCGCTGAAGATGTGGCGCCATTATTTAGTGGGAAGGAAGTTCTTGCTGATGACTAATCACCATAGTTTGACTAGCTACTTTAGTCAACCAACCTTGAACGCGAGATAAGCAAGATGGGTGGAATTTTTGGGAGGTTTTGATTTTGAAATTAAGCATTTGAAAGGAAAAGAAAACCGGGTAGCTGATGCATTGAGTCGAAAAGTGCACTGCCTTTATGAAATCGGTATTAGTAAGGGACGGTTCACCCTTGATAAAGAAATTGAAGAGGCTGCTGCTCAAGATCAGATTTATCTACAAAAGAAACAACTGGTGCAGGATTTAAATACCCACATAATGCAACAAGGGTACACCTTGAATGCAGCCGGAATTTTGTGCTACAAAAAGAAGGTTTATGTACCCAATCAAAGCAGTATTAAAGAAAAGATTCTGGATGAATATCATAGAAGTCCTTATGCGGGACATCCGGGCTACCAAAAATTGATCACTTCGCTTCGGAAAGAGTACCACTGGCCAGGCATGAAGAGGGATGCGGTGGAATATCTGGCGCGATGCTTAGAGTGCCAGCAAGTTAAGGCTGAACATCAGCACCCTGCGGGTTTACTACAGCCATTACCTATACCAGAATGGAAATGGGAGACCATTACCATGGACTTTATTACGGGATTGCCAAAATCTAAAAAGAACAATGATTCTATAATGGTTGTAGTAGACAAACTCAGTAAGTCAACTCACTTCATACCGGTTCAATCCACCTATCGTGCGGCTCAAATCGCAAATGTTTTTATGCAGAATATATTCAAACTCCATGGGCTGCCAAAAACAATAATATCTGATCTTGATGTGAAATTCACATCAGTTTTTTGGAGGACCTTGTTTGAAGGGCTGGGAACTCAACTGAACTTCAGCACCGCTTATCATCCGCAAACTGACGGGCAGACTGAGCGGGTGAATCAAGTGGTGGAAGACATGTTGAGGTCTTATGTGATGCAACAACCTACTCGATGGGAGGAGTATTTGCATCTGGTGGAATTTTCCTATAACAATGGATACCATGCATCCTTGAAGATGAGTCCATTCGAAGTGCTTTACGGCCGGAAATGCCGTACACCATCCAGTTGGGGTGGACCGGAGGACAAACTCTTGTTGGGTCCTGAGATGTTGGAGGAGATGGAGGTCATGGTCAAAAAGGTCCGGGCTAATTTAAAGATAGCTCAGGACAGACAGAAAAACTTTGCAGATCGGAAGAGGACATTTAAAGAATATCAGGTTGGTGAACATGTGTATGTCAGAATCCGAGCTAGGAAAAGTACTCTTCAATGGAATGCTTGTGCCAAACTGGCACCTCGTTTCTGTGGGCCTTTCCAGATTTTGGCGCGAGTGGGGCCAGTAGCTTATTAGCTAGCCCTACCCAGCCATATTCGAGTTCATAATGTCTTCCATGTATCAGTTTTAAAGAAATATGTCTATGACCCTAGGCACATAATAAGTTGGCAGGATATTCAGGTAAGAAAAGGCTGTTAATAAACGTAAACTAAAATAGAATGCTAGTAAGCAGCTAACTGAATACTGTGTGTTTCAGGTGGAACCGGAAGGAGAGTTCATGGTCGAGCCAGTGAACATATTAGATCGGAGAAGAGTCGAGCTGCGGAAAAGGACCATTCACCAGGCTAAAGTGCAATGGCAGCACTTTGGGCCTGACGAGGCCACCTGGGAGGATGAACAGAGTATGAGGGAAACTTATCCCAGACTATTTTTGGCTGAACAGCAACATCGGGACGATGTAGAGCTTCAGGAGGGGGAGATGTGATGCCCCTCGTGAGGAGTAATGTTGGTAAATTAGTAAATTTAACTGTGAGATAAACTCTGTTTGATGAAATATAAAAACTCTGTTGTTAAGTATTGTTAACCATTATGATAATTAATTGTGTTATCATTATTCAATTTGAGTATATGATTAACTGTGGCTAATCACTGTGGAGGTGGTTAAATAAAAAGAAACCCTAACTACCTTGAGGAGGCAGTTGAGACCCCAAGAGGAAAAAGGGGAAAATGCCAAGTCTGGTTAGGATCAGATGGCAAAGGAAAAATAAAAGGAAAGAAAAACAAAAGAAAGTGCTATGTCTGGTAGGGACCGGATGGCATGTTTGTGAGGAAGAGAATTCCTGTATTCGCTATGTCTGGTTAGGATCAGATAGCGAGATCTGGCATAGCCAGTGAGATTGCAGACGAGATCTGCAGATGTGCTTGGGGGTGGAAGATCGAGAAGGATCTTCCTACGGACGGGTGGATGACAAGCATTACATACAGGTTTGTGGCTAAACAGGTATGGCTTATTAAGCTTATTAGCTGACAAATGACTTTATCTTCCTGTGGTGAGCAAATAAAATAGAGGGAAACAAACTGCTTATTTCTTAGAAAAGAAAACTCTCTATGTGCTCGGCAGAGACCGTATCTGCATTTCCATTCAAGAATGCAAGCGTTGAATATATATTGAGCTGAGAACTTGTATTACAGGTGGTAAAACAAATATTAAACAGATAGGAACTAATTAACCCTACTCTGTATTCTAGAGCGAATAATATTTAAAGAAAAAAAAACGAACCATAAACAGAATAGATACGTTTCTTATACCGATTCAAAGTAGCAATAAACAATGGAGAGCTCAAACCATTTATCAAAGCAAGAGCGGGCCGAACATTCGTCGGCAGACTAAAATACAGACTCTGGTGTGATAACAATATCTCTGCTATTACATAAGTGAAACAACTGACTGAAATTATGTACATGCATATTATAGATATAATTTACAGGCGAAGATATTCCTGTTTATGTAACAAAGGAAAAGATCAGCACATTATGCATGCGTATAGTTATTTGCAAAAGATTCTGGCTCTAAGTTGTCACCGCTGCGGGGTGTAAGCGTGTGCTTAGCCGACAGGGCACCTTTTCCGAATTAAAACCAAGATATGGCCACTACAGAATAACTAATATACCTGAAAAGAAATCGAATGGCGACTCGTATGTCAAACGAGTTCAAAGTAAAAGTTGTGGAGAAGGCGTTACACACCGAGAACATTTTAATGCAGAGCCATAGCCATACCAAAATGCCAGTATCGCAAAACAAACTTGTAACTGAAACAATAAAGGATTAGTATTATAAAACTGTAACAATATTTGCTAAGAAGCAACGTCCGTGAGCCGGGCAGAACCTAGAATAAAGAACAGTACATATATATACAACTTAAGCCGGCGAACCGTGCCTAGGCGGAGTTCCGCCTGAGTTTGGGCAATAAAAACAACCAGCTCTTACCTGTAGTGGGACGGCTGAGGGGGGGAAAGCCAGATTTTTCCCCAACGCCGACTGGTCGCCGAAGCACCCTCCTGAATACATTAAGACAATTAAACTTAGAAGCTTATCGGAATTGTTGAGAACAATGACAAAACAATTTAGCAGCGGAAATGGTTAAATCTGGAGTCATGAGGACTGCCTTTGAAAAACTTCGGAAGTTAAGCAGAAGGACGAGAACGACTATACCTGAGTCGAAAGGGGAGGCCGCAGCATGTCACCGTGCTCTGGGGACTGAGAATGAAACTCCGGTATGGCAGAGAGCCACCAAAGACTTCGGCAGCACACAGTCGCTCCAATATGAAAACAATAACAAGCCGAAAGGAAATGGCACTTAAATATTTCACTGTAAAATCCTGCCTCGTGGCATAACTCCAACCTTTGATCTGACTGAGCTTCTTCCCACCGTTCGATCGACAAGGAGGAACCGGGAAGAATTATGAGCGCGAAATGGTAAGATCGAGGTACCCGGCCTCATAGCACTTGGAGCCTTGGGGCACGCCACCGCACATGGCAGTTCAAAGGCTGACCACTGATCAAGCCAAGTGGACGGCATACAGTAAGCGAGCGCCGTAAGCGGCAGAGCATCACCACATCAGCGCCTCGGAGATACAATTCAGTACAATACTTGGTAAATGCCATAAAGGATATATTTAAGAAGGTGAACAGTCCACTGTACCCGGGACTTGCCGTGGTTTCGAAACCATAATCGCCACATATCAAAGTTAACATATATAAACATTTCTAATAAACGGGTATGGGAAAACAATTAACCCATGCATGCATGTATTCCAAAACATAACCTTTACAATATGTCGAGTGGAGATTTAGTTGTGTTGCTTATGATGTGCGTGCCAATATATATATATATATATATATGTCAATGGTACGAGAAATCTCCATATAAGGTTTATGTGCATGTTTATTGTAAGTTGGTAAGTAAGAATTAAAAAAAAAAATTTACTCCTGCGATAGAGTGTGACATCAAATCATTTTATTTATGGGCAAATAAATATTTTTAATTAAGATTTTATTGGTTTTTTTGTTTTATTGAGTTGAGGAGTTCTCTGGAACTCAGTATGGGCAAATAATTTTTTTTAATTGAATTTTTATTGTTTTTTCTTTTGTTTTATTGAGTTGAGGAGTTCTCACGAGCTCAGTACGGTAAGTTTATATAGTAGAGATACATTAATATATTTTATTGGCAGAAAATAAAAAAGAAATAAAAATAATTATATAAAATTAAAATATTAATAAAAATAAAATGATTATTAATATTATTCATGATATTTATATTGATTCATAGTATTTTATGCGAAATATAACTTGTTTAGGGAAATTAAACTAATTTGGATCAAATATTATGAACAGCAAACTTTTAATTTAAATTTGAAAAAACAATCATCTTAAAATGTATTCAATGATTCCTGTTTTACAGGATGAGAACGGCTGGACATCTATCAGATTTAGAAATAGTAAGTACCTAAGAAACTCAAATTCCTAAAATTAATGTTAAAAATAAAAATAAAATTATAACATGAAATAACTAACGATTAGTTTTTTTTAATAATTAATATATAAAACAAGCTACCAAGAACGACTGTAGCCCGCAAAATGTGACATGAAAACTGGTAACTGTGTGCTGTTTCTATCAATATTGAATGGAGAAATTGAAATATGCCTCCAAACATGACATTAATATTAATAATGGTAGAGAAGAAACTGATACACGCAAACTCTAATTGTTAATTTTGCCATATTTAACGCTGCGACGGGGTTGTTTATATTATTATTATTTTAGATTAGGTTGAGTTTAAATTAGGGTTAGTTTTTTTATTAAATATTATTAATATTAGCGATTTAGTTATCATTTTATGTTACTATGAGTAGAACTTGTTCGATGAACCACACTAGTTGGTTCGAAACGCGTCGATAAATGATGTTTCATGTGATCTTCGCCGAAAAATCTTTTGTAAACTTGATATGGATCACAGACGCCTAAACTCTAAAATCAATCAATATAGATTCTTTTTAAATAAGAATTTAACCTGAGTTTAGAAAGATTTAATTTTTTCATATATAAATTCGTTACATATAGAATGAGTTTCTAAGTTCAATTATGATTGTAGAAGATCTAGTTAATTAATCAATTTAAATATCCAAAATTCCAAAATTATAAGAAACTCAATCAAACCTAAATCCAAAATTTAAATTTCTATTTATATTATATTATTTTAAATTAAATTAAAATTTCAGATATTATTAATACTAATGATTTACTTATCATTGGATGCTATTATCATGATTGTGGGAGGCTCAGTTAAGGAGTTGTCTACCGAGGAATTGCCCGGACGGCCACAAGTGGTTCGAATCTGGCCAAAAAGATTTCAAAAAATCTTGTAGAGACAGTCTTTGAATTTTTGATGGTGGAAATGGATTCAGCACCATCAAAAACGTCTAGACACCTAAAATTTTAAAATTTAACAATTATAATTTGGATTTACAAAAATCCTCGTCAGATTTTCTCTAAATATAATCAAAATTTCCATAACTTTCCAGACGATTAGGCTAGTTAGACTACGGCCTCAAGTAATCAATCAAATCTGAATGTCTAACATTATACTAGACTCAATCAAGCCTGAATCCTTTAATCTGAATGTCTAACATTATACTAGACTCAATCAAGCCTGAATCCTTTAATATAATTTAATTCTCCAAAACAGGAGGAAATGTCCCGCTGTTTCCTGCTGTAAAAGAGAAACCTTACCATTAGTTTCTCTGCCATTTCTACAACTGTCATTCCAACGTATACATTACATACCATAAGGGAAACCTGCGTGGGTGGAAAATTAGAAGTTCGGGAATATTCAGCTGTTTCCCCACTTAAAAGAAACCCTACAGTTACATTATCTGCCATTGCCAGAACTTTGTTATAAATAGAGGCTCTGTACAGGTATATTTTTCATTCAGGTTTTGTATTTGGAATGTTAGAGGGAGGAAACAGAACTACGCAGTTAAAGAGAAAAATGGCCAGAAGACAGGTGGAAATTGGAAGGATGGTCGCGGTTTCGATTCTGGTCGCTTTTGTTATTTTATTCATCAATGTTAATGTTGCGGACGCATCTAATGATGTTGCTGCTACAATACACGGAACAGCTTCTGGTATGCGTGGTTACATTTTATGTTTTTATTTATTTGAATTTTCATTTTAACCATGTATGTTATAAATATTGTTTGTTTTGATGGGATAAATGGCAGACGAAGAAGGGGTCGATATTAGACTGCCTCCATCTTGTTATTACGTACCTCCGCCATGCAACTCCAACTGCTCGCCTCCAAATGTATGCACAAATTTTGCAGGGAATATCGTGTGCTGCAGTAAATAAAGAATATTAATTGCCATTACGGTGTAATTTTACTTCCGAGTTTGCAGACGGATTTTTATAATATGTAATAAACGAATTCCATTGCATGGCCATGGTTTTTATAACATGTAATAAATAAATTTGAGAGGTCGGATGTTGTTGGTTAAGATTGCAGAGCATTTTTTTTAGGTCTTACTCGATCCCCATTTGGATTATTTGTCTGAACTTATTTGGATTAGAGGCGTTGCAGATTTTGAAATGTTGATGGTTTTTATAATATGCAATAAATAAGTTTGGAAGATGGGATGTTGTTTTTAAGATTGTGTAACGGTTTGTTTGTTTGTTTTTTTTACTGGATTTTCATTTCGATTATTTGTCTGAATTTATTTGGATTATAGGAGTGGTAGATTTTGAAAATATTTAAAGAAGTTAATTGTTAAACTTTGGATTATTTAGATTGCAGATTTTGAAAATATTTAATGAAGTTAATTGTTAAACTTTGGATTATTTAGATTACAGATTTTAAGAATATCTAATAAAGTGAATTGTTTAACTTTAAATAAAATGAATTTTTTAACTTTACTTTTACTAGTGTAATTTACACATATTTTCTAAATTTATAATTGAGATAAAAATAATTTTTACTTAAACTTGATTATAAATTCAAAAAAAAATTATAACAAATAATTTTAAATTTAAAATAAATATTTCATAATTCATTAATAAAAACTTATCTCTTAATTAACCTCGGTTATCATCTATATATATTATATAAAAAATTAGAAAAAAATATATGTTTATCAGATGACTTTTAAGAATCTTTCAACACTCTTGTTCTATTTATTATAGAAAAATGAAATATTTATGATATGATAACCAAAGTTACTTGGGACAGGCTAACAATTTGAACATTTGCTTTTAAAATCTAATCTATTAATATTAGTTTTATATTCCTAAGAAAATATGAAAAATAATATCTTCTAATTAATCTATAGAATAAGAAATATAATCCATTATTATTACTGAGTAAATAGAGGATCTCACTGCCAGTCATCTTTTTCTCAATTGTTAAAATAGATTTAGTCATTATTACCCATAACATTAATTGAAATTTATATTCCCACAGTATTGCTTTCTATGTGACTATTAACAATCACTCACTTAGTTTGTAAGTTTTAAAATATATATATATATATATATATATATATATATATATATATATATATAAATCTTAGTTTGTAAGTTTTAAAAAATAAAACATTTCAAATATATATACCTGTTTCATATTGACAAACAAAAAAAACAAAGATAACCAACATATTAATGTTTTAGGTCTCACATCGGACTCCACCGTCATTTCGTTTATTGGTTTCATATTACCAAACAAAAAATCAAAGATAAGCCACATATAATAATTTAATAATTTATTGTCATATACCCCGGTAACCTCGCATGTAAAAGTAGGGAGTTAGAATTTTTCATACAAATTACCACAAATAATTAACCAATTCACAACTCCACAATTCATCATTAACCATTAAATATAATATTCATTAGTGCATCAAGTAAATTGCCATCAAAGACAGTAAGTTACATAACCATTAACCACCATTGTGGTAGTGTAATAATATAAACTATCTCATGAATCCTTGCATCTATTTCATGATTTCCATAACCATATTAACTAATCTCATACTTGGACATTATGATCATGCCATCAAATAAAGAACCATCAACATCAAGGATTCAACGTCATCCAACTGACACAAAAGGCAATCACATCAATCACACCATGGAACATTGATATACCCTCGAAACCCCGTAGGGTGAAAACCAGCAAACGTTTAATCTTATTATTAAATGCTCGTGAGGGTTTTCACCCCTCACTCAATGGCTTATAAGGGATTCCATCCCTTAACCATTGTCATAAAATCGTTACAATGAATTATCATTAAGTTGTCATATAACCAGCTAAAGCTAATACAATTTCCATGTAATCTTCCACTTACATACCACCACATGCAACATTCCTTGTGGCATAATTGTTCTAGCAATGGACAATATTGCAGTTTGAACTCATCTGCATGGACGAATAATCCTTTCCTGCCAATGTTAAACATCACTTTCCTTTGGCACCAACCGCCATCGTTTCCTGTCAATGTAGTTGTCAACAAGCTTTGGCAACAATATTAGATACATTATTAATCAGTTATTAAACAACCTGTAAAAGCAATCTCTTAACACCTACTCATCTGCATGAGCAAGCATGACATACTAATTAACTAGTACATATATTCAAGTAAATTCTTGTTCTACTTGTCACAAAGCTTATTCACACTAATGCATATTTCTCTCTAAGAGATCTAACCATTAGTTTTACAAGTCCATGTTTCCCTTTGAAACATATAACCCATTAGTTATGTTTAAATACAGGTAATAAACTATTGTTTCTGCGCCTTTGCACATGCGTTCCTTCACATAGTTATTTTCCAAGAAAATATTAAAGATACCCTATATTTATGGATAAACATCAAGAAACCATAAAAAGGAGAATCTAGCCTCTTATGCGCCAAAATCAAGAAGTCGTTCCTACTCATACATAAAGTCTTCATTTCATCACTTCTCTCATTACTTTTGTCATCTGTGTATTCTTTAGCTCAAAAATAATCCTTAACCCAAACCATTCAACACTAGCAACTAAAAATCCCGTAAACACGTGCTTTGTAATGGTTTGTTTACATTTCCTTTGGCTGGATTATTGAATTAGCCTTCACGTAAACATCAACCTTGTGAATCTAGTTTTGACTTGGACCACCGTAAAATGTGGGTAGAATATATAATAAAACAATCCAGTCCTCGACAAAATCAATAAGAAATGATACCGTGGATTAGGCATTCATTTTAAACATGCGTGAGCAGTCATTTTGTAATAGTTTATCTTGTTTCTCATAAGGATGATGGTATTTAGAGCCACAATTGCTCGAAATTTCCCCATGGGCCTGGCGTATATTACGTTTAACTCACATAAGTCTATCCATTTTAATAACATTTTCCCATTATAAAAAGAAATATGGTATTTCCACACGATATTCATATCGAGGTTTGGTTTTATAATGCATGGACCTGTATAAGGATGGTGTTTTATGTATTATTACATTTCCCACGAATCTACGATGACAGAGACTATTCCTTAACGATGTCTCACGATATGGCCTTATTTCTGCAGGCTGATGACTTCTTATCAACATCAGTGTTCCAGAATGACCATCTTTCTTTTCTTGATTCAATAGGACATAAACAACCGAAACTCGACAACAAGAAATTGCGGGAACAACTTCCCTCAAGATAACACTTAGCAGAGATTTCCAATGATTAGCCCATCATTGATAGCACACCATGCAGGTATACGATGGGCTTACGGCATTGCGATTTTGTTTACGTATTTCAAAATAATAAAGCTTAGAAAAAGATATGAAGGCAAAGCGGCTGACTGCAGTGGTGACTGCGAACAAATAAATGACAGCTTCACCTCACACGCTAAACGGATCCTAATAGAGAAATTTACAAATTCTCTCAATCCTGCTAGCTCCACACTATACTAGGCTCCAAAAACAGTTGAGAGACTCAAAACAACAGGCAATTATAATTTACATAACAATGCCCTCAGCGTAATTAAAGAAAAGATGAAAGTCATTCATCATCGCATCTTTGCTAAGACTGGTTAGTCTCTTGGCGAATATAATAACATGCACATATTTTTAATTCAAAAGAATCGAGCAAGATACTTATCTTTCCCTTGCAGCCTCCACACCGCATGATCCCGATGTCAAAACTGCTCTTCGGTCTTCTTCTTCATTCTGTTACACTATTGTAAATATTCCAGCCATTTCTCCGAGAAGCCATCCCCCCCGTCCTTGGAGAGTGCCCTCAAACCTCGCCTTAATGCAGGAATTCCCATCGGATGTGGAGCTTGAGGGGAAGGTGGTTATCTCAACCATCTCCCCAGAAGCCTAACCGTCCGATCAATACACTCCGATCGCACGGGGAGAAACTATACAAATGTCAAAGGGACGAGAAGCTTCCCTTCGTTCCGTTTCCATGGAAATCAAGAACAGGTTCAATAACTGATTCGTAAGTTTTGTAACTTAGAATTACTTTTTACTCAGGATAGTTACAATAGGGATATGACATACTTCCCCTCTTAACAAGAACACCGTCCTCAGTGTTCATCTCTTGTTGGAACTTTAGATTGTACTCAATGTATAATCATCTAATCCACACACAATGATGATCCTTCCTCTTTCGAATCCAAGGTTTCATTCCAATTAATGACAATAACCGAAATAGTAATAATCATAAGAAATATCATTAGTTATAAGCATCAATAGTCATAAGCATTCGTAATTCCAAAATATGCAACTTTTTATCGCCACAACCTGGCCCTTATTCATTCATAATAAACAATTCTCTGTCAACTTACCATTACTTACCATCTTATTCTTTAAAATCATGAATACTTTCATGTAAGCATTTTAATAGTGGTTGGACAACTCTTCAATCCTCCATGGTGAGTAATTCCTGTAATGTATGACTAACAAATTTAATCGTGTTAGTCCCAATATTCTGAGTCAATTGAGATACTTTTGACTAGCAATCAATTGTGCAATGTTAGATGCTTTCTAAATCACAGTACTTTTACAAGTACTTAAAGAGCACTAATACTAATCATCAAATGATAAATCACTGTTCCACGTGCATATTGAACGAATTCTCACTAAAGACATCCGCAAAGTACTTCGAGAAGTACCAAAAGAGCACCTAGCTCTCTAATCATCAAAACAGTCAATCACTGCATCATTTGAAAATGGTCTTAGCCCCTACTAAGACATTTATAATTCCCAATAACTCCTTATTGAGTACTAAATTCATTTCCTGTTAAACGTGCATAACATATTTTACACAACTATGTATAGAATTCATCTTTAACATATCATATAGTTGATTCGTCAATTTCTTTAGCTATAAGAACCATAAAGGTTAAAGAATTTCCCAACCCATGGGAACGGGTTTCTGCAACTTGATTGAGTCATTTTCACATTTAGACAGTTTCTTTGTTAGAGACCTTACCAGGTCTAACATAGAATTCCACTGGCCAACCAGCTCAAGAATTCTAGGGAGAGGAAATCTGGGCAGACAGGTACCATCAACACCTTCGGGTAGGTAGCTGCCATCAACCCAACTCCGGGAAAGCAAGTACCATCAACCCCTCCGGGCAGGTAATTGCCATCATCCCAACTTCGGGCAGAAAAGTACCATCAACCCAAGGCGTTCTAGCCTTTCACATCTATCTGCAACTGTCTGGCATGTTAAATTTCTCTGTTATCAATCTTTCCCAAAGTAATTTACATAATGAACCATATAATCATTATCATTAACAAAATAAACATGCATGTACACCATGCATTTACACTTATCCCTCATCATGGGTCCACAACATCTAGATTGATGGGAAACATATCTATCATACACGTTGTATGCATGCAAATTTCCCAAATAACATAATTCATGCATATCATATAACATCATTCTTTCTCATTTATGATTGCAATTCACATTGCAGCAATTTACGTGATGAATTTTCTTGTTGCCATTAAGCTACCACTACTTAATCCCATCAGCAACGTTAGTTATAAATATGCATCAGTTAACACATATTCAATTTCCAAGCATTTTCATGCATACAATATTGTCATGCATAAAAGCATATGCAAATATTCATTAATGTATAAATGTCAACAACAGTTGAGTTAATAATCTAAACATTTCCAATTTTTCCATAGTCTGTTGTCTTAATTCAAATCGTCATTAATGGAGTTTTATCTTACGTTTACTATGGCCAACATTGGCCATGCGTCATTAATATAATATACCACTTGTCACAATGACTAATCTTTGTGCATACCATTGCTTATCATATAAGCCCTTCTTTAATGCATGCAACACATATTCCCTTCACTAGAATACTACCATCATTTCATATAACAAAATACATACCTCTTCCTTAAAGGAAGTCATTTTAACCTCATCCCTTTCAGGGAATTATTAAAGATATTCATCTTTATGCATAAAAATCAAGATACAGAACAAGATTTACTTATCCATCCAAAATCAAGAAATCAACATAACTTATCTAGCAAGACAATCTCTTCAAAAGATTATTGTCTTCAAGAAAGTTAACATGATCACTTTCTCTATGTACACACAGAGTCATAATTCCAAAGTCACAATAGCTACCATTATGCAACATGCCTTTTCCTAACAGAATTACTTTACTTCAATGCACATAGTTCTTTCCATGAAACAAGTGACGGTTTTGTTTCTTGTATGAACACTAATCTAATGTGTCTTTAAAGGAAAGAACCTCTATTTTTATTTTCAAGAAAAATTCTCATAAAATCCTTCATCTTCATACATGAAGTATGCATACTCTTAGGATGAGACTATATTTATGTATATATGTAATATACTCTTCCTTAAAGAAGTTAGAAATGAATATCTATGTGCCTAGAAGCACATCCTTAGCTATCTTTTATCATGCATGTAATGCATAATCATTTCACTAGAACTTAGAAACTAACTAGAATCATAATGCAATTAGCATACATATATTTTCCAAGAAACTTTTATCAAATAAAAATACATGTTTTAATTCAAGAAAACTTGGCCACCTTCCATGCTATGTCCTCAGGACGTTTATATGCCTCATCTTCTTTTAAGAAGATACTTTGGCTATATTTAGCAAGGATTTTATTCCAAGAAAAATGACAGGAGACAAACATTTCTCACACAATACTCACATGTAGTCCTTCTAGGAGGAACTACCTATTTTCTTTACTAAGAAAACATATAAAATAATCAATCTTTACTGCAATCATTATCATATTTTCTCTACCAAGAAAACATATAAACAATCAATCTTTAGTGTAGAAATCAACCCCATGATATTTCCAACTATTTAATAGAACACAACTGATTATTCTCTATAAAGAATAGTGTTACTTATATTTTCCTTGGTTCAACATGCATAACTAACAAATTGAACCACCCTTACCGGAAGCAATTTCTCTACTTATGCAATTAGAAGCATGATCTCCTAAGTGTCACACATGCACCAGCGTTACCACTTGATGCTAGATGCAACAACTATCATAACACTACTGTGTGTCCATTTCAGAATAATGACTTCAAGGAGACATTACGAAAATCATTAACATCAACAAACTAGAGTTATCATTTTCCAACTCCTTAAGCATGGTCAAGGGAATACTCACATGCACATCGAGTGCTATCTAGTCATTCCCAGACTTAGAGTCTTCTGCAAGATTCTGACACCCAAAGCTTGCTCTATCTGGTCATCACCAGACTTAGCGATTCTTTTTCCCATCTCCGTCTATCCCTATAGCATGGTCTTCTTCCTTCTCCTTGCTTCCATTTCTTTTGGAAGCATCTATAGTTGGGGAAGGTAGTTAGAGTTTACTGACAACTGTATTAACACAGATAGTTTATTTATGAATAATTATCGCATGTAATCATACCATGAATGGGTCCTAGAAATGTTACCCACTGAACATGCCTCTCCAATTAAGTTCACACTGGAATGCAACATGCACAAGAAATCCATCATTCCCATAGTAGAGATAAATTCAACCATCATTAAATCGAGGCTCCAATGGTTTTTATCTCTCAACAAGTAAAGATAAACACATACCATGCTAATGGATTTCACTTAATTAGAGGGTAATCATCATTAAATATATTAAGATGTAAGCCTATACTATTCATCATGCATTCTCATGGTGAATAAAATTAAGAACTCTTCTCATGAACAACTGGACTATAGCACAGAGAGAGTAAAAATCTTCATACACACATTCCATGCATGTGACATCAATCAACCTTCACTTATTTTCAAATTGTAATAATCTTAAGTCCAATTGAATTAATGCATATAAGTTCTATGGGTTAGTCATACAACACTAACCAATTTCAACTACCAATCGTCTTCATGCATTCATGACAAGACTGAATCAAAAGTTAGTTATGACAACCAAGTCTCGCTGCTTGACTCAATGCATGTTTTCAATATCTAAGGGGTTCTTCTAATGTCCTTTTTAAACAATTTTTCATCCTATTCAAGGATGTTCCCCCTAATTTATATTCATGCATTGGCTCATTAAGTTTTGTTCATTGTAACTTCAATCTTGTTTAATGAATGTATCATTGTTATTACCATATTTGCAAATCAAAAGCTAGTAGTTCGTTGTCACTTTCCTCAATGATTGTTCAATGAGTGTTCAATATTGTTTGTAAGTGCGACAAAAGTTTCATTGTCTTTTTCCCTCATCACGAACCAATGTTATGAATGTAGTTATGCAACAACTTTACTAATTACTACTCAAAACAGTTATAAATATGAATCACACATATCATGCCAAAAATAGTGTACTATGTAAATCAATATGTGAATGATTAAACTCATACCTGAGTTAATGCCTACTGATGGAGTACCTCAATATCCTTTCCGCTTACCAATTCCCAAAGGCGCCAGCACTGCAACCTTTAGCTCTAATACCACTTGTCATATACCCCGGTAACCTCGCATGTAAAAGTAGGGAGTTAAAATTTTTCATACAAATTACCACAAGTAATTAACCAATTCACAACTCCACAATTCATCATTAACCATTAAATATAATATTCATTAGCGCATCAAGTAAATTGCCATCAAAGACAGTAAGTTACATAACCATTAACCACCACTATGGTAGTGTAATAATATAAACTATCTCATGAATCATTGCATCTATTTCATGATTTCCATAACCATATTAACTAATCTCATACTTGGACATTATGATCATGCCATCAAATAAAGAACCATCAACATCAAGGATTCAACGTCATCCAACTAACACAAAAGGCAATCACATCAATCACACCATGGAACACTGATATACCCTGGAAACCCCGTAGGGTGAAAACCAGCAAACGTTTAATCTTATTATTAAACGCTCGTGAGGGTTTTCACCCCTCAGTCAATGGCCTATAAGGGATTCCATCCCTTAACCATTGTCATAAAATCATTACAATGAATTATCATTAAGTTGTCATATAACCAGCTAAAGCTAATACAATTTCCATGTAATCTTCCACTTACATACCGCCACATGCAACATTCCTTGTGGCATATTTGTTCTAGCAATGGACAATATTGTAGCTTGAACTCATCTGCATGGACGAATAATCCTTTCCTGCCAATATTAAACATCACTTTCCTTTGGCACCAACCGCCATCGTTTCCTGTCAATGTAGTTGTCAACAAGCTTTGGCAACAATATTACATACATTATTAATCAGTTATTAAACAACCTGTAAAAGCAATCTCTTAACACCTACTCATCTGCATGAGCAAGCATGACATACTAATTAACTAGTACATATATTCAAGTAAATTCTTGTTCTACTTGTCACAAAGCTTATTCACACTAATGCATATTTCTCTCTAAGAGATCTAACCATTAGTTTTACAAGTCCATGTTTCCCTTTGAAACATATAACCCATTAGTTATGTTTAAATACAGGTAATAAACTATTGTTTCTGCGCCTTTTCACATGCGCTCCTTCACATAGTTATTTTTCAAGAAACTATTAAAGATACCCTATATTTATGGATAAACATCAAAAAACCATAAAAAGGTGAATCTAGCCTCTTATGCACCAAAATCAAGAAGTCGTTCCTACTCATACATAAAGTCTTCATTTCATCACTTCTCTCATTACTTTTTTCATCTGCGTATTCTTTAGCTCAAAAATAATCCTTAACCCAAACCATTCAACACTAGCAACTAAAAATCCCGTAAACACGTGCTTTGTAATGGTTTGTTTACATTTCCTTTGGCTGGATTATTGAATTAGCCTTCATGTAAACATCAACCTTGTGAATCTAGTTTTGACTTGGACCACCGTAAAATGTGGGTAGAATATATAATAAAACAATCCAGTCCTCGGCAAAATCAATAAGAAATGATACCGTGGATTAGGCATTCATTTTAAACATGCGTGAGCAGTCATTTTGTAATAGTTTATCTTGTTTCTCATAAGGATGATGGTATTTAGAGCCACAATTGCTCGAAATTTCCCCATGGGCCTGGCGTATATTACGTTTAACTCACATAAGTCTATCCATTTTAATAACATTTTCCCATTATAAAAAGAAATATGGTATTTCCACATGATATTCATATCGAGGTTTGGTTTTATAATGCATGGACCTGTATAAGGATGGTGTTTTATGTATTATTACATTTCCCACGAATCTACGATGACAGAGACTATTCCTTAACGATGTCTCACGATATGGCCTTATTTCTGCAGGCTGATGACTTCTTATCAACATCAGTGTTCCAGAATGACCATCTTTCTTTTCTTGATTCAATAGGACATAAACAACCGAAACTCAACAACAAGAAATTGCGGGAACAACTTCCCTCAAGATAACACTTAGCAGAGATTTCCAATGATTAGCCCATCATTGATAGCACACCATGCAGGTATACGATGGGCTTACGGCATTGCGATTTTGTTTACGTATTTCAAAATAATAAAGCTTAGAAAAAGATATGAAGGCAAAGCGGCTGACTGCAGTGGTGACTGCGAACAAATAAATGACAGCTTCACCTCACACGCTAAACGGATCCTAATAGAGAAATTTACAAATTCTCTCAATCCTGCTGGCTCCACACTATACTAGGCTCCAAAAACAGTTGAGAGACTCAAAACAATAGGCAATTATAATTTACATAACAATGCCCTCAGCGTAATTAAAGAAAAGATGAAAGTCATTCATCATCGCATCTTTGCTAAGACTAGTTAGTCTCTTGGCGAATATAATAACATGCACATATTTTTAATTCAAAAGAATCGAGCAAGATACTTATCTTTCCCTTGCAGCCTCCACACCGCATGATCCCGATGTCAAAACCGCTCTTCGGTCTTCTTCTTCATTCTGTTACACCATTGTAAATATTCCAGCCATTTCTCCGAGAAGCCATCCCCCCCGTCCTTGGAGAGCGCCCTCAAACCTCGCCTTAATGCAGGAATTCCCATCGGATGTGGAGCTTGAGGGGAAGGTGGTTATCTCAACCATCTCTCCAGAAGCCTAACCGTCCGATCAATACACTCCGATCGCACGGGGAGAAACTATACAAATGTCAAAGGGACGAGAAGCTTCCCTTCGTTCCGTTCCATGGAAATCAAGAATCGGTTCAATAACTGATTCGTAAGTTTTGTAACTTAGAATTACTTTTTACTCAGGATAGTTACAATAGGGATATGACATTTATGAAGTCCGTTTTATGCCTTGCAAATGGCTCTATCTTCATTTCAGTTATTTGGTTGAACTTATTTGGATTTTCTCTATTGTGTATTTTAATTTTGAGAATATTTAGAGAGTTCAATTGTCTAATTTCAAATTATTTTGATTACGTACTTTGAGAATATCTAATAAAATGAATTGTTTAATTTTATTTTAGTTGTTTACTTATTTAAATTTACGGTTGGTCCTTTAATTGTTTAACTCTACTTTAATTGTTTAATTGTTTAAATCTATTGTTGGTTGTCTAATTATTTAAGTTTATTAGTAATTATCTAATTAGAAATATTCTTTAAATTTATAATTAAAATAAAAATATCGTTCACTTAAATTTACTTACAAATTCAAAAAAATTCATAAAAAATAATTTCAAATTTTCAAATAAGTATTTCATAATTCATTCATGAAATCCGTCTTAATTAACCTTTATATATATCTATATCTATATATAGTTTGGGGCTCTTCAAACATTCTTGTTATATGTATGGTAAAAAATTATTAAAAACTTCACATATTTATAATTAATAACAAAAGTTATAAAATCATTTTAGATAATATGACCCTGACTTTATTAATATTGGTTTCATATTCTCAATAAAATATGAAAAATAACAATCTTGTAGTTAAATCTCTAAAATATTATTTTAAAAATATATTTATTTATTATTAAATAATATGATAGAGAGTATTATCCATTATAGTTAAACATTCATTGCAAATAATATTTTCACATTACTTCTTTCTATGTAATGACTAATCACTTAGTTTGTAATTTTTAAAAGCATAAAACATTTCAACTATATAACCGTCTTTATATTACCAATATTTCATAGAGTGTTTTATTTTTCACAATAATTTATTGGATTATGCTGGTTGAGAATATTTAGTAAAATTAATTGTTTAGCCTTAATATTATTTTGGTGGTAGATTTTGAAAATATTTAGATTAGGAAAAAATATAACTTTTCCATATGATTTTTAGAATTTCCGGACTCTTCACACATATTCGTGTTATATGTATGATAAAAAAATTATTAAAAACTTCAAATATTTATAATTAATAGAAAAAGTTATAAAATAGTTTTAGATAGTATGAGCATTACTCTATTAATATTGGTCTCATATTCTCAATAAAATATGAAAAATAACAATCTTTTAATTAAATCTCTAAAATATTATTTGAAAATATATTTATTTATCATTAAATAATAATAGAGAGAGTATTATCAATTACAGTTCAACAATCATTGCATATTATATTTCTACATTATTTCTTTATATGTGACTATATAAATTTTAAAAGGATAAAACATTCAACTATATAATAGTCTTTATATTACCAATATTTTATAGAGTCTTTTATTTTTCACAATAATTTATTGGATTATGCTTATTGCAGATTTTGAGAATATTTAATAAAGTTAATTGTTAAACTTTAGATTATTTTGGTTGTAGATTTTGAAATTATTTAGTAAAGTGAATTGTTTAATTTTATTATTTTCTATCAAAGATATTTTCTAAATTTATAATTAAAATATTTTTTTTTACTTAAATTTAATTATAGATTCCAAAAAAAATTCATAATAAATAATTTATTTAAATTTATAATAACTAATTTAAATTTTCAAATAAATATTTCATAATTCATTAATGAAATCTCATCTCTTAATTAACCATTATTATCATAAAAAAATATATATCTACTTAA
This sequence comes from Pinus tabuliformis, assembly GCA_031772625.1. Lineage (NCBI taxonomy): Eukaryota > Viridiplantae > Streptophyta > Pinopsida > Pinales > Pinaceae > Pinus > Pinus tabuliformis. The sequence continues at coordinate 559,772,102 of CM062806.1, forward strand.
TATGGAATTTGAAAAAATTATATCTTTCTCATATTAAAAATAAAAAATAAAAAAACTTAATATTCATGAATTAATACTAAAATATACAAAATCATTTGGGATGGTATGAGCATTGCAATAAACTAACAATTTGAACATTTTCTTTTAAGATTTAATCGGTTTCATATTCCCAATAAAATATGAAAATAAACAATGTTATAATTAATTTTTAAAATTTTATTTTCAAATAAATTTTTAGATTTTTCCGTGTAAAATCTAGTGAATAAACTGGAGGTGAAATTTTGATTTGTAGTATTTAAACAGGTTTTTGACTATATATAGATTCAAGACCATGAAAAACCCTTAGGGCGCATCAATTTTGCAAGGATTATCCATCAAACTTGTGATTTCAATAAATTCTTGTTAGATTTTAGAAAAATTAGACTAGAAAAACCCACCAGAAAAACTTCCTAAAACCTACTAAAAACAACTGTTATATAAAAGATCTCAGTATGAACTATCTCTTCCTCAATCATTAAAATAGATTCAATTATTATTAACCACTTGATTTGCCACTACTAACAACCACTTAATTTGTGGGTTTAAAGGGATAAGAAATTTCAACTATATACCTGTTTCATATTCGTAATCAAAAAAGAAAAATAATCAACATCGAATTAATCCCTAAAATGTTATTTTAAAATACAATTCATTCTTATTATTTAAGAAAGAAAAAATAATAACCGAGAAAATATTTTCATCAATGTTGATACGCACCACAAGTTATTTCTTAATCGAATCACAAAAATAAAGTTTACTGACTATTACTCATTAGTATGGATGTTTAGTGTTTTTTTTTTTTTTTTTTATAAAGAGTTTTTGGAAAATCTGTCAAGATCTTTTTAACGTTTGTGGTTGATAATCATTTAGTTTGTGAATTGATTTTATCTTTTTGAATTACCTATATCTTGTGCAATTAAAATTACCAAAATAGTATTAAATAATATAATAAAACAAATGCATGAAATAAGACGAGAATAGGTAGGTGTATTTTCAATTAAACACATGATATGATCGCTCTTATCTATGGTTTTTAGAATTTGAGCTGCCTTGCTTGTGTAAATTTGATTTTCAATTTTTTTATTGGAAGCAATTATCATTTTTTCACAATAAATTAAACATTTTTTTTTCCCTGGGAAAAAGTCGTAAATTTCATTAAGGTTAAGAAAATTACATTTTGCAGATGCCGAAGCATATTCATATGTAGGCTTTAGCCTGTCGAGTTCATTTTATAACTGCTATAAACAAAATATCTCCACGCAGGGAGCATTCAAAAATAAGTCAGAACTATGTTAAAAATTATGGCTGGCTCTTCGCAGAGAGCAATATATACTGCTGAAATAAAACAAAAAGATGTACTGATCTGCTGTATCTACATACTGTAATAAGCAAAAATTGCATGTGAATATAGGCTTTATAGCCCATCATTCCAGTTGTTCATCAAAAGGCCGATGATAATATTGATAAAAAGTGTCATCGACTTCCTCTTGGATCCACCAATCTTCACCTATTCTGTGCGCTGCCTCTTTGGAGAGCTGGTCTGCAATGGTGTTTTGTTCCCTGTAGATATGATGACAGACAAAAGATTCAAAGGAGGTGATCAATCTCTTTGCTTCGTCAAGAATATGTCTCAAAGAAAAAGCATGACAATGTGATGCATTATTGAGCCAATTGCAAACAACTTTGGAGTCACCAAATATCTGTAAGTGTCTGCATTGATTAAGGATAGCAAAATGAATTATGTGCTTGGCTGTGCTGAGTTCTGCAAAGTGGTTTGTGCCTCTGCCCAAATTGATTTGTATCTTGTAGCAGTGTCTTTCGTCAATGTGGAGTATGGCTCCCCCCCCACAACCATCATCTTGGGCTGAGCCATCGAAAAAAGCCCAAGGCTTTGATTTATCAATGGGTACAGGTCTAAGAGTTCTCGGTGGGGTGGAGTGGTCTTCATCAGGTAACAAATTATAATCAGCGACCGTGTGAAGAATGATCGAAGGCCAGTGAGGCATTTTAAGATTGAAGATAGATTGGTTACGGGCGATCCATATAGCCCAACAAACCAGCAGAGGCAGGTTCTTGGCCTTACCTGTATGCTCAAGGCACCAGTTAGACCATGCCTCCAGAAGGTTGTTCCCGTGCCAATCCTTCAAAAGCGGGATATGAGAAGATATTGACTGCCAAAAGGTAATGGTCGAGCTGCAAGATAGGAACAGGTGCTCTGTGCTTTCATCAGCATTAAGACATAGATGACAGCGAAAGGGTCCATAGAAGGATCGCTTCATGAGATTAGAACCTGTGGGTATTTTATCAAAAATAATATTCCACATCAGAAGTCTCGTCCTGGGTGCGGCCTTAAGTTTCCATATCGACTTCCAGGTGGGCTGAATGTCAGGGGGCTTATGAGGCTCCATGAGTCTGAGATATCCCAGCTTAGGAGTGTATACACCATGTTTTGCATGTGCCCAGATAATCTCATCTGGTCCCTCAGTAAGTCTGATTTGTGCTTGTGTGAGAGCAGAAGTATATTCCTTCCAATCGTTTATCCATTGATTAGGCAGGTCTAGAGCTCTGGCGGATAACCAAGCCTGCTGGAGGAAAGAGGAGTTAGCTTGGTCACCAATGTGTTTGATATGAGTGATGCCTCTATCATGGAGATGATGGATGAGATCAGCTGGCAATCTGTGGGTGTTCCCACATCCAACCCAAGGGTCCACCCCAACACGCACTGCATTCCCTTCTTTTATCCGCCATGTGATGCCATCTCGAAGCAGGGGTATGGAGTCAATGACAGCTTTCCAGATGTTGGAGAATTGATGATTGTTTCCATGTCGAGTACAAATCCAATCTAATATGGATAGAGGCTTGATGTATTTTGAATATGCCACCCGGGTCCAGAGACTGTCTGCTGTGAGTAAGCTCCATCCGAGTTTGGCCGCCAGTGCTCTTGAGAATATAGCCAGTCTCTTTAAGCCCCATCCTCCCCAACTCTTAGGCTTAGTTATGGTTTCCCATTTTACCCATGCAAATAATCGCCCCGGCTGGTGTCCTTTCCAAAGGAATCTGCAGCATATGCTCTGGAGCCTGTTCAGGATGCCCCTTGGAATCCAAGCAAGGGCCATCCAGTAGACAGGTGTGGCTTCAATTACCGCTTTGATGAGTACTAGTCTGCCCGCCCGCGAGAGGTATCTGTGGTACCAGACTTGAAGCCTCTTCTCCACTTTGGATATAAGCCATAACCAGTCTGCAATTCTATAGCCAGATGGTTTCAATCGAAAACCAAGGTACTTTATTCCATCAGTTAATTCCAAGGTGACAAAAGGGAAGCGCTGTGAGGCATAGTTGATTTCATGCACCGAGCAACCAACCGATGTAATAGTAGATTTATTATTGTTGATCTGCATCCCCGTGGCCTGCTGGAAAAGAAGGAAGGAGTTATGTAAAGAAGAGGAGTCACCGATGCTGCCATTCAGGAAGATGAGAATATCATCAACGAATAATAGGTGAGTGAGGAAGAAATTATCCACTATTTTGATGCCAGTTATTTGGTGCCGATCTCTGGTGGATAAGATTATCCTACTCAATCCTTCCATAATTAGGAGAAAAAGCAGCGGTGAGAGAGGGCATCCCTGCCTGAGTCCTCTCTCAGCAGTGAAAAAGGGTGTAGCTTCTCCATTGAGGAGGACACTGTATGATACATCAGTGATGCAGCTCATCGTCCATTTGATGAAATCATATGGGAAACCAAGATGTGTAAGCAGCAACCTAAGGTACAGCCAGTTTGTTCTGTCAAATGCCTTAGAGAGGTCTACTTTGAGTATCATTCCTTTCTGCTTTTTGATCTGAAGAGTATGCATGAGCTCTTGTGCTGTAGCGATGGCTTCATGGATCTGTCTGTGATGCAAGAAAGCAAATTGTTCAGATGATATGTGCTGTGAGAGGATGGGCTTGAGGCGGTTTGCAATAATCTTAGCAATGATCTTATAGAGGCAGTTGCAGAGTGATATGGGGCGGAAATCATCGAAGGAGATCGGGTCATCAGTCTTAGGTATGAGGGCGATGAAGGTGGATTTGATAGCCGATGATATCCGACCTCTTCTCCTGCTGTCCTCCACTATATTCAATAAGTCATGGCCCAGAATGTCAAAAAATGAGATGTAGAATTCAATGGTCCATCCATCAGGGCCAGGGCTCTTATCCTTTTTAAACCATTTCAAAGTGGCTTCCAGTTCATCCATGGTCACCTCCTTCAGAATCTCTTCCGAATTTTCCTGGTCCACATATCTAGGAAAGAGTTCTGCCACTCTCATGATTTCCAGTATGTTTATATTCCCTGGCGCCCTGTAGATACCCCTAAAGTGTTCAGTGGCAAGCCTGGCCAAGTTCTGCTGGTTAGAGATGGTGTGGCCATGATCATCCTTTAATTCCCATATAGTATTGATGGCTTTTCGACCATTGGCAAATTTGTGATAGAATTTTGTGTTGTTGTCTCCCTCAGTGAGCCAAATAGCCCTGCTTCTCAGTCTCCAACTTTCTTCTCTTTCCTTCAATATTTGAGAGCGCTTGGCAAGTAGTAGGTTATACTGTTCCTTACTCTCCAGAGTATTGAATATCCCTGATGTAGAATTTTCATACTCAGTGATGACCCTTTCCGCCTCATTGAGAGTGTGGTTATCCTGGATCCGCTTCTGATGTGCCCAATTTTTTGTTATCTGCTTAAGTTCTGTTAGCTTCCTAACAAATCCAGCAGAGAGTTCCTCTTCTTCCCGGACAGGGTTGTTCTGCCAGTATTCATGGACCAGCTGAATGTATGAAGGATCTTGTAGCCAGGTTGCATTGAATTTGAAGGGGCTCTTAATTTTGTGTGTGAGGCCATCTGCCTCCAGGAAGATTGGCCTGTGATCTGATAAACCACCGGATCCTACCCATTGTCGAGCTCTGGGTAGCTCATTGTATAACTGTTCTTTAATAAGGAAACGGTCGAGTCTCCTGGCCAAACTCTGATCTCCACTCCTATTATTTGTCCAGGTATACTGTAGCCGAGCAGTGGGGATGTCCACCCAGTGGTGGTCCTCTAATAGGGAGGAGATGGTGTCAGAGAGTGTATCCACTTGTGCCATGTGCCCCCAGGATTCGCAATAGCCCAGGGAGAAGTTTAAGTCCCCCCCCAATATAATGTTATCCGCTTGAAAGAGCTCCGTTTCAAGAAGGGATCTCCAGAATGTAGCCCGATCAGAACAGGGTCCATAGACATTTATGATGCGAAAGTCCCTCTCAAATGTATGATCATATATGTCAAGGCCTATGAACCCTTTGCCTCCCCAAAAATTGCAGATGTCCACTGTCTTGTTGCAAACCCCTATTGCCAGGCCTCCGGATCTCCCTGATGCATCAAGTGCATGGAATGTCCAGTTCGGGAGCCAAGAGGTGAGAGAATGAATGACATAGTCCGCTTGGCAGAGGGTTTCCTGAAGAAAGATTATATCCAGTCGTTCCGAGGTTAGCAACCTCCTAAGCGCTAGTTTTGATCCAGGTGGATATTGGTGGCCACCTGCCAAGTCCACTTGGACCCCCACCATTGTCTTTCTCAGCATTTTCAGTTTCCTTAATTGTAGCACAACTTACTATTTTTAGCAGTTTTTCGGGTCCTGAACTTCCGGAGCCGTTTTGAGGCCCTAAACGACATTTTTTTGGGGAATCCGGGGGCAACACGAGTCCATGGAATGGACTGGTGTTGCCCGTTCCAACAATGATAGTGCTCGGATAGATCTTTCTAATGAGCTATTGTACGCGTCAAACGGAGATCATATGCCAAAGTTACGACCCCGGGAAGTTGATGTACCAACTTACCCCCAAACGGGGCCCACAGTTTGGCGTTTCATCTCCTAGGGTTAGGTTTTGGAATGTTAAGGGTTTTTCCATTGTTTCTCAACAATAAATAGGCCTTCAAGCCTCATTGTAACACAGTTCAGAGGCATGTAGCCATCACATATCTTCTCAGAGATAAGCTACCATCGCCTTAGCTAGTTTATTGATATTTCTGTTTGTAAGCATATTTCAGTATTTTCCATTAATGAAATGAAGTATTATTTCCGCTGCATCTTTGTGTATATGGTTACCTCTGTAATTTGTTGCGTTCCTGTTTAAATCCGGATCAGTGGTATCAGAGCGGTCTGCTTTTTCTTTGTTTTTCTTTGGATGTCCCCAACAAGGTCGGGATATAAGGAGTTAGGGCTTGAACTGGTTGAACCTTTGCAAGACCAGCCTCGCAAATCCCGACGGCCTCCCATGGAGGACGAGAAGAAAGACGAGGGGGTAAGACATCCCATCAAAATCTTGCTCGAAGAAGCGCTCGAGCGACAACGGAATGCGATGATGGACAGCTTTGCGTAGATCCTTCAGCGGCTACCCAGAAGCGGCGCATCGGCTTCCAGCAGCTCCTCTGGAAACGCCACACCCTTTAAGGTACAAGTTAATTTTGAAATCCCCATATTCGAGGGTCAGATAGACGCCGATGCCGTAGATAAATGGTTAAATCTGCTAGAGGGTTATTTTTCTGTTCATGAATTTTCGAGTCGGGAAAAGATTGTTTTTTCTCTTCTCAAAGCAGCCCCCCACGTCAAGGACTGGTGGGAAACCTACTGCGAGCAGAAGGATGAAAGTACTGGCTCACTATTTTTAGCCGCACCCACCTGGGATTCGTTCCAGGATGCCATCAAGGAGCAGTACTACCCTGTCGGAAGCTATGAGGATGAATACATAAAGTGGACCACGCTGCGGCAGGGAAGGGACCAAGACGTGCCGGAGTTCACCAATCTTTTCCATACCCTTTGCACAAAGTTGGGTATCAAGGATTCGGAGCAACATTTGATACTCAAATACCGTGGCTGCCTGCACAAGTACATCCAGGAAGAAATACAGTTCCTAAACATCCCCTCGCTCGGCGCAGCATACCGGTATGCCGTCAAGGTCGAGCAGAAGTTTAAACAAAAGAAGCGAGACTTTGGATCTGTGAATCCAAAGCAGGGGAAAGGTGCCCCTAAACCACAGAACAAAGGACAAAGCCAAGGCGGGATAGCCCAAGACAACCAGCCGAAGCTGCAAGCAAAGAGCAACGCCGCGAAGCCGAGAAAGGACACTGGAAAATGGTGCGAGTTCCATAAGAGCTCCACTCACAACACAAGTGAGTGTCGGGCCAAGCAGTCACTGGTGGCTGAGCTAAAGGTTTCAGAATCAGATGCATGTTCCGACTCTGAGTCAGAACCCGATAAGGGGTATGAAAAAGGGAAGCAGATCATTGATGCGGATCCCAGAGCCACTGTTGCTACCGCAAAGATCCAGAAAAATGAACCCGAAGATCTACAGGAGGAGGAGCGTCTCTTCCACTCCCAGATGTGGGTAAAGGGCTCCCCGATACAGTTCATTGTTGATAGCGGGAGTCAAAAGAACCTCATTTCGGCAGAGGTCGTGAAGCGGTTGGGCTTACCGACCACAGCACATCTACAACCATACACCATTGGGTGGCTTCACCAAGGGCGAGATCTTCGCGTGAGCCAGCAGTGTCGCCTTCCATACAACATCAAGCCCTTCACGGATGAGGTATTGTGTGACATTGCTCCCCTTGAATTTTGTGATGTATTACTAGGACAACCATACTTGTGGAAGCGACATGCTGTGTATGAATCAAGGCCCCGTGCTGTTATTATTACATTGGGAAATAAGTTGTTCAGGATACCAGAGGTAGCACCACCTGCCGCCATCTCTTTGATTACTGCAAAACAATGCAGTAAGATCATTTCCAAAACCAGGAAATTTGTTTTCCTGATGATACGCCCTCAAGGGAAGAAGAAGACAGTGGCCGCGGCCTCCAAACGGGGTCCCTCTGCACGGCAGCTACAGATGGACAAGATTGTGGAGGAGTACGAAGACATCTTCACCTCCCCGGCAGGGGTTCCTCTACACTGTCAAGTCAAGCACTCCATCGATCTGACCCCAGGTGCACTGCTACCCAATGGACCAATTTATCGGCGCTCCGTTCTGGAGAACAATGAAATCAAGAGGCAGATTCAGGAGCTCCTGCAGAAAGGTCACATCCGTCCGAGTTCTTCACCCTGTGGGAGCCCGATAGTGTTGGTACAGAAGAAGGATGGGACGTGGAGACTCTGTATTGACTATCGGGCGCTGGACAAGATCACTGTCCGTAATAGGTACTCGATCCCGCGGATTGATGACCTCCTATACCAACTAAAGGGGGCGAAATATTTCAGCAAGATCGATCTGAAGTCAGGATATCACCAGGTACCAATTGAACCCTCAGATGTGTGGAAGACTACCTTCAAATCCAAGGAGGGCCTCTTCGAATGGTTGGTCATGCCTTTCGGATTGACGAATGCTCCTGCAACCTTTATGAGGCTAATGGATGACATCTTGCGGCCATTCACCAACTCCTTTGTAGTAGTATACTTGGATGACATTCTGATCTTCAGCCAGAGTTGGGAAGAGCACCTCCACCACATCCGACAGGTTCTCCAAACACTGCGGCAACACAAGCTATGTGCCAATTTGGAGAAATGCACTTTTGGCATGACCGAGGTTCAGTATCTGGGATACATCATTGATGAACAGGGGGTGCATGTCGATCCAGCCAAGGTCCAAGTAATTCGGGATTGGCCCTCTCCAACCACTCTAACAGAGCTCCGCAGCTTTCTAGGTCTTGCCAACTTCTACCGCAGGTTTGTGTTGGTATTTTCTCATATTTCTTGGCCCTTGAGTCAAGTCACCAAGGGCGGGGCGAAAGCAAAATTCTTTTGGTCTGAATCTCAACAGAAGGCATTCAGGGAGTTGAAGGATCGCCTCTGCACGGCACCAGTGCTCGCGTTACCAGATTTACAACAACCATTTGAGGTCGAGACAGATGCCTCTGACTATGTTATTGGGGCATTCCTTACTCAACATGGACATCCAGTGGCATATCACAGTGAAACACTTTCAGACACAGTCCGGAAGTACCCCACTTATGATAAAGAGATGTATTCCATTGTACAGGCCTGCCGACAATGGAAGCATTACATTTTGGGGAAGGAAATTGTCATCCACACAGACCACCGACCTCTGCAGTTCATACAGACCCAAGGGAAATTGCAGAATGATCGCCATCAGAAGTGGTCTACATACCTGCAACAGTTTCACTTGAATATCAAGTATAAAGACAAACCACAGTCGACCACCGATCATGGCGCTAACCACCGTGCTCAACTCTTGCGGGCACGAGACTTCTGATTGGCCACTTCTCTACAAAAGTGACCCAGAATTTGGCCAAACATACCAGACACTCTTGGAGGGTCGGCAGGTTGCAGATTTTCACCTCCAGGATGCCCTATTATGTCACCTCGGTCACCTCTGTGTTCCTTCAAGCGAGCATGCCAAGATTATTTTGGAAGCACACTACAGTCGGGCTGCTGGGCATTTCGGGGTCGAGAAAACAGTGGCAGTACTGCAAAACTATTTCTATTGGCCGAATCTTCGGCAGGATGTTGGGAAGTACATCTGATCATGTACTGCCTGTGCCATTGCCAAACCGACCATTAAGAAGCAAGGCCTCTATACCCCGTTGCCTACCCCTAGTCAACCTTGGGAATCCATCTCCATGGATTACATGTCAGGCCTTCCTTCCACTAAGCATGGAAATGACTGTGTTTTTGTGGTCGTCGACAGGTTCTCAAAGATGGCCATTATGATGGCCTGCAAGAAGAATATCACAGCAGAAGCCACTGCTAAACTCTTCTTTGAACGAGTGTGGGTGCACTTTGGGATCCCACAGTCTATCATGTCAGATCGGGACAGTCGGTTTCTCAGCACCTTTTGGTCCAGTCTCTGGTCAATGCTGGACACCAAACTCACGAAGTCCACAGCCTTCCATCCTCAAACTGATGGCCAGACAGAGGTTGTCAATAGGATTATTGTTCACATTCTGCGCATGTATAACTCAAAGCATCCACGCACATGGGACGAGAGCCTCCCCTACGTTCAGCACAGCTACAACCGAGCTCTTCACAGCTCCACTGGCCATAGCCCTTTTCAGGTGGGTTTGGGATTCCAGCCACTATGCCCCATTGATGTGGCCATGCCACTTGCAGCTACTCACATGAATTCAGCTCATGTCCAGTCCGAAACAGATAAGGCCACCAGCTTCATTGAGCGCATCCAACATATTCGCCAGCAGGTCCATGACATTCTTGAGAAATCAAATGCCAAGTACAAGCAGCGACATGATCAACATCAGGTGCCACACAAGTTTCAGGTGGGCGACAAAGTCTGGTTGCATTTGCAAAAGGAACGCCTTACTGGAGCCTATCGGAAATTAAGACCACTCCGATATGGTCCTTACACCATTACTAAGGCTATGGGAGACAATGCATTTGAGCTCAGCATTCCCCCATTCCTTGGCCTGCACCCAGTATTTAATGTGGACCGCCTTCGGCCATACTTTCCACCATTGCTAGACACATCTGACATTGCAGAACAGCTCAAACCCACAGAATTAAATCCAGATTGCATGGAACAAGCTACAACTGATCGGATCATGGACACATAGATCAAGAACACTCGCCAAAAGAATATCCAGTTGTATCGAGTTGTCAAAGCGGGCCAACTCCTTCAGCAGGGCAAGTGGCTCACCAGGGAACAAGTTCAGCAGAAGTTTCCTCATCTCATGGAGGAGCTCAACGCAATGGGGACCATTGCTTCCTAAGGGGGAAGGAATGATCCAGGTGGATATTGGTGGCCACCTGCCAAGTCCACCTGGACCCCCACCATTGTCTTTCTCAGCATTTTCAGTTTCCTTAATTGTAGCACAACTTACTATTTTTAGCAGTTTTTCGGGTCCTGAACTTCCGGAGCCGTTTTGAGGCCCTAAACGACATTTTTTGGGGAATCTGGGGGAAACACGAGTCCATGTAATGGACTGGTGCTGCACGTTCCAACAATGATAGTGCTCGGATAGATCTTTCTAATGAGCTATTGTACGCGTCAAACGGAGATCATATGCCAAAGTTACGACCCCGGGAAGTTGATGTACCAACTTACCCCCAAACGGGGCCCACAGTTTGGCGTTTCATCTCCTAGGGTTAGGTTTTGGAATGTTAAGGGTTTTTCCATTGTTTCTCAACAATAAATAGGCCTTCGAGCCTCATTGTAACATAGTTCATAGGCATGTAGCCATCACATCCCTTCTCAGAGATAAGCTACCATCGCCCAAGCTAGTTTATTGACATTTCTGTTTGTAAGCATATTTCAGTATTTCCCATTAATGAAATGAAGTATTATTTCCGCTGCATCTTTGTGTATATGGTTATCTCTGTAATTTGTTGTGTTCCTGTTTAAATCCGGATCAAGTTTTTTGGCTGAACTAGCAAAACCTCGACAGTTGAATGAGAGAAACTTCATGAGGGGGGAGGGGGAGGGCCATCCTTTGCTCTAAGGGCCCCAAATATAGTTTGCTGTCGCCCGAGGGCGACCTCCTCATCCGCAGTATGCCTCGCTTTAGTAATACGGGATGGACGACCTCGTGAGGTCTTGAGGGAGGCAGGGGGACTAATAGGGTCAAGCCCAACAACATCCGGGCCTCGGTCTTTAACCCGAGGACGAAGGGAATATCGGGGAGATGGCCTGGAATTAACCAAGGTCGATGTGATCAATGAGGGGGGAGCCAAAGGAGGAGGGGGAGGAATCGAGCAAGAGAGGGTTGATTGTGAGTGAGTGAGTGATGAATGTGTAGTAACAGGTGGAAAAGAGTGTGATGAGACCGATGAAATGCAGGATGCATGAGATGACAAAGAGATAGGTGGTAATGACATACCCGTAACCGCGGAGTCCACCGGAGGGGGCAGTGTATGCTCCGGAACCTCTGAGGACGTTGGCGGTGCCGAGGTAGGTGCATCGGTGTCTACACTTGCAGGCCCTGGCTCTTCCTGAGGTGCATCATCCCCATGAATGCGCTGATGAATCTCAGGTGGCTGAACCGGATGTTGTTCCAGTGGGGTCGACCGGGTAATTTCAGTGACCTCTTCCTTCTCATTCCTTTGCGATTTCCGGAGAAGCGGGCAATCCTTGTAGAGATGCCCTACTTTGTGGCATCTGCGACAGCGATATGGGATACCCTCATAGTCGATTATCTGCCGTCGCGCCGTGTCTTTCCACTGGATAGTAATGTACTCATATAGTCCTCCCCTAGTGTCCATGTATATGAGAATCCTGGCATAAGCCATCATGCCCGTCTGAAGATAGGATTTGTCATAGCCCATATAAGTGCCGAGTGCATTACCTATGCGCTTGAAAATTTCTTCAGACCAGTATTGTAGAGGAAGTCCGGGGAGCCGAATCCAAATAGGTCCGACCCCAATCTGCTCTGTCTCTGGATCAAACAAGGGTGTCCATCGCTTAAGGAGCACAGGCGCATGGTCAAAGTGCCAATGTGAGGACAGAACCCAGTTTGTGTGATCGGCACGCGCGAATCTCAGTGCGAACCATCCCCTCACAAATGTCTGCACAAATGGGATATCTACCAAGTGATGACCCCAAATCTCGGTAGCCCAAGCCTTCAATCGTGCCGCCGAATAGCTGCGTCCCCTGATGCGGCCGACCAAAACCCGATCTGCAAAATCCATCGCTTCGCCCCACTGTATGTCCTCTTCCAGTCTGAGGAAATAATCGACTTCTCTTGATTTGAAACACTTAGATTTCCTTTTAGGGCCGCCGGGAGGGGGAGGGTTCTGCGGATGTCCGGATGCCGGAGAAGAGAAATGAGATGGAGCCGAGGACTGATGGGTGGCAGGGATTCCAGCAGGGAAATCGTGAGCAAACCCAGAAGGGGGGCCCGAGAGCGGGGGTACGGAGGTAAAACAGCCAGATGAGGGACCAAGATAACCCAAGGGACCGGAAGAGGATAGTACCAGGTTAGGGTTGTGAGGTAGGCGGTAAGATGAACCAGTTGCCTGAGGGGCTAACCCTGGGTTAGGGTTTAGGCATCCAGTAACAAAACCTAGGGTCGCCGGGGAGTGAGGAGGCGTCGAGAGGGCCGGCCAGGTGGGAGGCTCATCCGGGAGGACCACCGGCAGAGATCTAGAAGATTCACCATGCGAGTACTGTGAGTAATTCCCAGAGAAGTCATCGTAATACATACCTTCTGAGCTGGCATTGGGGGTTCGCCAGATGGAGACCCCCTCCAAGGGGTCAGCAGAGTAATCGACGGTCTCCAGGTCCTCCATGGCCAGCTGCGCCTCGGAACGGTGAGCACTTTGCGGAGCAGAGAATCCCGGCGAAAAAGACGTGTAGCGGTTGAAGGTGCGATGAGAAACCGCCACAGGTGAGTTCGGTTAACGCAGCTTCAGGTAAAGCAAACCCCCGAGAGTCGTGTAGCAACCGGACGGTGACAGAATCGGCAGAGTAGCTGACGGAGGATGCGAGTGCGGTGAAGTGAAAACGGAGAGCGGCGAGTTACCAGCGGCTGCAGGGTTACAGAAACCCTAGCCTAACCCTGTTCGCACGATAACCCTACGCGTCTCCCGCATCTTTCCTTCCAAGATTTCCGAAACTCACAATAAATTAAACATTTATATAAACAAATAAGATTTATATAAATAAATAGGAAGTGCATGTAATAATAATAATAATATAGATATGATCTTAGTGATAAGGACATTTTATTATATAATTTTTAATTTTAATTTTTTAGTTTTTTATGGGAAAAAGCATAAAAATAGTGACAAGTAAAATGTATTATAAAAATGTTCTCTAAATGAATGTTTTATTATTTAATTAAAAAAATATTTTAAATTTTTAATAATTTTTTATTTTAATTTTATTTTGAATGGAAATAATTTTATAATTTTATTTTATGACACTTTAAATTTCTGAAAATAATAATTTCAATTTTCTACGAATTATTTCATATAAATTTTATGTGAAGAGTAAATATTTTAATGCTTAAGTGCATATTTTATCTATAGTGAGTTATAAAATAGGTTTTTATAAAACCTATTTTCTAAAAAGATATATTTTTAAAAGATTCTTCATCTTAATGATGGGTGGAGTGTCCATTAATATTGAATTTTTCAGTCTGTCATTCTTAATTTTTTGGTGGAGTCTCTACTCCAAATGTCTCTTATATGCAATTTACCACAAGAAACAAGTCATAACATTGTAAATAAATGTGGAAATTCACATTTTCTTCAATCTCACTAAATACAATACATAAATTTGATATTTTATTGGTTTAATTGCATGGACAGGTTATTCTACAGTGTAGTTCTTAAAATAGAAATAAAATGTTGTCTAAATATAAAAGTAATGTCCACTAAAAAACAAAAATGAATATGCATTTTAGCTAACTTTAATTAAAAGAATTATAAAACATCAATAATCCAAATCTCACTAAACATATACTATTTATTATAAAAAATTATAAAACATTAAATATTTGTTATTAATACCATCCTAGATCTATCTTAACTCTCGATCTATAAGGGGTTGAGATGGATCAAACTTCTCAAAATGTAAACCTATTCTTAAATACAAAACATAAGCAAAGATTTGCACTTCCAGAAATTTGATCCCTTTAAACACTTATTAAATTCAAAACTAAAATTAATCTAAATTATATATAGTTAATATATATAATAAACATATATAATTACTATATATAAACCATTTTATTTTAGTGAGCATTTATCTTAATCAATTTATCTAAATTGTTATATGTAATAAACCTATATAGTTAGTATATATAAAATGATCATTCATCCTAATTAGTTTATTTCGATTGTGCTTCATTGTTTAAATAAATAATGTTCTTACTTCGTATGAGTGTATGCATCTAAATCGATGGCTCATTGACTCTTTTAATGGTTTGCAACAATGTTATGGTGCCTTTTTATAGTTAGGGATAATACCAAAAACAGGTTTAGAACTGTAAAATATGCATCTAAATCGACGGCTCATTGACTCTTTTAATGGTTTGCAACAATGTTATGGTGCTTTTTTATAGTTAGGGATAATACCAAAAACAGGTTTAGAACTTTTATTTTACAGTAGGTCTAAAAGAATTTCAGCCATATGATATTATAAAGTTGGAAGATCAAAATTATTATCCAATCATTTATAAATACCATGAAACTTTTGGAACGCTTGTCCTTAATCTTTCTCAAAAATTGATTCCTTATAAAAACAATTATATATAGTGCGAATCATCAACATTAGTGAAACATAACTCTGTCAAGTGGATGCATTACCATTGCTGTTACCAGAAGGAAGATTACAAATATCATGAAAAGCCAAACTTTTCGTTGTTATTGCTTTGTACTTATAAAGATAATTTTTACCATTTTTTTATGCAAACAAATATATGACATTGAAATTATGAGCGAGTGTAGGTATATAATAAATATTAGTTTAAAATTATAATTAATTATATATATATATATATATATATATTTGTTTTGTTTTGTTTTGTTGTTACCTGACTTATTTAAATAAATTGAAAAATATTATATAATAATTTTTTTTTTAAACAATTACTTTGACTCCACTATAACCATTATCTCAATTTTTTTGATTTAGTATATGACGTTAATGTTATATATTGTTCGAAGAAGTAATTCCAATACATATTGGATTTATCTCGCGGTATTACATGATGCCTGGGCTCGCTTTGTCGCCATCTCCATTGCTAATTTCTACTTAGCTGGATTTCCAACGTGTCGTAATGCATGTCATCTCGTTATTCCTTTTCGCACTTACTTATGTTACCTCTGTGGTCTAGAGTTTGGGATGAGTTGTCCAGATGGGTCTGCGAGATAAACATGTGAGCCAATAAATTTGCAGCCTAGGCTGAGTTGTCTCTGATAACTATCGTGTCAACCTGCCTAGTTAGCCCCTAACTCTTCTCTATGCTCTACTCAAGCCTTTTAGGATCAACGTACTAGGATGATATCATGATTATGTCATCTCTGCTACATGATGCCATATGACTGGTGACACATGTCACTCTGATATGGCCCACTAGGGTACCCGAAATATCCAAAAACACCTTTCACATGTCCACCTTTCATTATGACACGTTATGTGACATCATCATCCACCTATGCATCCATTTGTCTACGGTGGAAAAATCGAATTATGCTTTTGTTAGAAAGGAGAGAGAAAAAGGGTCCAAGCCTTTTGATTTTTGTTAGAATTCTTTTGTTAAATACTTTGTGAGTCCTAGCCATATCTTAACACTGCTCTTGCATTCCACGTCTTAGAGGGAATGTAATTCCATGGGCTCTTGCTCCACTATGTTGTCCCAACTCTGACTCATCCCTCGCTCGCACGCCTTTGCACTTTTGGGGTTAATCCAGATAAAATGTGAACATAATTGAAAAAGAAGGAGATGTAGCTCACAGGTGAGGCCTGCACCTCGAGACTACACTCAGAACATAGAGATCACTCTTGTACACTCTACATTCATGAATGAAGGATTACATCATTAAGTACAACACCAGGAATTAGGAAGTTGCAACCAAACCCCTAAACTCTAGGAACTAATCCTAAACTAGGGAGATCCGTTACAACTTGTGTAACCATTTTCTCCATTAATACAAAATAATATAATTATTTTCAACTCCCCCCCTAATGGAGAAAGGGTTGTCCTGGACTCCTAGCATCCTTCTAAATAATTCAAACTTCACATGTGTAAGAGGCTTTGTAAAAGCATCAGCCATATTGTCACAAGTTTTACGATATTCAACAGTAATTTCTTTTGACTGTATTTTCTCTCTACCAAAATGGAACAGAGTGTCTATATGTTTGGTGTTTTTGTGAAACACTGGATTGTATGCCAATTTAATGGTGCATTGGTTGTCGCTTTTGATGGAAGTGGAATTCTTTTGTTCTTTTCCTGCATCATTGAGAAGCCTTCTCAACCATATCGCTTCACACGTCGCTGCACACAATGCTTGATACTGAACTTCACACGAAGACAAGGCTATAGTACTCTGCTTCTTGCTTCTCCATGCTATGATCCCGGATCCTATGATGAATGCGTGACCTGTGATGGACCTTTGATCATCCAAGTTACCTGCCTAGTCTGAATCTGAAAAACCTGCTAGAATAACATCAGATGCGTAAGTGTATAAAATTCCATAGTTAATAGTACCACAAAGATACCTCAACACACTTTTTGCTGCTACCCAGTGACTTTCAAGAGGTTTTGACATGAATTGGCTCAACACACTAACAGAGTATGCTAAGTCAGGTCTGGTTGTTGTGAGATATATCAAGCTACCAACCAGTTGTCTGTACATTGTAGCATCAACCTCTTTAGTGCCATCGTCACTGCTCATCTTCAGATTCTACTGCAAAGGTGTTGCTGCTGATCTACACTGATCCATACCAAACCTTTCTAACAGATTTCTGGCATACTTCCCTTGGGTAAGAAAAGTTTGCCCAGTATCTCTGCATACTTCTAGTCACAGAGAGTAATTAAGGCTTCCGAGATCTTTCATCTCAAAAACTTGTGCCATAAGCCTTTTGATTCCTCTGATTAAATCATGCGCATCTCTTGTTATAATAATGTCATCTACATACGAAGAAATTAGAATAATTTGCCCCTGCTTATTGTACTTGGTATACAAATTTGGGTCATTTAAACTTCTATGAAAGCCATACTCTAAAAAGAAAGAATCAACCTTTTCGTACCAAGACCTGGGTGCTTGCTTTAAGCCATATAAATCCTTTTTCAATCTGCAAACAAGATGTTCATGCCCCTGCTTTACAAACCCTTCTGGCTGTACTAAATAAATTTCCTCTTTTAACTCTTTAGTGCCATCGTCACTGCTCAACTTCAGATTCTGCTGCAAAGGTGTCGCTGCTGATCTACACTGATCCATACCAAACCTTTCTAACAGATTCCTGGCATACTTCCCTTGGGTAAGAAAAGTTTGCCCAGTATCTCTGCATACTTCTAGTCACAGAGAGTAATTAAGGCTTCCGAGATCTTTCATCTCAAAAACTTGTGCCATAAGCCTTTTGATTCCTCTGATTAAATCATTTGCATCTCTTGTTATAATCATGTCATCTACATACGAAGAAATTAGAATAATCTGCCCCTGCTTATTGTACTTGGTATACAAATTTGGGTCATTTAAACTTCTATGAAAGCCATACTCTAAAAAGAAAGAATCAACCTTTTCGTACCAAGACCTGGGTGCTTGCTTTAAGCCATATAAAGCCTTTTTCAATCTGCAAACAAGATGTTCATGCCCCTGCTTTACAAACCCTTCTAGTTGTACTAAATAAATTTCCTCTTTTAACTCACCATTTAAAAATGTAGATTTAACATCAAGCTGGTGTAACTCCCAATTATATTTAGTAGCTAAAGAAAAAAGAATTCTAACTGTATTTAACTTTGCTACAGCTGCAAAAGTATCATCAAAGTCTATACCTTCTTGCTGTGAATATCCTTTTGCAACCAACCTAGCTTTTAATTTCTCTATACTTCCATCTGCATTCATTTTTGGTTTAAACAACCATTTACATCCTACGGGTGTTTTATTCTTAGGTAGTTCAACTAAATCCCAAGTGTCATTTCTAAGAATAGATTCTATCTCTTCATTCATTGCCACCCTCCACTCCTTAAATTGACTAGCTTCTTTGTAATTAGTGGGCTCTACAATGCTTAAAACATTTGACATCAAAGCATAGTCTCTCAATTTTAATGGTTTTTGAGTCTTCCTACCAGATCTCCTTGGTAGGGGGCTTACCTCAAATTTGTTTTCTTCAGCTCTAAATGGGCTTGCATTATCACCTTCTTCCTGTTCTTCTTTTTGCTCTTGCTCTCTTTCATCCTCGCTATTTTCATCCATCAACAATGGAATGTGCCAATCATCTCCAATGTCATCTTTCCCTTCCTGTACCTGTTCATGAAACACTACATCCCTGCTTGCAAATATCTTATGAGACTCAGGATTGAACAATTTATATGCTTTAAATTCTGTGCCATAACCAACAAAGATGCATTTAACTACTTTAGGATCTAATTTCTTCCTATCAGCTTTGGGTATATGGGAAAATGCTTTTGACCCAAATACTCTTAGATGATTTACTGCTGGTTTGAATCCATATAGAGCTTCAAAAGGAGTTTTGAAGCCAAGATACCTGGTAGGACTTCTGTTCTTCAAATATACAACAATATTAATAGCCTCTGCCCAAAAACTATTAGATAGATCCTTACCTTGTAACATGCTCCTTGCGCACTCCACTAAGGTTCTATTTTTGCGTTCTGCAATTCCATTCTGTTGTGGTGTGTGTGGCACTGTAAACTGCTGAAGGATCCCGTGAGATTTGAAGAATTTCATGAATTCCCCTAACTTGTATTCTCCCCCTTGATCAGATCATAGAATTTTTATACTCTTACCAAACTGTTTTTCCACCAAGGTTTTAAATCCTATAAAGCACTGGAAAGTCTGACTTTTCTTACTCAGAAAATAAACCCATGAGTATCTAGTGTAGTCATCAGTAAATAACAAAAAATAATACGCTCCACCTAGCGACCTTGTCTCCATAGGTCTGTATATATCAATGTGCACTAGTTCTAAAATATATGTTTCCTTCCTCCTATCATGCACATGAAACTGTTCTCTATGCATTTTACCTAAGGCACAACCATCATAATTTAATTGAATATTACGAAAGATAGGGATCCCCTCAACCATACCTTTTCTCTGCAATAGCATGAGGTCCTGCAAATTTAAGTGACCGAATCTCTGATGCCAGAGTTGTTCGGCAATTGATCCTTCTGCAACCATGGCTCGCTTTGATATACTCTTTACATCTAGTTTGTATAGGCTTCCAACACGCATGCCTATTGCAACTATTTCTTTCCTGCAATCCTTTATCACACAATGAGTCTTGAAGAACTCGACTTGCATATCTTGATCAATTATCATGGATACAGATATCAGATTTTTCTTAATTCCAGGTACATATAAAACATTTTTAAGGTGACTAATTTTTCCATTTGGTAACTTGACTGGAATAACCCCATAACCTTTAATCTCGTATCCACTATCATCTCCTAAATAGATTTTTGATCCGTATGTACTTTCTTCAAGACTATCAAAAAATTCCTTTTTACCTGTCATGTGAGAGGATGCTCCGGAATCGACATACCAAATATCGTCCTCATTGGATGCTGAAAGGGCACAGTCGACTATGAACAGTCGAAATTCATGACTGAAATCTTTATCTTCTTCAACAAAGTATCCTCTGTGCTTTGCACTTGCCTGCTTCCTCTTTGCATCATCAGCCTGCTTCTTAAAGCATACATTCTGTACATGGCCCTTCTTTCCACAATAATAACATTTCTTTACAGGATTATTTGCAATCATACCTTTATATGGACTCTTCTGCGATGTTCCTCCTTTCTGCTGTGATTGTTGCTATCACTGGTTCCCTCTAAATGATCGTCGTTTCGCCATTAGTGCAAGATCATCACTCTGGGGGTTCAAGTTCTGCTGCCGCTCCTCCTCTTGTAGCAAGATCCCTGTCAGATCTTCAAATGTGGGCGCTTTCTCCCTTGCCACCAATCCAGTGATGAACATTTGAAATTCATCTCGCATCCCGTTCAGTGTGATTGAGACAAGATCAGAGTTAGACACCGCCTCTCCGATGTTCCCCAATGCGTCTTTCACATCTTTAATTCATGCAACAAATGCAGTAGCAGTCTCACTTTCGTTCATCCTCATTGAAAATAACTTGCTTTTAAGTGCCATAACTCGGCTTGTGTTCTGGGTCTGATACAGATTTTTAATGGTCGTCCAGATTTCCGCGGACGTTTTACAGTCTCTGATGTGCGGGATAATGTTGTCCTTCACGGACATTTTCAATAAAAATTTTGCCTTGTTCTCTCGTTTATCCTGGTCTTGCTCCTGTGTCCCTGCATTCACCCTCTGCTCATCACCTGTAACTATGGACCAAGCATTCGCACCCTCAAGCAAGGTCTGGATCTTAAACTTCCAGTTCGTGAAGTTAGATCCATCGAGTTTGCCACACTCGTGGAGATAAGATTCCATCGTATTACTCATTCTGATCAGATCTACAAAAATGAATCTACCCAATCAGTAAAAAAAAATCGATACCTGTCAAATCGATTTGTCACTTTTCTGTCACTGATCTGCTGATCTCGTGATCTACCCACTGATTCAGATCTGGCAATATCTGACAAATCAGCAAAATCAATCCCGCTCCGATGAGCAAATTCGTCGTTTTTCAATACAACCGAAAAATCGATCTAATCAAAACTGATCTGATCTGCCTCTCCCGGATAGATCTGCAACTTCTCCGATCTGCTCCCTTCGCAAATCGTCAAACAAAGATGAGGCTTCCCGCAGATCCCCTTGAAGGTGGATTGGCGCGTTCCTGAGCGAAAAAACCGCGCCCAAATAAAATCGGTGCGAGTAAAATTTCCTGGCGCGAGAGATCCGTGATATTCCGCGCCAATCTGGTATTTTGGCGCTGTGGCGCGACTAATGGATGAACAGACGCGCCAAAAGCGCTTCCTGGCGCTACTGTCAGCGCGAAAAGCGTGCCAATCCCCTTCTATTCAGAAAAATTAAAAAACATCCGAGTCTGAGCCAGGTGTTCTGCAGTCCACCTGCTCAATTGAGCACAAAGCTCTTTGTGTACACGCGGCCACAGAGGCACCTCAAGCCACACAGGAAATTCTGCCACAAGGGAAAGCTGGCCACAAAGGCACTTCAGTCACAAGAGGTGATAAAAGATCAGGCTCGCCCAATCTGAGCTCTGATACCAAGATAAAATGTGAATAGAATTGAAAAAGAAGGGGATGTAACTCACAGGTGAGGCCTGCACCTGAAGACTACACTCAGAACAGAGAGATCACTCTCGTACACTCTACATTCAAGAATGAAAGATTACATCACTAAGTGCAACACCAGGAATTAGGAAGTTGTAACCAAACCCCTAAACTCTAGGAACTAATCCTAAACTAGGGAGACCTGTTACAACTTGTGTAACGATTTTCTCCATTAATACAAAATAATATAATTATTTTTAACTAATCCTACAAAGATGGTGTCATCTCTAGTGCTCCCATTTACATGCACCATCCTTTTGGAAAAGACTTTGCAGGCTTATTTGTATAGTGGGGACCTCCCGCTTTAAATTTGCACCAATAAAAATGCATAAGAGAAATTTTGAAGTCTAAAATGGGCCTCCAAAAAAAAATCTACAGCCAAAATCAACTTTATAAGAACCAAATAGGATTCAATATGATGGTGTCATCCATGGGGCATGATTCACCATTTTTGGAGTAAAAGAGTAAAAAGATTAAAAAATAAAAAAACTATTTTTTCAACTCGTATTTTCAAGATATCTCGCTATGGGTTTACTCAAAGTTTGAGTGGAAGCACTCACTGGATGCATAATTTAATTCTTCATATAAGGTGTGATAGACATTTTTGGGCACTGCAACCCCAGTCAAACATGTCCATAAACCAAGGGCTCCTAAGTCCCTAAAAGTGTTGTTCCATACCCTAAAAGAACAAGGTCAGCTAATTACATCATCTCCCAGAAGTTCTCCATTAAAAACTTCTCAGAACTGGTCAAAACTGGACCATCTCACCTGCTCCATGGTCAATGTGTGATGCATCCCACCTAATGCACACGGGAGGTGCGATGCATACTAAAAATCCCTTCTATGGGGTGCGATGGGTGAGAGAGGACAAACAGCAGAGACAGTTTGCGAGGTGGATGATCATGGAATCTTCTAGAAACTTCTCCTGTGACACTTGCCTCTCTGAATTTTCCCAGGGATGAGTAAGAGATCATCAATCTCCATGTGGAATCAAGAACTATCAAGGAGAGGACACTAATCAGAATCCCATAAGCTGAATCACCCTCCCTGCAATCATCTATATATGGATCCCTCATCCCAGAGATCCAGAGGCTGGAATTTTGTATCTTGTAAGGAAGTGTTGTTGGTTTCTTGTTGGAATATCATAGTGTGGGGTGATCTAAGCTTTTCATGAGGTGAAAGAAGGGCTTTCATGATGGAGGGTGATGCTGGGTCAAAACAATTAGTTGTAACTCTTTGCTTATTCTTGATATTAATAACGCTATTCAAGTTTTCCTCCACATTCTAGTATGTTTGATGATATATGCATTTGTGTGGTCAATATACATCTGGTTCTATATTGTTTATGATTTTAGATCTATGTTCTTCGATAGTATTATGCTACTTTGATTCCACAGGTGCTCTTTGAAGCTAGGTAGATGAAGGAGAAGCGGTAAGGATCTGTCAGAAGGGAGAGGAATCGAGCAAGGAACCAAGCGCAATACTAAGGCTGGTGTCCTTCATTCCACTCTCATCTACTTCTCATAAAGGAAAACGAAAGTAGTTTTAGTTTGTTTGTTTCTAAGATATCTACCAATCTTAGTGGGACTAGCAGCTTCGAGTGGAAACTAGATTTCCCGATAACAAAATGGCGACTCCGCTGGGGAGCGAATAGATTGTTTGTTTGTCTATATTTGTTTGCTTTACAAACTTATAGAAGGAGCCTAAAGTCAAGCCATCTAGCCTTCGAATTACATTTGCTATGCAAGTGCAAAGTAGATCAATGCTGCTTCAATCTATCTCCGGGTTTTGTTTATAAACTGAACAATCGATTTGCAAACTTTCTAATTGCCCTAGTGGTGGCTCTAGTAACCTCATTAGATCAGCCCCTGTGATTTCCATTTGTTGTACATCATTTTCTCGGCCTAAATCCCTGAACTGTGCTGCAAATTGTGACCAAGAGCCAAGTAAAGTCTCATCCTGGTACCATCGCACCCTCTCTTCAAGGAAACCAGGATGCATCGCACCTCCCATGTGTAGTAGGTGGGATGCATCCCTATTTCCCTGTGTTACAGGTGCGATGATCAGAAAAGGTTAATTTTGCCTCTAGTTCTTGGTTTTTCTTCACTCTTTTCAGCTCTATTCTGGAGTTTTTCTATCTGTGATCAGTATACCACTGTGGAAACCCCCTTCCTTTCCATCATTCCGCCTCCATTGTGCAAAGAAATGTGAATTTTTTTATGTATTTTCCGCCATTTTCAGTTCTCTTTTACAAAGTAGTAGCACAATCGAACTGTCGTCTTTTGATTTGAAAGTGTCACACGTGTCTTTTTCAGTTAAAGGAAAAAATTCCGTTGTTCTTGATGGTCGATTATATAGTTACTCTTGTATTTGATTTGAATTAGTACTTTTTCAAAGTGTCAAAAACAGTTTTCAATTCAAAATAGTAAAGTTTCGTCATTATCTTCCTTTCGTTTTGAAGATAAATTTGTTAGTACTATCACTTTGAAAGATAATTCAGATTTGTACTTAGCATTCTTTTTGTCATTCACACATTAAGAAATCTGAAAGAAAATACATGCATGTGCATTTGCATTTAGACTGTTTGTTGGCTTGATTTAGGACAACGCATCTAGTGTGTGCTCTCTACTCTATGTTGAAAGAATATCATCTCTCTTTCTTTAGTAGCTAGGATTTTCATCGCAAAAAGAAGATTAAACGATTGTTTATCATCTTAGATTGCATTTTATGAATTGTACATCTACATCACGTGGTGAGCCTGAAAGGAAAATTTCTTATGAAAGATCAACTGTAAAATTAATTTAATGAACCTAAAAATGCTTTGGAACCTAACGCGCAACATCTAGAAGTCTAGGCTAGAGATGTATTCTGGCGTCGTAAAACCTAGTAATTGTCGCTTTCACTGTTGGTTGGGTGATTCCTCCTCTTTGAGACGAAAAGTTCCAATACGAACTTATGCTCCCACGTACCGTCGAGTATATATTGGGAGACCACAATAGGCTATATCCTTTATCCATAGGAAGCCGTGTCTGCTGCCCTATCGATCGCAATGCACTGAACACAACATTCAGGAAGATTGACTGTCGTACCGTAAAAAGTGTTCTGAAGTTTTGTGATTGGTTTGGTAATCCATCTGCCTAGATTTCCAGAGTAGTCTCTTTCGTTCCTTTTTAGACTCCTTAAAGGAAAAGGTCCATCTGAGCACTTGTCACTTCCGGCTCATTAAAAATCAAAGGCGACTAGAGTAATCTTTTGTTTTTTCTTGACTCTTAAAAATTGAAAAAACAAGTTGTGTCAAAGCATCTGAAATTCATTTAATTCAGAAACATTTTCCCCTTTATTTTTAGTTGATCGAGTAATCCGCAATCGTGGAAGAAAGTTAATTGAAACCCCGTCATTCGCGGAGACTTACGAGTCAATCGTCTTTGTCCCCAGAATAAAAACTATTCCGGACAAAGTGAACTCGTTTAACTAGCTCAAAGTCCCCTGGTCAGGTTGGAACAAGTGTTCCAACACCCTCGGAGACTCTGGTTACTCCAAAAATTTCTGGTACCTGGTGGGCTCCAGTATTGTAGCAATAATACTACAACTCCTGGAGCTTCCTATCTCTAATTTTATCAAACCGGTAGTTCGTAACAAACTTGGAAGCGACGGTGCTGTATGCACAAGTACTAGCTCTTGTCGCAGCTGTCACTTGGTCAGCTGGCACAAGTCCGCTAGGGCTCAAGCCAACTTCTATATGTTCTCAGAAGAAGCTTTCTAAATGATGGACGAGGGCTATCTCAAAGGAAATTAACCTACTTTGCAATAATGAAATGAAAGCCAACAAAACAGGGAAACCCTAGTAAACCCTAATCTGACTAGTCTAATCTCTATGATGCAATGGTGGTAGTGCAAACTTCTAGAAATGATGCCATTACTTCAAGTGATATGAGATGCATGAGTTTAAGCTACTTCTACTGAAAAGAACATTGTTTTTGTATTTTTTCTTTATTGGTTGGAGTTATTATGATTTTGTTTCTTATTAGGGTTTGACTGTGCAGGGGTAGTTCGAAGGGAAAGAAAGCTTGGGAAAGGTCAGGAGGGCTAAGAGAGGTTCCAGAGGATCCAAAGCATCATTCCACAGAAGTCCACAACGTTCAGCTGCTCAGCAACCGAGGTTACAGGTTTCTACAGGATGTCTGCAGGGGATCCTACAAGAAGCTTGGGATTTCTACAGGAAGTTTGCTAACTTCTACAGGATGTTCTGTGGTTGGAGTTTTGGGTGATGGAGGAGTGGAGGAGTTGTATGGGTGGATAGGTAGGATGGAAAGGAGCTTAGGATGGCTCAGGGACAGAGATATGAGATGAGGAAAGAGTGCTTGCATCTAGTTGGTGAATGGAAGGGTGGAAGCAATGAAAAGTCCAAAAAGATGGAGCTACATGAACAGTGGAAGTGTTGGAAGGCAAACGATCTGAATAGAGGTTGGGTAGGTGGCTTTAGACGCGGTTGAGAAGAAGAAGAAGATAACAGGGTGATGCAACGCAGTGTAAAGGAAACAAATCTGCACAAAACCAAGAATTCATCAACCTATCCTAACTGTGTTATTAAATCAACGAACAACAATGTATACTTCAGAGAAAAATCGTGCATAGAGTTGGAATGAGGAAATACTGCTCAATATCAGAATGCATGGATGGATCTACAATTGAAATGACTATGTTGCAGCTTGAATGAAAGTGTATGACTGCGTTTTTGGTGGCTGGTACGGTCTACACCTCCAATCTCTAAACAGAGATGGCAGTGAGTGCACTGTCTGCCTTTTCTTGGAGCTCTAATGAATGTTTATCCTCCTACTCTAATCTAAGCAACTAAAAGCACTTGAACTGTAAACTAATCCTACTCAATCATATAAAAGAAATCAAATCAGCAGACTGTAATTCCTAAATGCATGTCAAAACAGAGGAATAAAGTGCTGAAAAGAAAGACAAATAACAATACAAGGAAGAGGAGGTCTATTGCTCTCAGGTTGGGCCCTAACCTGAGAGCTATAGCTCCCTTAAAAACTCAGAATTGAATCAAAAGTTGCCTGTCCTTATTGAATAATCATGAGTCTAATGACATGCCAAAACTGGCTTACAAAGAGCAAAAACCGAGCTGTAGCTCGTGCTTAGAAATTGCAACAGTAGTTCAAAAGTTCAAAAAAGATCCTATCAAAGGCTACGGCCTTAATATTTATACATGATGAGGATCAAGCTGGCTTCCTCAATTAATGGAGCTCGGTTGTCCAACTAAAAGTTAAACTGTTGTTCCTGTAGAACCCGTTGGCTGCCTTTAAGCTCGGTGGGGAGAGCTGTTGGAGCTCGGAGTTAGGGTGGAGATCATGAGGGAGGTTATTTAAGGCTGTAGACAACCTCCCTATAAACCTGCAATGCCACCTTTGCTATCTCCTTGTCTCCTTCTGCGTGGTCTTTGCTCCCTTTAATGCCAAAAAACCTGAAATCATCATGTATTAGCCACATAGATATAATGCCTGCCCTTCTTCCTACAAATAACACGAATATACCAAGAAATGAATGCATAAGTGATAAAAGATGAAGGGTTGAGCAAGGTAAGTAGGCCAAATGAGCCCAATTTGTTACCAAAAATTGGGGCTCATCATCACCCCCCAGCTAAAATATTTGCTCATCCTTGAGCAACTTAGTCCAAATCTTCATCCTTCATTGCTTTTA
The DNA here is from genome assembly GCA_031772625.1 of Pinus tabuliformis. NCBI lineage: Eukaryota > Viridiplantae > Streptophyta > Pinopsida > Pinales > Pinaceae > Pinus > Pinus tabuliformis. The sequence continues at coordinate 559,799,757 of CM062806.1, forward strand.
CTACTTCCCTTACATCCCAAGCCTCTGTGGTAGTGTCCTCCTTGCTGATATGAAACCCAGCTTTCCTGTTCACCTCTTCCCATTGTTCACTGTCATCCTCCTCTGTGCTGCCTTCAGTCAATCCTAGCAGCAGTGGTGGGCTGAGTTTAAGGCCAATCCAGCTGGCCTGGAGGCTTTGCATGGATTTCTTGTAAAGGTCTACCCTTACCAAAGCTTCCCTCATCCGAGTTGGGGTATGGTACTCTCAGATTTTCAAACTGTGTGCCAAGGTATTCCATTTGCGTGTGCATGCTTGGGCAGCATTTTCTCCTAATAGTCTTTCCATGTCTTCAAAATGAGCTATGGCTTGGGCCTGTTGGTCCATAAATCTCAAGGAAGTTGTGGGATCAGTAGACAAGTGTTGGTGTGTTGAGATGAGTGCAACTGGATCCTCTGGTTCTGCTCGAATGAACAATGGCTCGTTCAATTCTCGGTTCATGACCGATTTTGGTTCAGCTGCTCTTTGATCCTCATGGTTCAACCATGAAGCGAACACCATCAATTGCATATCACCCAAGGCAGTATTGGGATCCCAGGAAACTTCATTAGGCAAGGCCAAATTGTGGAGGTAGAACTCTGCTAATTTGGCTTTATCTTCTGACGGACTAGTAATGCACAACTCAGAAAATTGTTGTGGGCCTTGGATCTGAGAAATACCTCTTTGTGCCAAGGTATTTATTTGGAACTGCAGCCATTGGTCTTTCAAGTACAAACCATAGGATTTTGCAGGTTGTCTGCACTGTATTGTCTCCATGGCCCAACTGGCCATGCAGGCCAGTTGTGCTTCCTTTTGCTGCAGCTGTTATTTTAGAGCTTGCACTTCAATTTGTGCTTGCTGTTCTGCTTCCTGTAGAAGTGTCATTGGCTCCTCAAGACCGGTGGTCAGCTCCTTTTTGCCTTTTTGTTCTTCTGTGGTGTCTTTGGAGGATGTACCCGCCCCTGCCCTCAGCTCCTGTAGCTGCAATCTTAGCTTCTGGTTTTCTTCCTGTAGGTACACTCTTTGGCAATTAGCCACATGTTTAGCCATGGCGAATTCACTCCTGACCTCCTTGAGTTGCTCTTGTAAGGGACCTATGTCCGCCACACCCTTTGACTTGGCGATCTTCATCCATGTGTGGGTACGGACTCTTTCTTCCTCTAATGCAAAAAACAGGGGTACAGTAAATTTCTGCGGTATGATTTTGCCCGCCTCTAAAAAGGTGTAGTATGAACTCAGACTAGGCTGAGGGCTGGGCTCTGGTATATGTTCTTTTTCTGCCTCTTTAGGTGGCTCTACCTCACCCTCCCTTGGTGGTGATGAGGGTCCTTCTCCTTCCCTCTTCTCTGTTTCCTGTAGCCGGGCCAGAGTGTCCTGTAGAACATTTTCAGCCTCCTGTAGCCGAGCTTTTTCAGTCAACAGGTCTAACCTTTCTTGCCACGTATTTTCCTCTGGGCTCCCCTTCTCATAGGTGACTGTTATCCTTGAGGGGGACTTTTCCTTGGGAGAAGTAGGGGTATCTTCAATGACAATCGGGCTGCTGGACGAAGGCTGTGGCTTGCCCGTTTTTATCCTAACACTTCTTCAAGCTTTAAAGTATAGAGGGGTCTCCCTCTTTCTCTTTTCTTTTGGCTTAGGTGGCGTGCTGAGGCCAGCCAGTACAGCTACTGCCTCCCTTGCTAGAGTGTCCGCCTTCTTCTCCTTGGGTTTCACCTTTTCAGGGCTTCCTATAGAAGACCCTGTTTTAGCCAATTTCGGGCTTCATGTAGAAGCCCCTGTTTCGGTAATTTTCGGGCTTCCTATAGAAGACCCTTTTACTGTTTTCGGGCTTCCTGTAGAAGCCTGTTTCTGCTTTCCTGTAGACACAGGTGTCGCCACCTTGGCTTGCTTTGCTGCATGGGTTTTGCTTTTTGGTTTGGTTGCGGGTGCTGATGAGGTACTTGTGCTGATGTGGACCTTCTCAGCTTTGTCCATTCTGCTCTGCAACCTTTTCTCTCTTGCTGACAAGATGGGTGTGTCACCTTTTTCCTCGGCATCCTTTTTCTCATGCTTCCTCCTTTGTTCTTTCTTCTGCACTGTGGTCGGGGTCTTCTGGCCTGTTTCTTTCTTTTCTGCGGCCACTGCTTCTTTTTCCTCACTATTGGAGGAACCACTTTCCTCGGTCAGCATCCTTATGTCTCCATCTCTTGTCAAATTTCTGAATGATTCCCATGAAAGGGGAACCTTATATGAATGTAGCGCATCCTCCACGAGAAGTTTGATCAATCCATGGTGGGCTACCTGATCTGGTATGCCTTCTTTTAACTTTGTGGCACACTCAATTAGAGACTGTAGCCGGAAATAAGGAATGCTCAGTTTGTTTTCTACAGGAAGATCAATCTGGTGTCTCAATTCAGTGAGCAACCTGAAGTGATACGCATACACGATGCTAAAACAGCCTTCACAGGTTATATACTTCATGATTTGCAGGCTAACTTCATTCCATGGTGGCAGCAAGCTGGTTTTTCGCACCCCATTTTTGTCCTCTGTGAATTCCTCCTTAGGTGGAAAGAATTCTTTCTTTGCCTGTTGGCTCAACTTCCTTTCTTCCTTATCCCATGGCAAACCCATTGGAAGTTCAGTAATTCGACTGATATATTGCGGGGTGAGCTTGAGGCTTAGGCCCCTGCAGTTCACGGTGGCTAGTGTTTTGGGTTTCGGCCTCAAGGCTTGTAAAAATTCTTCTGTCACTTCGTCGTCATGACCCTACAACTTGTCACAAAAGGATATCCATTGTGCCCGTGTGAAGCGCTCCACCACCTCCTGGTTTTCTCTTAATTTTGATGAATCAGTGGGTTCCCGTCTAATAAACCCACCCGACATGATAAAAACTGTTGCTAGAGGTGGCGAATGCGGAAGAAGTTTAGCTTATTGGGACTGAGCGTAGAATTACGCTTCCGTCGTGCAAATAATCCACAAAACTTATCCCTGAGGACCTTAACATAGTTTAATTCACTGACAGCCTGTAGAACGACATTCTATGCACAGCAGACAACAATTTCAACCATTTCCTACAACCAAACTGTAGACGACGATTCTGCCACCTTTAAAAACCAATTACATGGAGAGTTCAGGGTTACCTTTTTGTCTGCCACCTTTTTATGTGAGGAACTCGCCTTCTTGTAGAAACATCTTTCCTGTAGGAGCAGCTTTCCTGTAGGAGCAACTTTCTTGTAGGAGCAATGCGTGATTCCTGGGGAAGACTGCAGTTGGTCTGCGCTCTCGGTGGTGCTTCTCAGCCGTTCTGATAGCCAAAGGCTCGGAGTTTCGAACTGCAGAGGGATCTGAATGTTCACTCGAGGTTCAAATGGCGAATGATAAATGCATGCGGCCAATCTAGCCGATTAGATTTGAATCGGCGGAATCTGTGGCGCGGGGGTGAGCTGTCCCCGTCGGACCGTTGGATGACATCGTTCCATCATTTATCTACGAGTTCACTTACTATCGCATCATCCCTTCAGCATTTCCGCCATCGTTTCTTCTGCTAAATCTGTTTTTTCCGACGGGGATTGTTCTCACGTGTGTGCTGATCATTCCTTTTGTCACGGCCGCCACCCAAACATCTGACTGGACCATTAACTGGTCGACGTGGCCAGTCAACTGACCATACAGCCGCTCAACCCATTCACTTTACACTTTGCAAATAATTCAAAGTAAAATTCATGCGATCTGACGGAAGAAAGGGTCAAGACACTTACCTGCGCGGCTGCAACACGTTTTTTTAGGTTTTGGACAATGATGAATGGATCTATCTGCTACTGGTAAATTTGCATAGGCCCAGAGGTTCACGTTTACAGGCTGCCGACGATGGAGTTGATGCTTGGCTGCATGCATCCACGTTCATTGCATATGGCCAGCGCCTTGAATAGTATACACTCTAGCGGGCTTAACTGTTACAGGACTCCCGCGGGATGTCTTGTAACAGTTCTTCCTCCTTGGGTGCATGCTGCACGACGAAGGATCTGGCCTCCCGATCACGCTCCCAGGGCTTCTGGATGACTGGGCTGGATATGGTATGAGATCTCAGAGTTTTTTCATTTAAAAATTGCTTTTTCTTGAGAACTCATCGATCTGCTTTGCTGGTGCAGGTAACTTCGTTGCATGTCGACAAGGATGGCAGGACGAGTTGACAACAATGTGCAAGGGAGATAACAATAGCTTGCATGCGTCCAAACCGATCCTTAGTTGTTAGATTTCCTCATAAAATGGATTCTGGGCTGTCCTGAACTTCTACAGGAAGTTTTCTGTAGAAATACAGAGCTTCCTGTAGGAAGGTTGCGTTTCCTGTAGAGAGTCTGCACCTTCCTGTAGAAAATCTGCATCTTCCTGTAGAAAATCTGCATCTTCCTATAGAAGACTGAAGCTGTGATAAAATTGCGCATACTTTGGAGAAAATGAGTATTCTTGGGGGAGGTGCTCGTGAGGTCTCCTGACAGCATGATAAGGACCCTTAGCTTTGAGTTGAGAGGCTTCCTCTCCTCCATAGAACACCTGCAACTTGCATGCAATTTTACATTATGAATTTGCTGATCTTGTTTTTTTTCTTAATGTTTTTTTTTTTTTTTTCTTTTTTTTTTGAAAGATAACAGGGGCGCCTCAATAAGGTTTTCACCCTTTCCATCTGCCCTGAGCGCCTCAAAGAGGTTTTCACTCAAGGATCTTTTTCCAATCTCTTTTTTTTTTTTTTTTTTTGAAAGACAATAGGGGCGCCTCAATGAGGTTTTCACCCCTACCACCTGCCTTGGGCGCCTCAGAAAGGTTTTCACCCAAGGATCTTTATTATCTTTTTCTCTTTTTTTTTTCCTTTTTTTTTAGATATTTCAGGGTATGCCCAAAGGAGAGGCAGAACCCTTCTCTATGACCAACACTGATTTCTCCATAGTTTTGATGAACTCTTGTCTTGAGAGAGGCTTCCTGTAGATCTTCAATCGATGCCCATTGACAAGCATGGGGATGGCTTCCTCATCAATGGTCCGAATAAGAACAGATCCATTGTCATGACATTTTTCCACTGCATATGGTCCTAGCCATCTGGTTCTAAGCTTTCACTTGAAATCTTTGTATCCGGAGTCATACAACAAAGCCCAATCTCCCGGCTGGAATTTCTTGTCATGGAGATGTTGGCCATGCCACACCTTTCTCTGAAGTTGAACCACTTCTGAGTGAAGGAGGGCCTGCATTCGGTGCTCATCCAGTCCATTCAACTGCAATAACCTTTCTTGTTGTGCATGGCTGAGATCTAGGTCCAGCTGAGCTACCATCCTCAAAGTGTTGTATTCAAACTCAATGGAAAACAAAGCTTTCTTCCCATAGACCAGCTCATAAGGTGTGAAGCCGGTGGTGGTCTTCCAGGTGGTGTTGTAAGCCCATGTGGCCTCAACCAGGCGATCTGCCCAGTCTTTTCTGCTGCTGCTCACCACCTTAGTCAAGATCACTTCTAATGCTCTATTGGTGACTTCCACCTGCCCATTTGCTTGAGGGTGATAGGGGGTGGAAGTCCTATGCTTGATCTTGTGGTGAGCTAGTAAGTCTTCAACCAGGTTGGATGTGAACTGGCTCCCTTCATCGGTGACTAGCTCTCTTGGGTAGCCAAACTTGTAGAAGATGTTTTCTCTTAAGAACTCAGCCACGTTTTCTTCTGTTGCTGCTTTGATTGCTTTAGTCTCTGCCCACTTTGTCAGGCAGTCAGTACACACAATGATGTAAGACCTTTGCCTCGAAGGAGGGTTGATTGGACCCACAAAGTCCATGCCCCACTTCTCAAATGGCTCAAGAGTCACTTGAGGTTGGAGAGGCATCTCATCCCTTTGAGTCGGTTTCCCCATTCTTTGGCATTGGTCACATTGGCTGATATATCTTCTGACATCTTGATGAAGTGTGGGCCAATAGTAGCCTACCTGTAGGATCTTGAAGGCAGTTCTATTTGCTGCAAAACGTCCTCCACAAGGCCCATCATGACAGGTGAGGAGGATATCAAGGACTTCCTCCTCCCTTACACAATGCCTTAAGATCTGATCGAGGCCAAGCTTGAACAGATTGCCCCCGATCCAAGTAAATGAGGCACTTTTTCTGATGATTCTGCTCTTCTCTCTTGAAGATAGGTGCGGAGGGAACTATGCTGAAACAAGGTAGTTTGCTATATTAGCAAACCATGGAGAGAGTGCTGAGATAGAAAACAGATGTTCATCGGGCATCTGGTCATCCACTGTTCCATCCTCATCTGCAAACAAATCCAATCTAGATAAAAAGTGAGCAACAACATTTTCTTTACCTGGTTTGTCAACAATGGTCAAATCAAACTGCTACAACAAAAGTAACCATCTAATATTACGAGCATTCACATCTGGTTTATTCATTAAATATCTAATTGCAGCATGGTCTGTATGTACAAATGTTTGATAGCCAGTGATATAGTGTCGGAACTTGTTCAGTGCATGGACCACAGCCAAAAACTCTTTCTCAGTTACAGTGTAATTCAACTCAGCTTTGGACAAGTTTTTACTAACAAAGTAAATGGCATATGGAAGTTTTTGTTCAACTTGTCCTAAAGCTGCACCTATGGCTTTGTTCGAGGCATCAGTGTGGATGTGGAAAGGTAGGGCCCAGTTTGGACCTCTCAGGATTGGGGCTGACACCAACTTGTCCTTTAATTCATTCAAAGCCCTCTGACAATCATTAGTCCACTTAAACTCCACATCTTTTGCCAACAGGCCAAACAATGGCGAGGCTAGCTTGCTGAAGTCCTTAATGAATCTCCTGTAATACCCTAATAATCCTAAGAAACTCCGAACATCCCTTACCTTTTGAGGAGGTGGAACCTTCTTGATGAGAGCAATTTTTTAGGATCCACCTGTAACCCTTAGCAAGAAATGGTATGGCCTAGCACGGTCCCTTCAGTCATCAGGAATTCAAATTTTTCAGGACTAAGGGACAGGTTCATCTCAATGCATTTGGTTAGGACTTTTCCCAGATTGGACAATGCTTCCTGGAAATTGGCCCCATAAGGAGTGAAGTCATCCATATAGATTTCCACTGCATCATGGACCAGCTCCGAGAAGATGCTCAAGACAACTCTCTGGAAGGTAGCAGGAACATTGCATAGCCCAAAGCGAAGAACTCGGTAGGCAAAGGTACCCCAAGTACAAGTGAAGGTGGTCTTATCTTGGTCTTCCGAGCTGATTTGAATCTGGTTGTACCCGCTAAACCCATCCATGAAAGAGAAGAACTTCTTTCCTACCAGTCCATCCAACACTTGATCTATGAAAGGTAGAGGGAAATGGTCTTTCTTGGTAGCTTTGTTCAGTTCTCGGTAGTCCACACAGATTCTCCACTTCCCATTCTTCTTGGGAACCAACACCAGAGGGGACACCCATTCACTACCTGAGATGGGGTAAATGAATCCGGTATCCAACAGTTTTTGCAATTCTTCCTTGACAATGTCCTTAAGGGCTGGATTCATTCTCCTCTGAGGTTGCCTAACCGGTTTGCAACTCTCTTTGATGTATATGTGATGGGTACAGACCGAGGGATGGACTCCTTTCATCTCCTTATAGCTCCAAGCAAAAGCATCTAGGTGACTGGCCAACAGGCTACACAACTCCTTTTCCTGGGAAAGAGATAGGGAGGAGCTGATCTTTAACGTTCTCTCAGGGCCGAACTCCACATTCTTGACTTTGGGAGTGACAGGGTTGGTCGTACAAAGATCCACTAAGGTGCTGGCTTGGGAATCCTCCACCAATTTCTCTAAGGAGAGTGCACTGGAAGGTGGATTATGGATCAAGGTCTCAATCAAGTCATCCTCGGTTGGGGGGTCTCTTCTAGTGGTATCTAGGGTGCACAAAGGTGCTGAGTACACTTCATCCTCTTCTCCTTCCTCCAACCAAAGTGGTAAGTCATGCTCTAAGGAAGGTTGGGCAGGAGGATATAGGACTAGCTGCTTGGACATAGGACCATTCTTGATGGTCATATTTCCTGCACGATAATTTATGTAAGCATTTGTAGTGGATAACCAAGGCCTTCCCAAAATAAGAGGATATCCAGTAAGCTTTGCCTTGGGTTGCAGCACCAAGAAATCTGCAGGGTATTCCCAAGAGTTGACAGAGACCAAGACATCCTCCACAATCCCTTCGGGAGTCACAGTGGAGCGATCTGCTAGTTGCAGAACTGTCGAGGTCTTCCTCAAGGAACCCTAAAGATTGAGTTTGAGCATGGTATCCCTGGTCATCACATTAATGGCAGCCCCCAAATCAATCAAAGTGTGAGGTATGATGATGCCATTGATGTGGACATCTACTACAGGACTCCCAGGATCTAGATACTTTGGGCAGATGACTTGTCCTAACATAAGGTCAGACAGTTGTCCTAAGACATTGATGGTTGAAGCATCTCTCTTTCGCCTGCCTGGGTGTTTGAAACACTTTTCCTTAACCAGTTTGTTGTATATTGGTACATCCTTGATGGCTTGGAGAAGTGGTATTTTCACACACAACTGCTTGAGCTCACCCAGAAGCTCATCCTCCTCTAGGTTGGGTTGTGTGGTGGCTGTTAATCTCTCAGGAAAGGGTGGAATAGCCTTTGGTTCACTTTCCTGTTTATCTTCCTCATCCTCTGGGGGAGGAGGTTGGCGATCTGGAAGAGTCTTGCCAGATCGAAGATTGATCTCCTAGATCTCCACAACATAAGTAGGGCATGATGTTTCCCCAGTGTATACCTGCTGGGCCTGTCTATTGTTGGGGTTCGGGTTCGGTTGGGCAGGTATTTGAGGTTGCCTTGGAGGAGCAGGAGGTAATGGTTGAGGTTGAACTGGTGGTGGAGGCAAAATGGCAGGAGGAGTGTTGTATTGGGGCCTCCACCCCGACTGAGGTGCATTCCACTGAGGCTGTGGCTGGGCCGGTGAGTGATAAGAATGAGTAGTGGGTTGAGTAGGGTACTGAGGTGGATAAGACCATGGAGGAGGCATAGACCAAGAAGGATGAGCAGGGGGACCCCAGGAAGGCATAGGAGTCGATTAGTTGGGGCTGTAATAAGCTTGAGGTGCCCCTTGCATCCCCTGTTGGTAAGTTCTAGGTCCTTGTGGCCTCCTTTGGTTGAGGTAATAGAGAGGTTCAGTGGGAGCTTCTGTCGCTTGGTACATGGCTTTAAATCCAGGTAAGGTTGGACATTGGTTTGTGGGATGGTCCTCCTCACAAACGAAACACACTTCAACCGAATGCAATGGACATTCGTTCTTAGGGTGTCCCTTGGTACATCTAGGACAGAAGATAGCCAAGGCTCTCTCAGCTCTTCCCTCTTCTGCTGGATCCTGAATGTCTCCAGTTGCATGGAAATGGTCTGTCTCACCTCACTCTTAAGATCTCCCAATTGATTTGGAAACTCATGTTTGGAGAAAGGGACACCAGTTGAGAGGAGGTTTCCTCTACCTCATTTCCGAGTGGCCCTGGAGTGGTTTCTAAACACAGTCTTGATATCCTCATAAGGCAGTTGGTAAATGTCCCCCCCAGCTAACATGTGAAGGGTATCTAAGAGGTCTTCAGGGACTCCTCGGAGCAGGACCAACTTGAGGGATTCAGGGTCAAGTGTGCACCTGACCCGCTTATAGCTAAGTTGGAACCTCTCCTCATAATCCTCTAAGGACTCATCATTTCCCATGGTCATCCGAAAGATTTCTCCCTTGGTTTCCTTGGACCTACAGTAATCCCGGTACTTGGTATTGAAAGCTTGCTGCATCTGAGCCCAAGTGGTGATACTATTCCCAGGTAAGCCCATGAACCAACGTAATGCTGCATCCTTAAGAGTGGAAGGGAAGAGTTTTAGCTTCTGCTCATCTTCAATATAGTCATAGGTTCTACAAAGGACAACAAACTCAAACAGGAAGGTATCAGGATCTTCAGTAGTCAGTCCGTGGAAGTGAGGTAAAGCGGAGGGGCTAATGTTCTTCATTTTCATCTCTCCATTGGTCTCTCGGATGGGGAAGGCACCTTCTATTCTCTCATCTTCTCTTCTATTGTCAGCCATAGCTTCAGATGGGATGGTCTCTAATTCTTCTTTTGCTATAGGATCTTCGTATATCTCAGGAGGTTCACCTATAGGTTCTTCTGGATCACTGTCACCGAAGAAGAGAGAAGGGTGACTCAATGATGTGGTGGGGGTGTTGGGTAAGAATTTGGCTGTTTATCTCGATTCCTACGAGGTATGAAATGGAAAGACTTTTTTTTTTCTTGCTTTTGTTTTTTCTGTGGTACCTGCAAAACTGAAACAGATGGATCTACAACTAACTATAAAGATGCAGAATTAAATTGAAAGCAGGAAAGAACTAATCTACTTTGCTTCAAATGAAATTGCAGGAATGGAAATGCTAGTCTACGCTTGCAGAATTGAAACACTAATCTACGCTTGCAGAAATGAAATGCTAATCTACGCTTGCAGAAATGAAATTGTAGAAATGAAATGATAATCTATGAAAGCAGGAAATGCTAATCTATGAAAGCAAGAAATGCTAATCTATGAAAGCAGGAAATGTCTATGCTACTTTTGCAGAATGGAAATGAAATAAACTACTTGGCAGAAGGCAAGAGTAAGAAAATAGAAGAAAAGCAACAATTACTAATACTCTGACGCTTCCCCGGAAACGGCGCAAAAAAGATGGTGGGCTCCAGTATTGTAGCAATAATGCTACAACTCCTGGAGCTTCCTATCTCTAATTTTATCAACCCGGTAGTTCGTAACAAACTTGGAAGCGACGGTGCTGTATGCACAAGTACTAGCTCTTGTCGCAGCTGTCACTTGGTCAGCTGGCACAAGTCTGCTAGGGCTCAAGCCAACTTCTATATGTTCTCAGAAGAAGCTTTCTAAATGATGGATGAAGGCTATCTCAAAGGAAATTAACCTACTTTGCAATAATGAACTGAAAGCCAACAAAACAGGGAAACCCTAGTAAACCCTAATCTGACTACTCTAATCTCTATGATGCAATGGTGGGAGTGAAAACTTCTAGAAATGATGCCATTACTTCAAGTGATATGAGATGCATGAATTTAAGCTACTTATACTGAAAAGAACATTGTTTTTGTATTTTTTCTTTAGTGGTTGGAGTTATTATGATTTTGTTTCTTATTAGGGTTTGACTGTGCAGGGGTAGTTCGAAGGGAAAGAAAGCTTGGGAAAGGTCAGGAGGGCTAGGAGAGGTTCCAGAGGATCCAAAGCATCATTCCACAGAAGTCCACAATGTTCAGGTGCTCGGCAACCGAGGTTACAGGTTTGTACAGGATGTCTGCAGGGGATCCTACAGGAAGCTTGGGATTTCTACAGGAAGTCTGCTAACTTCTACATGATGTTCTGTGGTTGGAGTTTTGGGTGATGGAGGAGTGGAGGAGTTGTATGGGTGGATAGGTAGGATGGAAAGGAGCTTAGGATGGCTCAGGGATAGATATATGAGATGAGGAAAGAGTGCTTGCAGCTATTTGGTGAATGGAAGGGTGGAAGCAATGAAAAGTCCAAAAAGATGGAGCTACGTGAACAATGGAAGTGTTGGAAGGCAAACGATCTGAACAGAGGTTGGGTAGGTGGCTTTAGATGCGGTTGAGAAGAAGAAGAAGATAACAGGGTGATGCAACGCAATGTAAAGGAAACAAATCTGCGCAAAACCAAGAATTCATCAACCTATCCTAACTGTGTTATTAAATCAACGAACAACAATGTATACTTCAGAGAAAAATCATGCATGGAGTTGGAATGAGGAAATACTGCTCAAGATCAGAATGCATGGATGGATCTACAATTGAAATGACTATGTTGCAGCTTGAATGAAAGTGTATGACTGCGTTTTTGGTGGCTGGTACGGTCTACACCTCCAATCTCTAAACAGAGATGGCAGTGAGTGCACTGTCAGCCTTTTCTTGGAGCTCTAATGAATGCTGATCCTCCTACTCTAATCTAAGCAACTAAAAGCACTTGAACTGCAAACTAATCCTACTCAATCATATAAAAGAAATCAAATCAGCAGACTGTAATTTCTAAATGCATGTCAAAACAGAGGAATAAAGTGCTGAAAAGAAAGACAAATAACAATACAAGGAAGAGGAGGTATATTGCTCTTAGGTTGGGCCCTAACCTGAGAGCTATAGCTCCCTTAAAAACTCAGAATTGAATCAAAAGCTGCATGTCTTTATTGAATAATCATGAGTCTAATGACATGCCAAAACTGGCTTACAAAGAGCAAAAACCGAGCTGTAGCTCGTGCTTAGAAATTGCAACAGTAGTTCAAAAGTTCAAAAAAGCTCCTATCAAAGGCTACGGCCTTAATATTTATAAATGATAAGGATCAAGCTAGCTTCCTCAATTAATGGAGCTCGGTTGTCCAACTAAAAGTTAAACTGTTGTAAACTGTTGTTCCTGTAGAACCCGTTGGCTGCCTTTAAGCTCGGTGGGGAGAGCTGTTGGAGCTCGGAGTTAGGGTGGAGATCACGAGGGAGGTTATTTAAGGCTGTAGACAACCTCCCTATAAACCTCCAATGCCACCTTTGCTGTCTCCTTGTCTCCTTCTGCGTGGTCTTTGCTCCCTTTAATGCCAAAAAACCTGAAATCATCATGTATTAGCCACATAGATATAATGCCTGCCCTTATTCCTACAAATAACACGAATATACCAAGAAATGAATGCATAAGTGATAAAAGATGAAGGGTTGAGCAAGGTAAGTAGGCCAAATGAACCCAATTTGTTACCAAAAATTGTGGCTCATCAGTACCCCTGCCTTTACAGAAGAAGTTCCACAGCCACAAGAGAATAGTAAAACTGATCCTAGTGTGAAGGTAAACACTTCTATACCTGAACCGACTACATCCATAGATGATTTGAAAGGTGTTGTTCCCCAAACATTAGTCGCTGCAGAATCTATACCTTCTTTGACACCAGAAATATTTTACGGACCTGACGGTCTACCTCTTTCACCCGATTTGATTGCTATAGAAGAGATTGTAGAGGATCCACCATCTAGTACTCCATCGCAATTTGGAGTAGGGGTCACTCTATATCCTTCTTCATCAGAAATTAGTCTACCATTATCGGAAGTTCCTGTAGAATCGCTAGGAAAACTTATGGATAGACTAGATATGTCTGAACAACCATCGATATCTAGGATTGTGTCATCTGACACAGCAGCGGTAGAACTTCCTATTGCTACTCCAACAATGTTCGCTGGCATACTGTCTGTCGCAACTAGCTCTCAATCACTAGATGGGATCCATCCAGGGGTTGTTTCGACGGTATGGCCTGTTCCCGTTTGTTCTTCTGGAATAATATCTGGAATCTCTTATGTTGAGTCTCAACAAATTGATCCTTCGCAATGTCAATTTGGGCAGTATGGTCCTCAAAGCCAAATAATTCCCTTAAGCACCGAATTACCGCCGTATGGGGGGCAATATGCCCTTTCAATGTCTCTTCCAGGAGGTCAAACATATGAGAGTTCCCAACAGAATTCAGGCTATGCTGGAATTACATCCAGTGGTTGGATGCCAATACTGCGTCAACAACCAAGAGTTGTATACTCAATGCAACAAAGTATGCCTATGTCAAATATTCCCACTACACCAGCTATTGTGACGGTGTCGCAAGTACAAGCGTTACCTATTGTATGCCAACCTCAAGTCTCTCAGGTCGCAATCCAACAACCCCTTGTCCCTACGACGCCACCACAATCATCAGTTAGTGGCTCCTTAACTAGAGTGACCCAGGCTCAAACGGGTACCATTACCCCTCATCTCAGTCAAACAACCAGTATTGGGCAACAACACATGGTCTCACAACCATGGCTGGTGCAATATCAACAACCACAATTCCAACAAGTTTACCAAGGATCTGAGCACCAAGTCTTTGCGAGTAATGGGCAGCCCTATATTCAAAATGGGCAACATCAACCATTTCATAATGGTTATGCCCATCAACCTTATCAAAGTTATCAACATCAAATGCACTATGCTAGTATGCAAAGACCCACTACTCAGGAAATCCCATCTTATCCTGGGTACGCTTCGCCAAACCTGAATCAACAGTCGCCCTTCGTGGCAACTTTAGAGTTACTAGATCTAAACCGGTTAACGAATGATCCAATCGCCTACGCCCCTTGGTGGCCAACGATTCCTCACAAATTTCCGTTAGATATTCCTAAAATTAATGCAAATTTGGGTGAAGACCCGTCGAATCATGTGATGACCCTTCACCTGTGGTGTTCATCTAACACCCTAAATGATGATTTGATCAGGCTTCGCCTTTTTCAAAGAACATTAACTGGTCCGGTATCAAAATGGTATATCGAATTGCCTAAAGCATCGTTTGATAACTTTAGTGCCCTAGCCACAACCTTTTTAACCCATTTTCAGTTACCTATAAGGTACGAAAAGGGAACAGAGCTCCTTACAAAATTCAAGAAAACGACGGCCACTCACATATTTGATCATATTCATGAGTGGATACGTCTTCGTAGAATGGTAAAAACATATGTTCCTAATCAACTATTGGCTAAATGGTTTATTATGTCATTGTTACCTTCTATTACAGAAGATGTGGCAAAGGGAGGAGTCATCACTGAAGAGCAAGTAATTGCTCGTGCACAATATCTAGACTTGATCTATACTCAGTCTGGCACGCTCTACGATACAATCCTTGATGCTCCTATACCGGAATTTTCCATTCCTTCATCTCCTAAATCAAACAAAGACTCTCATGTCGGGGACGGCATGATAGGAATGACTAGCACGAAAACCATAAAGGCCAAGTCGAAAAGGTCCGTATGGTTCCAAGTCAAAATGCAAATGAAGAACTTCTCGCCTTGGAAGTAAATTCCGTATCGACTGACAAAGGCAAAGAAACCAAGCAACCTAGAGGCAAGAAGAAAAAGAAAGGGAAGAAGAAAAAACAGGAGGAGTCGTCCCCTGAAAAATCTTCTGCAAACCCTTCTGGAGATAGGAAACCAAAAATTCCATGCCTAATATGTGATGAGGATCATTGGACAAGAGAATGTCCGTATAAAGCTGAGCTTAGAAAGTTCTTCAAGAATTCAAAAACCTTGCCAGTATTGACGGAACCATTTCCAAATCCAGGAACAAATCTGGTTGCTAGTGACAATGCTTCCCCGTCCCAAGTGCTAATGTTGTCGGTTTCAAAGCAGCAAAATGATGCTTTGATATCGACAAGGAATAAAGATTACGGGAATCCACAGCTGTCGGACAACAAGGCCAATGATCAACCCAGTAGTTTGAAAACAACTTCGACCGAAGTTGTGCGACCCATCATTCCTGAACTAACGATAAAGCCGCCAAAGGGAGTAGTACACAATCGACATTTAATCCTCGTGCCAGAGCAGCATAGCATTATAATATAGTGGAGGATCTAGCCCAATCACCATCCGCCATGTCGACACTTGAGGCACTACAAAATTGCCCCTCCAAAAAGCAGTCTTTATTATCAGCGATAGGTGGGATTGACCCAACGAATTCCAATCTTGTGTCCTTTAATCACAAAGGATATGACCCTCAGTTACCAGCTCAACTAGCTTTCCTCATTCAAGTGAAAGCCCTCAACAAAAATGTTCATTGAACAATTATTGATGAGGGGGCATCTACATGTATTATGTCGATGAGTTGCTGGAAAACTTTAGGATCTCCACCCTTTTCGCGATCTTCGACAACATTAAAAGCATTTGATGGATGAACATACACCCCATATGGGATTTTAAGTAACTTGCAAGTTGAATTGGGGGGAAAAATAGTAGAAATAGATGTTGAAGTAATTGACGGAAACCTCGATTACAACATCCTACTCGGAAGGCCCTGGATATATGCTATGGCAGCCGTTGTGTCGACCTATTTTAGGAAGATTGCATTTCCCTTTCAAGGAGGAATTACAATCGTCGACCAACAAACTTTTCTCCCCAACAGTTCACAACTTACGGGAAGCATTCCGATGATCCATGGAAGCCCTCATTCACTTCAAAATATCGGAGTAGGCCTACTAAAATACCCTATATTAATGGGGACTTTTTCCCTACTGCCTCCAATAAATCTAGTGGAAGTGGCAATGGTGGGAACCTGCAATATGATATTTTCTATTCAAAAGATCTCTGAAAATGATATTAACATGGATCATCTACAGGTATTGCCTCCAAGCCTAATAGAAATTTGCTAGCAATCAATGTTTTTGGCATGGGAGGCAAACCCAAATCAACGCTCATCAAGTGTTTGGATAGATAGGTCTAAGGAATATGGTGCCCCTTCAGATCCTTTGTTGCAAGTACATTATACAGATGAAGGAATTGTTTAGTCAATGATGATTGACGGGGCACCATGGGAAGATTACCACCATCGTTCCCATCTTCTGGATTACAAAGAAGATACTCCTAATGACCTTCATCATCCCTCAGTTTTTGATTTTTTATCAAATACTGTAAACACGGTGGATTCCGAATGAAACTTGTCCAATATTGAAGAGACTATCGCCATAAATATCTCGACCAGAACAGATGTTGTAGAGAGTATTCATGTCAGAAAATCTTGTTCTCCTTCAGGACTAGAAATATATAACGCTCTTTTTCACAAATTCAGAGATGTCTCTGCTTGGTCATATGATGAAATTCCAGGCATTGACTCGAGCATAGTTGACCATGAAATTAAGATGTATCTAGATGTCAAACTGGTATGATAATGGCTACAGCAGGTGCACCCCAAGAAAGCCGCTTCCATCAAGGCAGAAGTTGAAAAACTTCTCCATGCTGGTTTTATTTACCCAGTTCCTCTAACCGATTAGGTATCAAATATTGTTCCTGTAATGAAAAAAACAAGGAACGATTAGAGTGTGTGTCGATTATAGGGATGTAAATCAAGCTTGTCCAAAAGACAACTACCCTACACCCTTCATTGACCAGATAATTGATGAATGCGTCGGATGTGAAATCTTCACATTTATGGATGGATTTTCCGGGTATAATCAAATAAATATCCGCCCATAGGACCAGTCAAAGACGGCATTTATTTGTCCGTGGGGCACATTTGCATATCGCAAGCTACCCTTTGGTTTAAAGAACATAGGGGCAACATTTCAGAGGGCAATGAATTATGCCTTCCATGACATCAAAAATATCGTTCAACCATATCTCAACGATCTTCCGGCTCATTCGCGAAAGTGGACCGATCATCCGCAGCATTTGAGAGCGATATTTCTATGTTGCCAACACTACAAGATACAACTCAATCCACACAAATGTGTATTCTGTGTCAGTTCTGGTCGTTTACCTAGCTTTGCGGTCTCAAAGGACGGGATTTGTCTCGACCCATGTAAGGTTGAGGCAATCATTAATTTGCCTCCACCTTCAAATTTGCTTCAGATTCAGAAACTCCAAGGGAAAGCAAACTTTCTGAGAAGGTTCATTCCAAATTACGCCGAACTTGCTAAAGGTTATACTCGTCTATTGAAAAAGAAGTACCCTTCCTCTAGGATCAGGTCGCGCAAGATTCCTTTGATGCTTTAAAAGAATCCCTAATAAAAGCATCATTAATGTACGCTCCTGATTAGCAAAAAGACTTTAACTTGTATCTATCTGCAACGGATACAACCATCGCAATGGTTTTAGTTCAAGAAGAAAATGGAATTGAACATCCTATATATTATTTAAGTAGAAAATTAAATGATACAGAAATAAAGTACTCCTATGTTGAAAAGCTAGCTCTCGCAGCTGTTCAAGCGATATAGCGATTTCGACACTATATCCTCTTTCGAAAAACTACCATTCTGTCAGATTGCAAACCCATGACTCATATATTGTCGTGACAGTTGCTGGGGGGCAAATATTCCAAATGGATAGCAATTCTACAAGAGTTTGATTTGCAATTTATAAAATCCAAATCAAAGAAATCCCTGGTTTTCGCAGAGTTACTGTGCAATCTCCCATCGTCGTCCAATGATGTAACATCAGAAGAAATAATCGTGGACGAATCTTTGTTTCTGATATCTTCAAGCAATCCATGGTATGGAGGCATACTAATCTATCTCCAAACCCAATCATATAGGTTTAATACCTCCTACTCGGAACAACGATGCATTCGATACCAAGCAAAAGACTACATGATCGTCGGTGATACACTTTACCGTCGTGGTGTCGATATAGTTCTGAGGAGGTGCCTCACCCACGAGGAGGCCGAAAAAGTCCTGAATGATTGCCATTCAGGTGCGTGTGGAGGGTATCAATCTGGTTATGCTACGACGCAAAATATTTTACGAGTAGGATACTTCTGGCCAACAATGTTTAAATATTGCATAACCACAGTCAGAAGTTTCCATGCATGTCAAATCTTTGATCAAAAAACTAGAATACCACCCGCACCTCTGCAACCAGTAGTCGTTGTTGGGCCATTTGCCAAATGGGGCATAGATTTCATGACATGTAACCCCACCTCAACCAGGGGGCATGGGTATATCATAGTCGCAGTAGACTATTTTACCAAATGGGCCGAGGTGATGCCTACATTAAACAACAATGGCGAAACAACTGCCCTCTTCTTTTTCAATCATGTACTCTCTAGATTCGGCGTTCGACAGGCCATAGTCACAGATCATGGATCGCATTTTCGCAATCACATGATGGTTGAGTTGGCTGCCAAGTTAGGACTGTCCCACGATAGCTCTACTCAGTATTATCCGCAGGCTAACGGACAAGTTGAGGCAATCAACAAGGTCCTGAAGTGGATGCTACAAAGGATGATTGGAGTCCACAAAAGGAGTTGGCACTTGATCCTGTACTCAGCCTTGGGCATACCGAACATCGGTAAGGAATGCAACTAGGTTTACACCCTTTCAATTGGTGTATGGCCTGGAAGAAATCTTACCAATTCAGTGTGAAATCTTGTCCCTCAAACTCGCAGTCGACCTTCTCCCCGGAACTTCTTAAGAAGAGGCTCGTTTCTCGAAACTAATCCAATTGGATGAAACCCATCATGATGCCACCTTGGCTAACAAAGCCCATAAGAAACGAGTCAAGGCGTAGTTCGACAAGAATGTCAAACCCCGTGTCTTCTTGGAAGGCGACCTGGTCTTACTTTACGACCAGGAACCCGACAAATTGGGAGCAGGTAAGTTCAAATCCTTGTGGATGGGCCCCTATATTGTTAAACGTGTATTAGAAAAAGGAGCCTACGAGTTAGTAGATTATGACGGGATTCCACTGGCGCAACCTCACAATGGGTTGTACCTTAAGCGTTACTATGCTTGACTCAAGATAGTAAGCCCTATGCTTTTGTTACATTTTTGTTCTCGCTAAGGGTAATTGTTTTGGTTAAGTGATCCACTTTTACATTTGTTGCAGATGTCAGACCTATTGGAATCATTTGAAGGTGCATTGGTAAGGCTTGGGCCATCTTCGATCCAAGTGGTGAGTTAGTGAGTTTCAGAGGGGTATGTATTGGTTGGTCAACAAACAATATTGCTGAATACATTGCGTTGATAGAGCTCCTCTCTGATGCCATTACGTGTGGCATACACCGACTAGTCGTCAGGCTAGACTCACAACTCGTCCTCCTACAGCTCACTAGTATCTACTCCGTATGGAATATAGCTATCTATCGCATGTTCCTAAGGGTCAATATTTTGGAAAGGCAGTTTGATTCTATTCAATATCAGCATATTTCCAGAAACTTAAACACATTAACAGACTCATTAGCAAATTATGTGTTAGATAGGCATTTGCAACATTTATAAAGGAAGAATTTCATCAAATATTTGCATCAAGATCACGTAACTCAACCAAAATAAAGCTCCGAAAATAATATATATAAATATAAGTATATATATATATATAATATATATATATATATATATATATATATATATATATATATATATATATATATATATATATATATATATATATATATATATAGCTATTTATGGTTCATACATAATGTTCTGTAACCAAGACAAAATCGGTCAAATGGCCCAAAACTCAAAATGCTAGTGGGTACCCTAGTCTAATAGTGCTGGTGATAACAAGTCACCGTCTGTGCAATCATGCGTAAAAGCCTAGTCCATCGACTCGGCACGCCAGTAGTATGTCGCTGCAACCTCAGGGGCAGCTCATTGGTCCTCACGTTCGGAATACTAAGAGTGAGGCCCTCGACCTGATCCTACAATGCTGAAAGAGTCTCAGCCACATCAAGGTCACAGAGGATAGCTCTCCCCACATCCTCTCCTGCTGGAGTGACAACTAATACTCTCAGACGTACTATCGACCGAACTGGTTCAACATCTGCATGAGCACATGAGTTTTGATTAGTCCTGATAGAAGAAAGCACGAGAACATTATAAAAATAAATGATGAATAGAGATATGGTTAGAGAATTTACCAATAACACCCCATTGCTCACCAGCCGACAACACCAAATCCGGGTCACCCCGAAAATCCATACCAACATATGGATACTCGGAAAAAACCATCTCCTAACGGTTGAACCACTCAAAAAAGGTATCAAAAAAGGAAACCCGAGACTGACCAGCATGTTGAGCCATAAGGTCGACCCATCTCTACATCCGTGGCTCAGTCAGTAGAGGTAAGCCAAGTGAGATGTACTGCGGCTGCATCAGTGGGATCTTTTCCAAGGCGAAAACGGTCAAAATAGAATCATAGCCTAAGTTCTTCAATTTTCCATTTTTTACCTTGGTCAGTTGTTCTTTCATCACACGAAGTACTGCATCACACTAGTTGAACACCTTTGGTTCAAGGCATTCCAAGGCGTACTGCATATAGGACCTGTTAGCCATGTGAGGAGACGCACTACCAGCCAGTCTAGTAAAAGTGAATAGAATGGTCCTCAAGGACCGATCATCGACATCTCAGATGTTGATCTTGCCATCCCTTCTCGGCTGAGATGCCTCTTTGCAAAACTGGCGAATATAATCTCTCACAGATTCGCCCCCATGGGCGGAACCTGATAGTGAAAGAGGGGCACCACACCTCGATAAACCGGTCAAAAAATAGATGTCCATGAAAACCAAGGGGATAGATTTTCCTCTGATCTAAAACACTTGGTTGGTAGGATCCCATGCATCGAGAAAATATTGCAACAAGTTGATTTTTTGACTCATGCTAGAAATGCGGAAAAACTTGAACAGGCCACAGTTTCGCAGTGCAGTTACCGTAATCGGATCATGTAGAGAAAGCATGTCCTCATCTTCATCCTCGCGTTCTTGCCATGTAACAACCATTTTGCTCTGATAAATCTTTGAAAAAAAAATAAGAGAAGAGTTAGGATCCTGATTTGGCAAAAAACAGGCAAATATTCCATGAGAAAACAGTGCAAAACTTCCCTTCTCGCACGCATCGCACCCCAGCAGTGTACTAGGTGGTATGTGTCGTGACTGGCCAATGGCCAAGCCAGGATGCATCGCACCTTTCAATGTAGAAAGGGTGTGATGGAGCCAGGGAAAATTTTTCAAACCCCAGAGGCTCAGAAAGATCGGGAAACATGCACAAAATTCAAAAAGGAAGGAATGCAACTGAAGAGCTCAGGTTTAGCTTCTACCTGGTCCAGACGGTGCCAAGAATCGTCCACAGAATATCCCGAAATCAACAGGTGAGAATCAAGGGGGAAAAGCACCTCCAGAACTCCAACAAACCAAAGTTCAAATGAAATGGTAAAGTGAGGGGTAAAAAACCACTTTTAAATTACTTTTCACGCAATTTGAGTAAAATATTAGTGTTTTAACTCATTTTTGAAATGTATATTGTCCATTTCTAATCGGTTTGTTGAAGCAATTGAAGATGCCGTACAACCTTTGGAGGAACAAAGTGATTAACGGTGAAATTAAATCAATGGCCATTATCACGAGCAGTTTTTATGTGGAGTTCAAGCTCGTTAAAAATTAAACATAAGCAATGAGCAAACATTCCCCCAGAGTTTAAGCTCATTAAAAAATAGACCAATTTCCAGTAAATAACCATTATGAATGCATTATCATCAGCTTTTGAGCCTTGGTCGTGTTCTCATCATCACCTCCACTCTGTTTTAGCTGATCATTCACCTCCATTTGATTGTTTACCCCTTTTGAGGAACAGCTGCGAAGAGTGATCCTGTTAGCCATCCTTGTGACACTGCCATGATTGGAAAATTCCAAACCTTACCTGGAATCAGTTGCTACCTGAAATTATCACTCGTTCCTCAAAAACGAGTCTCCTTTAAGCTCTTTTCACTTGACTCGTAAAATATGAAAACATTTCCGAGTGATTGGCCTCTCCAGCTCGTTAAAGTGACCGAAAGTGCTATCCCCCCTCTAGATTTTAATATTTTCGGACCTGAGGGATTATTACACAAAAGGATCGAGCACTTGTCTTGTTCGGCTCGTTAAAATTATTGAAAATTCATCCCTTTCGTATCATTTTATACGTTTTCAGACTTAAGGGATTACATGACGAAAAAGGATTATTGGAGTTTCCTTTACGTCCCTTTCAGACTCTCTAAAATTGAAAAGGACCGAGTTATCTTTGTTGTTAAACTCGTTAAAATTGAATAGTGAAAAACTTGTCCATACAGACAAGAACGAGTTTCACTGTCACTAGGCTCGTTAAAATATAGTGATGGGTTTGCTTGAAGGGAAAATTATAGAACAAGCATATGTTATCCTCCTCAAGCTTGACAAAAATAAAGAGGTATTGGTCAGCAATGACTGGGGAAAATTGGGAAGAAAACTTGAAGAAACTTTATTGGTAGCAAGTCGCTCTTGAACATGACACTTTCACTCTGCATCTGAGTCGGGTTGGGTTGTTCCGTTCACTGGTCATATCACCATTGGTCCATCACACCATCCACATTTGGGGTTAACGCTACCAATCCATCATGTTAGTGTCACCGATATGTTCAAGAGAATTCGCTCAGAGAATTCACCTGTGTCTCATCCGCTGCAATACATTCATGCTCCATTCTTTCATGACTGCCACCCTAAACCCTGTATCATCAAATCATTTTCACCTCCAAAATAATTTAATCAGTTTCGTGTCATAGATGTGGGATTCATTAAGGCCCTCCTATGGTGGGTCGCTTCTTGTCGACATCAGCTCATTATCCAAGAGGTCAACTTAGGAATAACCCTTTCAGTAGTTTGAAGCTTGCATGCCTCAGTGGCAAGTTTCTCACTTCCGGCAATAGGTTTACATCAATGGCCTTCAACCGAAAGATTTTGTGTGGTGTTCAATGCCAAGTCCCTTTTTCACGCCACGGGAATTGTACTGTAGTACCTTGAGGGTCATCATCATTATCGGTGATTCCTCTCGCACCTATTAACAGCTTACATCATTGGCTGTGTTAGCACTTGAGATTTCACCCTAGGCTGAGGAAGGTAAACCTTCAAGGCAACATCAAACCATTTCACCTCGTAGCTAGCCCTACGGGGTATGAGAAGGCTCTCTCCGGTCAAAATCGGTAGATCTTTCAATAGGATGAGCTGACCCAATTAGGAACACTGATATTAGGCTAGTAAACTGATAAGGAGGGTTGATTTAAATTTTTTTGGGGTTTTTGGTGGCAATTGAGGATCTGCAATTTTAGGGTGCGGGGATTTGACATAGTTTCTGTAGGTGGGTCTTTGGGGCAAGGTAGGAGTTTGTGCTGATGCCTTTAGCTGAGATGGATGATCAAGGAAGAAAAAGAGAAGCTAAAGAGGGCAAACAATGACTTTGAATCCTCTCTAGACAGTGGAAAACATAAACATTAAACAAATTTGAAAGCTGAGCATGGCAAGCATGAATTCAAACTTTATCACTTCATTTTTTTAATAAGCTGCAGTAAAGAAAGAGATGGAACACATAAACACACTTACAATTACAATAAGAGAACACACCATCAACACAAGAGTCCACAAGAATCCCAATGATGTCTGCAAAACTCTGGTCTTCCTTTTCCTCAAATTGCAGAGATACAAGTAAAATATACAATAGGAGCTTCTCCCTCAAGAGTCCAACCTCTCCAACCATGAAAATGATTGAGAAAATACATAATATAGGCAAGCCAACCTCTTCCCTTGC
Organism: Pinus tabuliformis; assembly: GCA_031772625.1. Classification (NCBI taxonomy): domain Eukaryota; kingdom Viridiplantae; phylum Streptophyta; class Pinopsida; order Pinales; family Pinaceae; genus Pinus; species Pinus tabuliformis. The sequence goes on from CM062806.1 coordinate 559,823,865, forward strand.
CTCTAGGGGTCGAGCTCATCCTTCTAGGAGCTGTTTCAACCAATTCTAAACTGAGCCCTAAAACCTAGGCAGTCAAAACAACTTGCCTCTAAAACTTAGGAAACCTATTCATGCATTAAATTTTTACCATTTACATTCAAGAATCTTCTAGAAGTGATCAAGGAGAGAAAAAGCATCATAGAGCCATGAAAATTACACAAAAATCCATCATTTACATGCCCAAAACATTAAACCAAGTGAAAACAGTGTTTTTCTGGCCGAACTGGTCAAAACAGGCAAAATTCCCTTACATGTAGCGCACATGTGCCTGACGGGTAGCGCACATTGAGAGGCCTGTTTGAGGGCCTTTCCGGTGTCCAAATCAGGTTCAAGATAGCTCATTGGAAAGGTCTACGAGTATTCTTTCCAACCCCACTGGAATTTTTCAATTTGGAGTTCATTTGACCCCTCAAAACTCAATTCTCCCAAGACAGCTTTCTACAACTCAAAATAGGGGCAGAAAGTCAAAATTTGCATGTGTTTTGACCTTTTGGAGGCCCAAATCTCCATAAAAACTGAAGTCCATCCATAAGTAGGTGTAACTTTGCATGAAAATTCCAAAAATGCTGAGTTTTTCCGGTTCTGAGTTGCCCCCATGTAGTGTAGCGCACGGGGCGCTACCCGTTAAAAGGCCAAAACCTGTCAATTTCCCAAAAATGTCAAAAATGCCTCAAAACTCTCACAATTTCTTGTGCTAGCTGCTAGGAAGAGGCTAATGAGTATCATGGTGAGTGAGAGAAGCCTCGGCCAAGATACGGAGTGGGTTGGTCTTCTTCTTCCTCTTGAGGGCCTCGGACAACCTTCTTTGGACTTGGGGGAGGGATAGGGTTTACATATTAGGCCATGGGGGGGAATTTACATTTCTTTGCAAATAATAAGGGCAGAGACATAAGCATGACTTTGTGAAGAAAAGGGGGAACAAGGGAGGGAATCAAATGGGACCAAAAAAACCTTGAAACAAACATAAAACCCTAACATTCTGCCCACATTGACAAACAGTTACAAATATCTTTTTCCCTTGTATTCTTGGAGGCATAATCGCAAGCATGTAGACCCATAAACATCATCAACCCATCAAACAACATGTATAGAGCCTACCTCAACCCAATTTGCAAATTTGAAGAAGATTTGAGTGAGTTTGAGGTGATTCTGGCTTTTACAGCTCAACGGGTAGCGCACCTCTCAACGGGTAGCGCCAGTTCAAAATTAACACTGCGGGCAGCCTCTCAACGGGTAGCGCACCTCTCAACGGGTAGCGAACATTCATATCCTTGTTTGAGAGCCTTCCCAGTGTCGTAATTAGGCGCAGGATAGCTCGTTGGAAAGGAATTTGAGTCTAATTTCTAACCCTAGTGGAATTTTTCAATTTGGAGTTGATTTGACTTATCAAAAATCAAATCTCCCGAGACTCATCAAAAAGTGCCAAATGAGGCTGCCTGAAAGAAGAGTTCTGTTGCAGTCAAATTTTGAATGCCTTCTGCAACCCCGAATTGAGCTCATGATATCTCATTGGAAATCTATTTATGTCTAGTTGTCATTTTACCCATCAAGAAAATCATTTGGCCAACCCAGCTAGGAGAAAACTTGATTTTCCCAAGGTCACTTTAGAGGTGTCTTTGATTCTCCTGAGGCAACGGAATTCTTGACACCTCTCTCAAACCATGACACCTGTGTAAAAAGTGAAGAAGGTTTTTCTTCTTTGGCATGTTTTGGACAATAACCTCTCTCAGTTTTGAAAAATTCATCTTTTATTGCTCAGAAACAGCTTTTGAGTGAAACCTGTCCCGATGTGTGAAACAAGGAATTTTGTCGAAATGAAGCGGAATGAAGGGGACAGAGGGCTTCTAAATCCTTGGGGAAATTTTTGGGAGTGGGGAGGGATGTTAGGAAGTAGGGGAAAATGGAATCTCAAAGATTGAGTGAGGGGAATGGGTTCAAAAGGGCAAAACATAGGCCCAACCTAGAAAATTGCCAGGTTGTAGCTAGAAACTAGGGTTTGTGCAAAAATGAGGAATTTGGCGGATCTAAGGGATGGGAAGTGTTTGATAAGGTACTTTAAGGATAGGGGAAGGTGTATGAACATCAGGAAACAAGTTTTGCCGGTGATTTGACCATCCAAGAAAAATTACCTTCAAAACCCTAGGAGAGGGAAATGAGCTTACCAAGGCACAACTGAAGCATGAACTAAGTGTAAAATGACCCATTAGACACTGACATGATAATGAAAAAACTCTGAATGATGGAACCACTCAGCTGAATGATGACATAGACTGACATTTGGGCAAACCCTAGACCTAATGCCTAGTGACCAAATTTTGCTTGAAGACTCACTGAAATGACAAAATTTGACCTTGACATTTCAAAATTACTTTGTAAGAGCATATTTGATCACTGTAGGAAGGCTGGAAAGACTGACACTAGGATTGGCTCCAATGGGGATGGTAGCTCCTTGGAGGTGCCAAGAACCTTAGACATCTGGGAGAGCAGACCAGTGCTTGCAACCATTGGGCGATGGAGTCATTATTTACACCTTTGACACAAAACTTTGACACATTTATTGAATGAAAACTTGACTGAAAACTGACTGAAACTTAGCTTAAGCTTTACTCAAACCGACTCGATGGCAAACTGAAATAACTTAAAAACTCACTCAACAAACTGAACACAAATGACTCATCACTGACTTAACTAAAACAAGAGAAGGGCAGCAGTCCATCAAGATGTGAAATCATGATGACAACCACCGGTGTTTCTCACAAGACTATATACATCAAACTATATCAAAATGCCAATGCAACCAATCAAGCCGGTGCCTTCTTGATTGATTCTCCTGATTAGATATTCTGGTCAACAATACAAACCTATCACTGGGCATCCAAAAACATAGTTGACCATTTTCTCCTTCATCACTGAATACTGCAATAAACGCTATCACTGTTGACTGCAACAGGGCTGCCATTGGATCTTGAAAAACATGAAGTTTTGCCACTGCCACCTCCTGCTGAAAGATCAAGGTGTCCTTTGTTTCAAATTCTGATCTACCTTCATCATGTGCTTCGGTAAAAGGATGCTCATAAGCTTCAAAAAACTCAGAACAAATGGATGGGCAGATCTCTTCTTGTAAAACCATTTCAACACATGAGAAATATGAAGAATCTGAAAGGGAATCCTGTATGCTCTGATCTTCGGTAGTCAGACAATATGGTAAGTGATCTTCATATGATATGAAAGCTGGATTATCATCTTTGTGAAGGAAAACATTATCAGTTTGCTGCTCTACAAGACAATCATCTTCTTCAACAGAGGAAGAAATTTCCCCAACATTTTCCTGACTATGTGTGCATTGCAAATCTGCTGTAGCTTGGGCTGTAACAAGACCTTTCAAAAGCTGATCTATTTCCTCTTCAGACAAAGGAGACAATGCCTTTTGTTTTCTTCTGCTTAAATAATAATCATCTTCATATGACAAGGCATTCAAACTATCATTTATTACTGAGTTATTGAAAGGAGATTCATCACTTACTTGCACAAAGATCTCACCTTGCTGTTCATAAACATCTGAATCCAAAACTCTGTCTATGATCTCAACAGTAGAGCTCTCTTTGATGGGTTGCATGCTGCTGTCTTCTGTGGGCAGATCTGAAACAACATTTGCTCTTTCCTCATTTTCAACCATATTGAAATCTTCAGCCTGCTGATCTTGGCAAGTATCCTCTAAGATTTCGGTGTGTTGCTGAAATGGATTCTCATACAGAGCTTCCATGATCTCAACATCCATAAAATTATCATCTTCATAAAACTTCTCAAGGCTTTCAATAAAACTATAGGCATGCTTGCAATAGTCTTGAACTAAATTTAATGATGGATAAGAGTCCTTATATCTTTCAATGAACATAGCATGAAAATCCTTTAAAAAGTAAATACAAGCAGGCGGCAAACTTTCATACCATGATTGGGCTTTACCTTCCAGAGTGGCCAAGAATATCTTCATCAAGCAATCCTCAGGAAAATCGATCTTGAATTTGCGAATATGCATATGAAATTTGACTAGATGTAAAGCAGCATCCTTCTTACCATCATCACTAAATGTAGGCAAATTCCTTGACCAATCTACCTTTGGAATTTTGTTTGGAAAACCTAGAATGTGATCTCGGCTCAAGGGAGCATATCTTCTTGCAATCTGATCCATCTTGAAAATATCACAGCTACTGGTCTCTCTGCAGTGAAGTCACCATGAAGCACTAATTGCTAGATTCTTCAGTGAAAGGAGTCGCCAGTGAATGATTTCAGCCTTTCAAGTGTTTGATCGTTGTCCACTATCAACAATCAGATCTGAACCTGATACATGTACTGGGGTAAAATGCAAATGAAGTGTTGTATTCACAAGCTCACGGAGATTGACTGAAGCAGCGTTTATCTACTAACGCTGATGTAAAACAAGAGCGTTTTCGAAGGCTACCTGGCGTAACTTCAGGCTCCGTCTAAGACTTATGAAACAAACACATCAATCCACAAACAATTTGTTCTCCCCAGTATGGTCGCCAGTATGTTAGCACTTGAGATTTCACCCTAGGCTGAAGAAGGTAAACCTTCAAGGCAACATCAAACCATTTCACCTTGTAGTTAGCCCTACGAGGTATGAGAAGGCTCTCTCCGGTCAAACTCGGTAGATCTTTCAATAGGATGAGCTGACCCAATTAGGAACACTGATATTAGGCTAGTAAACTGATAAGGAGGGTTGATTTAAAGTTTTTTGGGGTTTTTGGTGGCAATTGAGGATCTGCAATTTTAGGGTGCGGGGATTTGACACAGTTTCTGTAGGTGGGTCTTTGGGGCAAGGTAGGAGCTGATGCCTTTAGCTGAGATGGATGATCAAGGAAGAAAAAGAGAAGCTAAAGAGGGCAAGCAATGACTTTGAATCCTCTCTAGGCAGTGGAAAACATAAACATTAAACAAATTTGAAAGCTGAGCATGGCAAGCATGAATTCAAACTTTATCACTTCATTAGTTTAATAAGCTGCAGTAAAGAAAGAGATGGAACACATAAACACACTTACAATTACAATAAGAGAACACACCATCAACACAAGAGTCCACAAGAATCTCAATGATGTCTGCAAAACTCTGGTCTTCCTTTTCCTCAAATTGCAGAGATACAAGTAAAATATACAATAGGAGCTTCTCCCTCAAGAGTCCAACCTCTCCAACCATGAAAATGATTGAGAAAATACATAATATAGGCAAGCCAACCTCTTCCCTTGCCTCTAGGGGTCGAGCTCATCCTTCTAGGAGCTGTTTCAACCAATTCTAAACTGAGCCCTAAAACCTAGGCAGTCAAAACAACTTGCCTCTAAAACTTAGGAAACCTATCCATGCATTAAATTTTTACCATTTACATTCAAGAATCTTCTAGAAGTGATCAAGGAGAGTAAAAGCATCATAGATCCATGAAAATTACACAAAAATCCATCATTTACATGCCCAAAACATTAAACCAAGTGAAAACAGTGTTTTTCTGGCCGAACTGGTCAAAACAGGCAAAATTCCCTGACATGTAGCGCACATTGAGAGGCCTGTTTGACGGCCTTCCCGATGTCCAAATCAGGTGAAAGCTAGCTCATTGGAAAGGTCTATGAGTCTTCTTTCCAACCCCACTGGAATTTTTGAATTTGGAGTTCATTTGACCCCTCAAAACTCAATTCTCCCAAGACAGCTTTCTGCAACTCAAAATAGGGGCAGAAAGTCAAAATTTGCATGTGTTTTGACCTTTTGGAGGCCCAAATCTCCATAAAAACTGAAGTCCATCCATAGGTAGGTGTAACTTTGCATGAAAATTCCAAAAATGCTGATTTTTTCCCGTTCTGAGTTGCCCCCATGTAGTGTAATGCACGGGGCGCTACCCGTTAAAAGGCCAAAACCTGTCAATTTCCCAAAAATGTCAAAAATGCCTCAAAACTCTCAAAATTTCTTGTGCTAGCTGCTAGGAAGAGGCTAATGAGTATCATGGTGAGTGAGAGAAGCCTCGGCCAAGATACGGAGTGGGTTGGTCTTCTTCTTCCTCTTGAGGGCCTCAGACAACCTTCTTTGGACTTGGGGGAGGGATAGGGTTTACATATTAGGCCATGGGGGGAAATTTACATTTCTTTGCAAATAATAAGGGCAGAGACATAAGCATGACTTTGTGAAGAAAAGGGGGAACAAGGGAGGGAATCAAATGGGACCAAAAAAACCTTGAAACAAACATAAAACCCTAACATTCTGCCCACATTGACAAACAGTTACAAATATATTTTTCCCTTGTATTCTTGGAGGCATAATCGCAAGCATGTAGACCCATAACCATCATCAACCCATCAAACAACATGTATAGAGCCTACCTCAACCCAATTTGCAAATTTGAAGAAGATTTGAGTGAGTTTGAGGTGATTCTGGCTTTTACAGCTCAACGGGTAGCGCACCTCTCAACGGGTAGCGCCAGTTCAAAATTAACACTGCGGGCAGCCTCTCAACGGGTAGCGCACCTCTCAACGGGTAGCGCACATTCACAGCCTTGTTTGAGAGCCTTCCCAGTGTTGGAATCGGGCATAGGATAGCTCGTCGGAAAGGCCTTTGAGTCTACTTTCCAACCCAAGTGGAATTTTTTAATTTGGAATTGATTTGACCTATCAAAAATCAAATCTCCCAAGACTGTTCAAAAAGTGCCAAATGAGGCTGCCTGAAAGAAGAGTTCTGTTGCAGTCAACTTTTGAATGCCTTCCTCAACCCCGAAATGAGCTCATGATATCTCATTGGAAAGATCTTTATGTATAGTTATCATTTTACCCATCAATAAAATCATTTGGCCAACCCCGCTAGGAGAAAACTTGATTTTCCCAAGGTCACTTCAGAGGTGTCTTTGATTCTCCTGAGGCAACGGAATTCTTGACATCTCTCTCAAACCATGACACCTGTGTAAAAAGTGAAGAAGGTTTTTCTTATTTGGCATGTTTTGGACAATAACCTCTCTCCGTTTTGAAAAATGCATCTTTGATTGCTTAGAAACAACTTTTGAGTGAAACTTGTCCCGATCTGTGAAACAAGGAATTTTGTCGAAATGAAGCGGAATGAAGGGGACAGAGGGCTTCTAAATTCTTGGGGAAATTTTTTGGACTGGGGAGGGATGTTAGGAAGCAGGGGAAAATGGAATCTCAGAGATTGAGTGAGGGGAAGGGGTCCAAAAGGGAAAAACACAAGCCCAACCTAGAAAATTGCCAGGTTGTAGCTAGAAACTAGGGTTTGTGCAAAAATGAGGAATTTGGCAGATCTAAGGGATGGGAAGTGTTTGATAAGGTACTTTAAGGATAGGGGAAGGTGTATGAACATCAGGAAACAAGTTTTTCCGGTGATTTGACCATCCAAGAAAAATTACCTTCAAAACCCTAGGAGAGGGAAATGAGCTTACCAAGGCACAACTGAAGAATGAACAAGGTGTAAAATGACCCATTAGACACTGACATGATAATGAAAACACTCTGAATGATGGAAACACTCAGCTGAATGATGACATAGACTGACATTTGGGAAAACCCTAGACCTAATGCCTAGTGACCAAATTTTGCTTGAAGACTCACTGAAATGACAAAATTTGACCTTGACACTTCAAAATTACTTTGTAAGAGCATATTTGATCACTGTAGGAAGGCTGGAAAGACTGACACGAACAGGCTGGTAATCAAGCGATGTCTTTCCATGTTCGACTCCAAAACATCTTTCACATGGATCGACTTGTACTCCGAGTGAAGATTGAATGAGTTTGAAGACCCCAGATCTAGTTTCATCCATCCGGGCTGCGATATATTCAGGAAAATAAAGACATCAAATGTACAATGTTGCTGCATAGATGATCATCCGAATCAAAGGATGATGGCTCTATCAGAATCATCAGTCTCCCACACAGACGGTTGTCTGTCCTATGTACATGAAAATGAATTTATAAAGCTGAGCATGGGAATGACCGACTCATCTAGATCATGAAAAATATTATGAAGATAATGTATTGTATTGTATCTTATTACAGGTCACCTTCCAGCTCGAAAAAACTTCAGATCCTCATGATAAAGAATTTCACCCGACATCAAAAGATATCGACCTCATGATTTAGGGGGCAACTATTATAGACATTTTTGGGCACTGCAACCCCAATCAAACATGTCCATAAACCAAGGGCTCATAAGTCCTTAAAAGTTTTGTTCCAATCCCTAAAAGAACAAGGTCAGCTGATTACATCATCTCCCAGAAGTTATCCATGAAAAACTACTCAGAACTGGTCAAAACTGGACCATCTCACCTGCTCCATGGTCAAAGTGCGATGCATCCCACCTAATGCACACAGGAGGTGCGATGCATACTAAAAATCCCTTCTCTGGGTTGCAATGGGCGAGAGAGGACAAATGGTAGAGACAGTTTGCAAGGTGGATGATCATGGAATCTTCCAGAAACTTCTCTTGTGACACTTGCCTCTCTGAATTCGCCTAAGGATGAGTAAGAGATAATCAATCTCCAAGTGGAATAAAGAACTATCAAAGAGAGGACACTAATCAGAATCCCATAAGCTGACTCACCCCCCTGCAATCATCTGTATATGGATCCATCATCCTAGAGATCCAGAGGCTGGAATTTTGTATCTTGTGAGGAAGTGTTGTTGGTTTCTTGTTGGAATATCATAGTGTTGGGTGATCTAAGCTTTTCATGAGGTGAAAGAAGGGATTTCATGCTGGAGGGTGATGCTGGGTCAGAAAAATTGGTTGTAATCCTCTTTGCTTATTCTTAATATTAATAAATCTATTCAAGTTTTCCTCCACATTCGTGTATGTTTGATGATGTATGCATTTGTGTGGTCAATATACATCTAGTCCTGTATTGTTTATGATTGTAGATCTTTGTTCTTCGATAGTATTATGCTGCTTTGATTCCACAGGTGCTCTTTGAAGCTGGGTAGACGAAGGAGAAGCGGCAAGGATCTGTCAGAAGGGAGAGGAACCGAGCAAGGAACCAAGCGCAAGACCAAGGTTGGTGTCCTTCATTCCACTCTCATCTACTTCTCATAAAGGAAAACAAAAGTAGTTTTAGTTTGTTTGTTTCTAAGATAGCTACCAGTCTTAGTGGGACTAGCAGCTCCGAGTGGACACTAGATTTCCTGATAACATAAGGAGTACCCATGTTGCATATTTTTGATGGACCTTGTTACACAAAAAATGAGAAATACATGGAAAAACGTCATTGCAATCATTTTTTTTCATGTATTTCACGTATTTTGTATAGGAGAGTCCATCCAATGAGTGCTCATTCTCGAAATTTGAGTAAAATATTTGGGAGATAAGTTGAAAATATGAGCCGAAAAAGTAGCTTTTTATTTATTCCCTCTAAAATTTTATTATATAATCTAATGTTATTTTATTATTTCCACTATTATTTCATAATATTCCTTAGGAGGGCCATTTTAGAACTCAAAATTTCTCTAATGATTGCCACCTTCTACTGTCAAAGCCACATTTTCACTGTCCTATAGTCACTGTCACGATCATGGTTATAAAAATCATTATGTGGTTTGTGCACACATTCTCAAGTCTTTTGTGGTTTAAAGGGGGGGTAGGGGTAGTGCAATTCATCTACACCATCGATTTCGAGGTCAGATTTATGGGGAAACCACCCATTGCAATACCACCCTTGCGTGTTAACGGTCAAATCTTAAGGCCCCACATAGTTTATTTGGATATGTGGTGATATATATTCCCATATATCTTCCCACGTACTTGCACGTCATTTAAATAGTAGCCTCTACCAACTACACCACCATATCTAAAGGTTCTTCACCAATTTAACTCTTCAAGCTTTGACTTTTTTGGGTTCTAGCTTTGACTAGCCATATCTTCTGATTGGGGAGGCCATTTTTGATCTTCCCCATATCACTGTAAATATCTTTCATATATATTTCCATTTAAGTGGGTTCCATATTCTTTTGAGGTTATATTCTACATTGGAAATTCCTTCAAAGGCACTACACCTTTTCACCAATTTTCTTTACCACTAATGTTCACTAATCTGCTTGGAAACATGTGATATTTGAATCACCTTTTCCACACATGTTCTGATCTTCCTTCTTCTTGTAGTCTTCTCAGGCTTGCAATTTCCATCAATGAGAATAAAATCAATTTTTTTCCTTTGGCATCAATGACAACATCATTAATTTTTCTACTTTGTTATCAATGACAACATATTTCCAACAAAGAAGAAAACAAGAGGAAGAAGCAACGAAGAAGAATGAAGAAGAAAAAAAAGCAAAGACAAGAAGAATAAATATAGAAATAGGAGGAATAAAGAAAAATACAAGAAGAAGAAACTACAAAGAAACTTGAATAAGAAAGAATAACGAAGGATATAAGATAAAAACAATATGAAGAGTGTAGTTTGAAAGAGAAATATCAAAAAGAAACTAAAGCCATACTCCCTCTTATGGATAGTAATCCTCCCACACCCCTCACCAGTGGGAATTTTCCACTCAATGAAATGGGCATCATGTTAGAGGAAGAAGATCAAGTACCAGATCTCTTGAGTATCAAGTTCAACCGCATCCAGAATAAAACCACTCATGAGAGATGAAATTACTTAGTTAAGGAACCAACCAAGCCTATCTTAGTGACAAAAAAACAAGATGTAGTCACTAATACTACAACCGACGTTGTGGCTATAGCTTTAATAGGATTATTATTCATTGTTTCAACCAAAAGGAATGTTGAACACCTACTAAATGGAGTGCATGAGCTAAAGTGGAACTTGGCCAGTACTTAGCAAGAAAATGAGAAGCCATTTTGGGTGTGGAGCATGATTATCATCCTAATTTAGAGGTCCTTGTTTCAGCCAGATGTATACCCCAGGAAGATTGTACACCCCTCCATGTGGAGGAGTGCGAGGGGGAATTTTTCCCCCTGTGGGGGTTCGGGTGGGCGAGCATCCCCCCCGACTGAGGGGTCCGTGGGCTAGCGGTCCCCCGGCGGGAGTTTCACGGGCAGCGCCCCCGAAGCTAAAAAAAGATGTAAAATTTCCTTGTAAACATATAGTAATTTCTAGTCAATCTAGGTCGTTCATTAGGTGGATGTTCTGACGGTAGAATTTATGTTTAGTTTAGGGTTTTTTTCGCTAAAAGGCAACCCCTCTCTTTGTATGAGGGCATTGTATTGAGGCTATGGAATATATGTGTATTCTCAGAGCGAGAGATAGAGAGGTGAGACTGTGACAGAAAATAGAGGATATTACAGCGGATCTACTGTAGGTTGTGTCTCTTCATTTTGCTGGATAATAGAAAGGAAGGACTAACTGTTTGGGTTGGATGTAGCCCAAACTGGGTGAACCATGTATATTTATGTCTCTCTGGTTTTATGTGTTTTTGTTTTTTCGCATATTATATGTCTTGCATTTCTCTATCATACATAATATTTTTCTAACAAGCCACGTGAAGAATATCAGTCTTTGTCCATCACAAGTTCACCCAATGAATATTTCTAGACAACAACATTAGAAGAAATAACTAGACTAGAAAAGGTCATGAACTAGTTGTATGAATAAATTATCATTGTTGAGAACATTTCTTCCTCACTAATAGAAATTCAGAATGAACTCAAAGAGATGGGTGCACTAATGAGGCAAGCCATGAATGTAGTAGATCTCATACATAAATGAGACACACAATGACCTAATGCATTAGCCAACTTATCAAGAAAATATCAAATGTGAAACTAGACATACAAGGTAGAAGTGAGAATTTACGTGTAGTCTCAAGAGAAGTTGGTGAGGGACGTGGTCATAACAATGAATAATTATTGGCATCTCCACGGTGCACCGGGATCCCTTGTCAAATCACACAAGGTAGTATCCACCGGAATGAAAGGAAGCTTGAGGCCAAAATAAGATATATCATGAGGTTAAGGAGATGGTAGATGTGAGGAATAGGAAGTGGCATAGAAATATGTAGAACCCAAAAAAGAAGCCATTGCATATCATGTGGTAAAATTGACTAAGTTACCTAAACTTCTCTCCATCCTCTTCAGTAGGGTACAAACAAATATGAAAACCTTAGTACCATATGCATTCTAATGTGACATTAGATTTGATAAGCTCATCAACGATAAGATTATATCAATAATTGTTGAGTACAAAGTTTGACATGTTCACTTAACATAAGTATTGTAATTAGAAGCTCATTCTTTAGCTATTATGAAGATAATATCATGAAGAGACCTTGTTTCCATTATTTTGTTTTAATTCATGTAATTTATGAATAAAATAATGCTAGAATTAGAAATGAAATGAAATTAGAATATGAAATGTCACGAAGAACATGAAAAGTCACAGTGGAAGTTGAAAGGTCACTCCATTTTGTATAAGTATACCCTCATAGCTAGTTATAAAGGGCTTTTAGTTTTGTACTTTGTAGAACCCCTTAGGAAGAGAAAGCATGTGCATTCTATTCAAAGATCAGGTAACAATTTTGTACTCCCACTATTGAATTTCATGGATGCTTTATGTAATGGTGCATTGGATGTTCTAGCATTATATAGATAAGCTCTTTTGGTCCATGTAAAGCAATTTACTCATGTATCGTTGATAATTGTAAGATTAATCTTGTCGTGATTCAATGGTATGTGATTGTTATTTAGCTATTTAGAATTGATGAACTATTTCGTTAATTTTCAACTCATATCTAATTAAAATTTGTTTGTTGATCTATTCCACTTTCATGATTTGTTATTGGTTGAGAACTAATTCACAATTGATAATGAATACTTTTTCTTATGTATGCGTCTTAATTGGAGTTTGCTAACAATATTTATTTCGAGATTCATGTTCATTTACTTAGTTACTATTACATCGTTTGTGTTCCTTTCTTAAGGCATTTCATAGAAATATTATAACTTGGATCCTATCATACGTCTAATTTAAATTTCCTTTTTCAGTTCCATCAGTCCAAAACCAATCTTCAAACGATCATGGTGGAAGTTGGGCCCACATACCAGATGGAACTCCTATTCGAAATGGTGTAAGATCTAATTGGGACTTTATACCGATGATATACCCTAGCAATTGGAAATGCACTTTGGCCCATCAACACATATATGAAAATGTGAGTCTCAATCCTTCACAAAAATATTCAATGAATCTTTCTCAATAGATTAGAGTTAATTGGTTTAATCAAATCAGAGTGTCATTTGGTTGGAAGAACATTATCCATGACTTGAGGAACCTCACTTAAATGACACAATCTAGAATATGGTGATTAGAGATTAACCTAAAGATTTCGTGTTAAAGGGTATATTTTCATGAAATGTTGCAAAAGTAACGATATTTTAAGAAATAAAGATTAAAAGTGAAATCCTGATTGTCACTAAATAACAGGCTTGCACTCAAGTGGAATGTCCCTTGCTAAACTTGTCATAGATTCAAAGCCTACAATGGCTTAGAGATGTCCATCCATAGATGGATACATTTAAGTCGTGGACTAGCAAGAGGCACAAAATTAATGAGAGTGTGGTTTTGGAAAAACCTCACTACCTACCATATATTTTTCACATCAAGCTACACCAAGTTTTCAAGAGGCTTTAGGAGATGTAGGCATGGTCGATAGAAGGCATGTGATGGGAAAATGCTTGTCACCGCCCGCTAAGGATTTCCATCACACCACGAATGAGAGATGATGGTTTCACCAGTATGTGGCATGTTGGTGCTATTGATAGAGGGTGGGAAAGAATTCCCTTCCATCATTAAATAGGATAACATCGCCTTGCGTAGATATCTAGGACGCAGTGGGATCCATGACTTAAATTGAGGTGGTATAATGCTCTATACTAACAAATCAATAAATAAATAGTAATAATAAAAAAAAAAAAAATAAAAAAAAAAATTAAGAATAATAATATATAAATAAATAAAATAATGAATAATAATGTTAAGTTTTGAATAAATAAATGAAAATATACTATAAAAATAGTAATAATAAGTACAGTCAACAAAAATTAGAATGGAATAAAATAAGAAAAAATCAAATTAAGAAAAACGTTGAGTTAAGGAAAATTTGAAGAGAAAAATAGAAGTTAGCATGATGACACGTAGATTTTGTGCATGAAGATCCCATTTCAAATACCCTTTCTATTTAATGGATGACAAGGGAGATAGGAAGCATTCATTCTTTCCATAGGAGAATGTTGGGAGACAAAAGATTTACTAGTGGTGGTGGGCTCTAGGGTGGCTAGTTGTAGAAAGTTTCTATGCGGATGAGCCTATAGTTGGGTGGAGATTCATCCCAAAAAAATTATTGCAGTCAATGAGATTCAAATAGTTCCATGGCTCCAAAATCACGAGTAATATTTATTGTCACTTTATAGGTAATTCTTCTGTAGTCATGTTTCCTTAAATTATTTGTTAATTAGTTGAATATTTTTGTGTTTAGTATTAATAATATGGATTGATGTAAATAGTTTGTATGTTTATATTCTAGTTTATTACATATGGTATTAATGCGAGATTCCAATATTAGGTTCCTTTGGCTTCTTTAGCTAAATATTTGTATTTTTAATTGAAAATCGTAATTAGTATAGATTTTGAGAAAATTGATTGAAAAAATTGTAAATATATACATTTCAAATAAAATATGATGGTAGTGATAACATTACAATGAAAGTATTTTGTATTAGAGACATTAGTGAAAAACCAAAAAAATACTTTTTTCTATTTTTTTTCGATGCAAGGAACAATCTTATATACCTTGGTATACAAACATGGGTATATATAATAATTATCTATGTTAAATATGAAAAGCTCCAAAAATTGAGAGATGTGCTACAATTCTGATTGAACCCAACCAGAGTTGTAAATGCCCTATTTCAACCACAAATTCATGTGCCAAATTAGGATGAACAATAACGCCATCACAGTGTTGTCCACCCCCTGAAACCTAAAAGTTTGAGTGAACCCAATCAGAGCTACAAATGCTCTATTTCAACCATAAATTCATGTGCCAAATTAGTATAAACATTAACAACATCATAGTTTTTGCCACCCCCTCAAACCTATATGTATTGACATGGGGGAAATGTAACCCTAGATTAGCCTTATGGGATGAACCAAAATAGAGGAACAATTAAATATATCTAAGTGGTTAAGGATATATAAGTGAAATATGTTGGGCTAAATACCATCGCAAGGTTTGAACCTACCACCATAATGTTAAGAGCTTTGCACTTTATCATCTAAGTTGAACATGCGTTGCACTCTATTTCCTGAGATCTAATCGAGACGATTTATTTGATGAAATCCATTTAGAATTTTTATTGACATATTTAATCAAATTTATTTCAACTAGTAAAGCCATTCTACCTGAGTTGTTTTTTTGTCCAACCACTCACTTTTGAAGATTAGATAAAGAGACTAAAGTCAGTATCATCTATAACTACAATTACAAGTTCTAAATTACTTAAATATGTTTTTTTTAACCATGAGCCATGAGAGTGCTCTTAGTTTTGAAATCTTGACTATTAAATTGGTTTTAAATTCTCATTGCATGGGTGGAAGATTCTACACCTAATATTAAATTATCTATGTAGAGTAGGTAGATTTTGCATTCAAAAAACCATAACAAATAAAATTGAATTTTAAGGAAATTTAGAATAGTTATATGAATATTCTATCATTATGAAGCTACCCCTCTTTCCAGGTTCTAGTTTTAATATGGTATTAATATAATCCAATATTATCGAAATAGTGTAAACCGTGACTAATTGTGTTAGTTCGAGAAAAGTAAAAAAATATGTGTTGACGGTGCTAGACCCGCCAACATTTAGGAGTCCCATCTGGTACGATGGACCGGTTGCCATTATCTTAGAGATTTTCCTTAGCTCTTTCTGTTCAGCACATGAGAGTGTTATGCTTGTAACTTCAAGAAGGTGAGGTGAGTATGCCTACTAAGTACATAATGTAACATTTTATGTGGGTTCTCTTCCTGTGAGGAAGAGGATAAAAGTGAGCCTCTAGATGAGAGGTAGTATCACCACGAAGGGAGAGACACATGTGAAAACAACAAGGGTAATTCCAGCATCTAGTGGAATAGTCCACTGTGGATGTCACAATTGTTAAAACCAAAGTGTAATGGAAAAAAAATACACTGTCCAATGGAGTAGTCCAAACAGGGTTGACTGTTGTTATAACCAAGAAAACACAAGAATGGTTTGTCTAATGTCTAGCAAAGTAGTCCACACAAATGAGTGATCTAAGATCTGTTGCTTATAGATTCATTAAAATTACAAGAAACAGAGCTTATTAAACATGGAACTTAAAAGAACATAAAACAATGCAGGAATAACAAGATAAGAATGAAACCATGACACAAATATTTGATTATGGAGTCCATCCAATTTGGACTATGTCTTCGGGCCGTGCTCAATAGTGGGGATGCCTTCATTCATTAAGTCACATAAAAAGAGTTAAAAGCACAAGCAACATTCAATTAAAATCCTTTTACCTCGAAGCAGGAAGATGGACAAAGAATGGAGAGCCCAGCTTCAGAAAAAAATAGTACCACCGAAATCCTGGTGGAAAAAATCATGCAAAAACGCCTATCTGAACACCCAATTTGGATAATTGAGCTTTCTATACCCTCTCGAAACCTCCCTGTTTCTCAAGGAGAGGTCCCGACCTACTGTTAGGTTAGGTTACTGCTGTATGCATTGATCTTCTGAATTATTGTGTTGGTCTCTGCCTTCTTCTGATGCGAATAGTCCTTTACATAAGCTGGTGGCTAATCTCATGAATTCTCGGGCAGTTCTAAAGAAATGATATAGTAGGCAGGCTTGTTTTAAGACATATATTCTCGGGTCCCATATAGTATGTGCCAGAAAACCTTTCAAACATGGCAAAAATTCCTTAATCGCGCATTTTAACCCGACGGATTTTACTATCAGTTTTTCCCATTGGCATTTCCAATCGGTGAATAGACCCAAGCCATTACAATAAGCACCCTATGATAACATGGACCTAACAAGCCATTAAACACAATATATAATATATCAGGTCCAAAAGCTCATATCACAAATCGTAATTGGCAGGAACCAAGGTTGGTACAATATGCGGCTGCTTCCCCTTTGCAAACTACGATTGTGATATCAAAAATCACAATCTGATTCTGCAATTGTGATATATACCATCGCAACCTGGATTGCTCTAGAGGCCGATTCTTTAACCTTTCCGTTCTGCAATGTGTGATTGTGATATTATGAATTGCACTGCGACTCTATGATTGTGATATATCGCATCAAAACCTGACTTTCTCTAGGGCTAATTTTCTTTAAGCTGCAGCCTCTTCCTTCTGCAATCTGTGATATGTGAGATCAATGGCGGCTTCCCACTTGGGGCTTCCCCATTCACTAATATTTTTGCCACGTCACTTCCTCCTGCCTCCTATCCAAGTCAGACATGATCTTTGACTTTCTCTAATTTCTTCATATGAACTTTCATTTAAGTGTCGTTCGCACTGTTGGAATTAGGATGATGAGCACTTCGATCCGATGCTAATTTTATAGAGTTTCTACCACTTTGCATTTTGAGCCTTCTTACCATGCCACTAGTACTTTTTAGAGATCCGTTTGGATCAATGAGGCAAAAATGATAAACAATGCAATACATGTTCAATAATGTAAGTACTAAAATAATCGATGTAGTTCAACTATCTTAGTACAGGTTAAGAAAATATGCATTACAAATTTTAAAAGAATAGTCTTACAAATGAATACAAAACATGCATGAAACACGTTGGCTTGAGGTAGGGTTCTGAATTAAAAAAAGGTTCCAAGATATATCTGTACACCATACATCAATAGCCCTAGTAGTGGGACATTGGAGCCACTCCTCGCTCCTCAAAGAACAAACTACAAACTCTCAAGGATATGTGGGAGGAGAGAAGGTGAAAAGTACTTTTCCCATACAATGAGAGGGTATATATAACCAAGGCGGATACTTGACCCGCATGACTCTTCGACTTCCCTCATGACCATTCAACTTCATATGAATTTTCAATTGACGTGACTTTTCAACTTCATATGTGCATCTCTTGGACTTTCCCATTACATTAAATTTTATTACAACAAGTATGGCCCATAGTAATGATGTGGCCGAGAAAACTCATGACACAAATTGACTTGACATTGCTCACATGTACTGGCTAACTGTGGTGTCTCTTTTGAGCCGCTATGCCATTGGGTGATGGGTATGTTCTTTGTGTATCATCTCTTCACCTCCACATTGGAAAGCGTGTAGGGTATTCTGTGGTCTTGGTCTTTATTTGATGGTGCACGGGTATGTGTCCCTTTCACTTGATACTCGATGTGCTTTGTACTTCCGTTTAACTGCGAGCAAGTATTCTAGCATGTGCTCCTTATTCATCTTGTTCATCATCACGCCATGTTTCATCAATGTCGCTCATGACAAAACAACATCAACTCCAAAAATCTCCTAGTTTAGCATGATGCATTGTTTTGGGTGCAGGTGACTAGGAGGGAGGACAAGGCACCGAAACTGCATAGATCACAGCTCAGGCTAGGATGAGAGGCTCTAGATAATTGTCGAGAAAAAATGAAAAGATGTCATTAGGAGGCATATTTGCGCAATATGCTAGAGTAGTGAAATCTACAAGGTAAAACCCAGTTGGGCATAACTGCACAATTCCTAGGAGGAAGGCAAGGCAGGGTGTCAGGGGGAACTGCTGGAAAATTATGCATATTTTTTAGGATGAGGATTGGGCAGGTCATCTAGGGGTCCACTTGGGAATCTGCATAGTTTCTTAGAGGAAGACAGAGTGGGCAGCAAGAGTTACTGGCAACCATTTTTGCGCAGTTTTCAAGAGCAAGGTTGGATTGGGCTGCGGGGAGTTGCTGGTCATAATTGCATATTAATGAGAGGCAGTGTCAAATAGGAAGTTGATGCATATTTTCTGGAAACAACGTAGAGTGGGGCAGCAGGAAGGTTGTCAGTCAAAACTGCACAATTTTCAAGGACAGAGAAGAGAAATACAATAAGGGGCCTACCATTCATATCTGCATAACTTCTTGGGACAGTGCAGTGCTAGGTAGCAGATGCCTTAATCACATGACTACATAGTTTTTGCAGAAAGTTCAGGGAAAGCAACTAGGCATGTCTGTGTAGTTTTGGAGAGCAGTGCAACTCGAGGTCATAATGCAGTTCAGGGTTTTGGTAGACCAAAGGGAGGGTTGATGCACGATCTTGGGGGAAGCGTAGATTAGGTCGGACTTGGGGATAACTTCTACGCAGTTCTTGGAGACAGTAAGCTTGCTCACCTCCAAGATTGTGTAGTGCAGGATACCTTGGAGGAGAGTGTTAAGCTCGGTGAAGATCTGGGCAGCGAAGTAGGGTCATTGAGAGCTGAGACTACAAAGTCTAGCTTAGTCGGGGTCCGGTTGAAGGAGGGTAGTCGGCCGAAATATTTTCTAGAAAAATGGTTAAGTGTGAGAGCAAGTGAACATGTGCATACATGACGTTGTTATCACACTTAGCATGAATTAATGACAAGACACCTCAAACCAACAAGATTAACATGTGCTCAGTGAGACTATCTAAAAGGTTAAGAGCAACAAGTGCGACACTTGAGATAGATCTTTGAACAACCATGATGAAACTTGCGCAACATTGTTTGCAAATTTGTGTATGAGTATTATCGATGTTGATAGGGAGAAAACAACTCATATACACAAAGAAGAACCTTCAAAATTGCCAAAACAAGATCGCAATCATGACATAGCAATCAACATGTCGAAAGATGACTAGTGGCCGATCAAGTAAAAAGGGTGTAAAGACTAAACAAGAGCTCATGGAATGAGCTCGAGTGTTTGCAACCATCAGGGGAGAAACCAAGGAAGGCTCCAAAATTTAGATGCAGTCCAAAATTTTGGAGGGTGTTGCAGCTGCTACAACACTTGGCGACACACTAGTTGAATACCAACTTCTTTGTTTGGGTTCATTTTCAACACAGGGCCTTGGCCTTTCAGGGAGTATTGATTTGTTGTGCAGGTTACTTTGGCTTCCCTACTTACCATGAAGAAACATGGTTCAAATTGTAACAACTCAGTCAGACACAACAAAATTCTTAGCTATATAACAGTGTTTCAAAATCGAGAAGGGTAGTTTGGCTCATGAGCTTAAGATTTTTAGAGTATAAGTTTTCATCTTTGGTGTTTCTCCGCTGCCAGTAGGCCTGGACAATACCCTAGTGGAGTAATGCAGGAACACAAGCATTTCTCCAGTACCAGAAAGCCTGGTCAGTACCCCAGTGGAGTTGGTTTCATCACCTCTCTATGAAAGAATCCTTTCTCTTCTTTTTCTTTTTATTTTTGAACGAGAAATGTGCATAGGCACTTATTTATTTTTCGGGGCGGAAGAGGGATCCTGACATATTGAGAGAAGGAGAAGTTGTTCCTTTAGAGAAGCATGTAATACCTTTGATTTAGGTTTTCTCATTTAGTTTTTTCCCCTTCTTCATTTCTACTCATTGGATGAGCTTTAACACATAGAGCAGAAGACTGAGTACAGGAACGGGGTTTCCCAGTTTGGACACAGGTTCATGGTTTGACTAGAACTTCCTTACAGATGGATCATATTTTCCGTCAAGACTTCATCAGCCAAAAGTTAAAACCAAGCATGGAGAAGACAGACACAAGACTGGCCAAGGACTACAATGTCACAATACTCTTTGAATTTAGCCACATACTTATTCAAAATCAATAACAAATTATAGGACAACACTTATTTACGAAATGAAAATGACAAGACATAACAACAAAGGAAAGCGAAGCGAAAATAGCAAAGTAAAGAAACAGAATAAGCAATGAAAAGACTATGTACATAGGGTGTAGCGTGGCCCCAGATCATTGAAAATAACATTCTAAATCCTTGCCATTGACAGGAAGGTTTTCAATCCTCCCATCAAGTGATTATACACGATACGTGTGTTGGCCAAGTTATTCGTGAACCATGAAAGGACCAATCCACAGGGACTAGAACTTCATGTGTTTTCCTTCATCTTCATGGGGTTTATCCCACTTCAAGATAGTCACCCATAGTGAAGCTGTTGTTCCTTGCAGACATTCGATTGAACCATCTCCTGATACAGTTCTGGTGGAGTGAAATTTTTTCTTTTGGTTTCACTCGTTCTTCCTGTAACTTGTGTAATGTGTCCATCCTATGTTGAACCAATAGACATGGCTTGCCTTGGGATTCTTGGGATAACTAGAGAGCAAGCAAGTAGATATTTGGTGGGAGGATGGCTTTTTTCTATATAAAAGGAATTATGGAGATGTCTTTAGAGAGGATATGGGTGTAAATCAATCATCCCAAATTGAATTCACCAGAGTGGAATTCCATTTTTTCTATTCATAGTGAATGGTCTTTTTTATGATGCGAATGAGATTCTTGTTTGTATATTTGGCAAGGTCATTTCCCTGCGGGTAGCAGTTAACTGAATGATTAACCACAATACCATATTGAAATGTAAGATCATAAAGCTTCAATGAAGCAAAGTAAGTTTAATTGTCGAAAACAAGAGATACAGGAACACCAAACCTCGAAATGATGTTCTGCTTAAGGAAGCTAATGACTTCCTAGTCATTCAATTGTTTGAGAAGAACTGCTTCTGTCCACCACATGAAATAATTTGTACATGTTAGGATGTAGTGGTGCTAATTTGATGAATTTGGGAATATTTACCCAACGATTTCTAAGCCCCATTGTTGGAATGGTTCTTCCACTGCAATAGGCTATAGCGAGGCTACTGACCTTTGAGTTCTGTCAGTGCATCACTGACAGAGAAGCACTTGTGGGCATAACCATGTGCATCTTTAAATAATGTGGGCTACTAGAAACTAGTTCTCGTGACTTTATGGGATGTTGTGTTAGCTGCAAAGTGATCCCTGACTATTCCATCATGAAGATCATGTAACACTCTCTCTAAATGATGTGATTGCAGGAACCTGAAAAAAATCAATTGTTGTACTTTATGTAAAGCACTATGTGCACCAATTGGTGAGATAATTCTTTGAGTTGAAGCATCCTATTTTTCAACATAGAGAAGTGAGAGGGCATGGAGTCATGCTCAAGGTATTGGCACACTTCATTATACCAAGAGTTACTGTGTGAAGTGGGTGGTGCTTGCTCTATATTGTACATGTCAATTTCTTGCTCACAACCAACGAGCTCTTCTTCTTCCTCTTGTGTGTGTACCTCTTTTGCTTCAATTCTGTAGAGACCATGACCCTTGACAATGTGAAATGGCTTGATATCAAGATCATATTCTTGCAGTCTTGTCATCCAGTTTGAACATCTTTCACATAGCTCTTGTTGAACAAGCAGTGATATGACTACTGGGTGTGGCACAAAGACTATGAAATGCTTTTTCAACAGGTAGGGTCTAAATTGTTTCACCACCTTCTATATATCATATGATGTTATGAAACCAGCTCACAAAAAGATAGAAAAGATAGATCAATGCCTTAGAATTTAGCCTCTTCAAGGGGGCAACCTCTTTTACATTACACAAATGAACAATTCTTGGATGGTTCAAATGAAAAAACCTCCTTTCTATATATAGGATTCTAAGGGGTCACAATATAACCAAGCCAACCTAACAATAATAATATAAAGCCACAAAAATAACAATAGAGGGATTCTATGGGGCACAGTAATAACAATATGGGGATAATAGGGGCACAACAATATTAATAAGGGATACAACTACAACAGTAAATGGGGGAATCATTAGTATTATAGGGACCCAACATGCCCCTCTCCTTCAAAAACTTGTTGTCCTCAATGCTTAAGTAGTTCTGGATGCTTCTGTATAAAATCTCATCCTCCCATGTGGAATCTTCAGCGGATAAGTTCTTCCACTTGATGAGATAGTCCGAAATTGGTCAATTGCGTAGCTGTCGAGTTTTTGTTTCTATAACTACTTCTGGTTCCAGTATAATAGTTCCTTCCTCGTCAAGTTCTAGAAATATGTTTGAACTAGGATCTTGTCGCCTATAACATTCTTTAAACATGAAACATGGAAAACTGGGTGTATATGAGAAGTTGCAAGAAGATCCAATTTGTATGCCATAGTACCAATCTTTTGCAACACCTTGTACGGAGCATAATACTTTGGTGATAATTTGTTATCCTTCTTATCTTGCTTGAGGGAAATTTGTTTATATGGTTTTAGCTATAGGAATACCCAGTCACCTACATCAAAACTTCTTTTGCTACGATGTTGATTTGCCTATTGTTTCATCCTATTCCGCGCCAACACGAGGTTATCCTTTAAGAGTTGGAGAACTTGTTTTTGTCACTCGATGTGATGTTCCATTGCTTGAACCTTAGAATTTTCTCCTAAATATGATGTGATGGATGGTGCTGATATCCATAAAATGCCATAAATGGGGTAACTTTTGCTGCAGTATGGAAGGAAGTGTTATACCACCATTCAACAGAGGCAACCATTTGATCCATTGTGTCTATTTATCAGATACGAAGCAACGAATATATCCTTCCAAACATTTGTTTACTATCTCAGTTTACCCATCAGATTGAGGATGACAAGATGAGCTATGAGCTAACTGGGTACCAAGACAAGAAAATAATTTTGTCCAAAAATTTCTAGTGAAAATGGGATCTCTGTCACTTACAATAATCTTTGGGTTTCCATGTAGCTTTTGAATTGTTTCCATAAATGCAGTAGCAACTGTACTGTCTTGAAATGGATGTGATAATGCACAAAAATGTGCATACTTGGTAAGTCGGTCAACTACCACCATGATGAAACTCTTTCCTTCAGATTTGGGTAAACCTATGATAAAATCTGTTGAAACCTCCTCCCAAAGTTGGCTTGGAATGGATAAAGGTTGTAATAGACCTGGGGTCTTAATTGTTTCAACTTTATTTTGTTGGCAAACCAAACATTCCACCACAAACTTTTGAATATCCAATTTAAGGCCAACCAAAAAAGATTCCTTCTTAACCCTGTGGTAAGTTTTTAAAAATCCTAAGTGCCCTCTTGAGGGAGAAGTGTGCAATTCCATAAGGATCTTTTGTTTGAGTTGGGAATTCTTACAGAGGTATAAGTGATCTTTGTACCATAACGAATCATTTTTCCAGCTAAATGTATCAGATGTACTGGAATCTTGTTGTAACTTTCGTACAAGTGCCCACACTTCTTCGTCATTCTTCAATTCCTCCCTTACTTTGTTTATCCAATCTGGTTGGATAATAGAAATGGCCTACAACAATGCTTCCACATCCTCATCCTTTCAAAGTCATAACCCAACAACTTTGTGACCCATTTTTGTTGCTCTTCAGAGGATAATCTTTGTTCTAAAAAGAATTTAAGGCTATCATGATCCGATTTTACCTTGGTGTGTCTTCCCATTAGGTAGGTTCGCCATTTCTTAAGTGCATGTAGTACTGCCAACATTTCCTTCTCATAAATAGCTTTGTGTAAATAATTTCCCTTGATTGGACAGTTTTCGAAAGAAATGGGTCTTTCATCTTGCATTAAAACAACACCAATTCCATTTCCTGAAGCATCACATTCCACAATAAGGGTTTTTGTGAAGTTTGGTGTAGCTAAGACTGGTGCTTGGCACATTACCTCTTTAAGATGTTCGAAGGCCTTTGTTGCTTCTGGAGTCCATGAAAATTCATCTTTCTTCAATAATGTTGTTATAGGTGCTACTATTCTCCCATAATTCTTAACAAACTTGTGATAATACCCTCTCAACCTGAGAAATCCTCACAAATGCTTTATGGATGTGGGGATTTTCCATTCCTTAATGGATTTAATTTTGTTAGGGTCTACCTTAACACCTTCATGAGATACAATATGACCTAGATATTCCACCTCTTGTACTCCAAAGAAACATTTGCAGATTTTTGCATATAATTGTTTCTCCTCCAATAGTTGTAGCACCCTGTCAACATGTTCAACATGATCCTTCCAAGACTTGTTGTAGATTAGTATATCATCAAAAAATACTAACGCATATTTTCTAAGGAAGGGTTTGAAAATGGAATTCATCAAACCTTGAAATGTAGAAGGTGCATTGGTAAGGTCAAAAGGCATGACCAAAAATTTATAATGACCCTCGTGAGCTCTAAATGCTTTTTTTGAAATGTCTTCAATATTCATTTTTATTTGATGATATCTTAAACAAAGATCCAACTTGGTGAAGTAAATTGATCCATGCAATTCATCCAATATTTCATCAACGACAGGAATGGGAAATTTATCTTTAATAGTGAGCTTGTTGAGCTCCCAATAATCCGGACACATGCGCCATGATCTAGCCTTCTTGTGCAGCAATACTACTGGAGCAGAGAAAGAAATTTGACTAGGTTGAAATATACCAGCCTCTAGCATTTCTGCAACCATACGTTCAATTTCACTTTTTTGGGCATAAGGATATATGTATGGCCTTATGTTTGGCGGAACACTTCTTGAAATAAAAAAAATAGAAATGATCTTGATCATGAATAGGTGGGAGACCTTTGGGAGTCTCAAATACCTTGGAATGATTGTCCAAGGATTTTTGGAGGTTTGGAGAAATAGGTGATTTTGATGTGGAAACATCTAGTGAACATAAAGGTGCATTTACACCTTTTTGTTCCTTTTTTAGAAGCTTTGTCATACTATTAGAGCTAATTACCTTTCCTAGTTTCCATACAATACCCCTTAATTCAAATTCCTTTCCATCCGCAGAAAATTTCATGAAAAGTTCTTGAAAATTAAAATTTATTGTACCCAAGGATTGTAGCCATTGGACTCCTAGTACAACATCAACAGCTCCCATTGGAATGGAAAGCATTGGGCTATTAAATACATATTCTCCCATGGATAGCTTGATATTATAACACTTTCTAGAGAAATTTGTGGTTCCTCCACTTGCAACCATTACTTGACACTCTGGTGCTGGATATAGGAAGTAATTCAATTATTTTGCTATCTTACAATGAATAAAATTGTGGGTACTTCCTAAATCAATCAACACTTACCTTTTTCTTCTTGATATGTCCTTCTATCTTGATAGTTTGAGGAGTGGTAATTCTAGCCAATGCATTACAAGATATGGTCGGATTCATTTATTCTTTATCTAGGGTTTTTTTCTGGGGTATATCCTCTTCTTTTGATATTTCTTGTTCCTTCTCTTCCTCCTCTTCACAATCTATGTAGAATAATTTCTTCTCGACACACTTATGACTTTTAGTGTATTTGCTATCAAAACTGTAACAAAGCCCTTTTTCTCTTTTTTCTTCCAATTGTTGTGGTGTAAACCTTATAGGTTGTGGAAGGCTAGGGGCAACAACACTTCCATCTTTATAGTTGTGAGTGGTAGGCTTCCTGGTTGCCATAATTTTGCTTTCCATTTTTCTTGCTAACTTGAATGCCTTCTCCAATGGATCAAGTTCCCAAAGGTGAACCTCATGTTGGATATTATCCTTTAAAGTCCCTATGAACACATCAATCCTATGCTCGTTTGGAATATCTTTTACCCTTATGTTCAATTTTTGGAAGTCCTGAATGTGCTCCATCATTGAACCCTTTTGTTTGAGACTTATCTATTGGCTAAAAAAATTGTTGCTTTTTGTATCCTCATAATGTGCTATCAATTTTTACATAAAAATTGCCCAAGTGACAATTTGTTTATGAGAGCAAAGCCATTGATACCATACAAAATAATTTGGTTCCAAATATAAAGTTGCAATATGTACCTTTTGTGTGTTTTTCACATTATGGAGATCGAAAAAATTGCTCCATCTATAGTATCCATGTTGTGGGATCCTTGCCATCAAACTTCCTCATATCGACTTTTAGAATATGGTGGGTCTTCAATCCAACATTAGAGTCTATGAAATCATTATTAACATTTCTTTTGTTCTTATCATGAGTTTCCTTTACTACCCTTTCACCATCAATGACCATTTCTTGTAGCAACTTA
The DNA here is from genome assembly GCA_031772625.1 of Pinus tabuliformis. Taxonomy (NCBI): domain Eukaryota; kingdom Viridiplantae; phylum Streptophyta; class Pinopsida; order Pinales; family Pinaceae; genus Pinus; species Pinus tabuliformis. Next base: position 559,850,960 of record CM062806.1, read on the forward strand.
GTCAAATTTATCTTCAGTTCTTCCATCTTATCATCCATGCCATTCACCTTAGCTTCCATCTTAGCATCCATGCCATTCATCTTAGCTTCCATATTACTGTCCATGCCATTCATCTTAGCTTCCACGTCATTCATCTTGGCTTCATTTACCTTTAGTGAGAGTGAAATTTGTTGTACTTGGTCATGTAATTTTGATATATCATGTTGCATTTCTTCCTCTTCTTCACGAGTCATGCTAGAGCTTTCAGGTTGCTTACTAGGGGTTTCCATTTTCTTTCTTCGAGGAATTAATTAATGCTAATAATTCTTCACTATTCCCTTTGAATTCCTTCAAACTAATTTTTCAAACCAATCTTACGCAAAATTAAAAAAAATTACACAACTTTTTTCACTTTGTAGGTGCTCAATATTGAATCTGATATATCTCTATAATTTCGGATCATCCAGTTCTAAAATTTTGACCTGCAGTAGCCTTCTGTGTCTTATTTCCAATGCAACCAGTCTGATTGGATTTAGATTCTCCAAGAAATAGTTATGCCCAATCTCCCAAGATGACGTGATTATATACCTTTGCAGAAGAGAGAACTTGAATGAAGTGCCACGTGTCACTATTTTGGCCTTTGGGTCTAAAAAATATACACATGAAAACACAGTCTGTCCTCTTTCTATAACTTCTTACAAAATTGCAATCTGATTCTCAAAACAAAAGTTATGACGATTTTCCCAAGGTAACTTGTTTGGAATGTAATTCATGAGTCTTCAAAAAGGCCAACTTCCTCAAATCATATCTCCGCAAATGTAGTGTGAAAAGCTATGAAATTCAGACCCAAGGTTCCATGTGATTTCATCTCAAATGGGTTTTTTTGTTGATGAAACGTCGCAGGGAAAAGGTTCTAGTAAAAATGCCATGATGAACTATTTGGAGCAGCGAAACCCTAGAATCCAAAGCTCTGATACAAAATGTTTTGAAACCAGATTACAAAAAGATAGAAAAGATAGATCAACGCCTTAGACCCTCTTCGAGGGGGAAACATCCTTTACATAACACAAATGAACAATTCTTGGATGGTTCAAATGACAAAACATCATTTCTATATAGGAGTCTAAGGGGTCACAATATAACCAAGCCAACCTAACAATAATAATATAACGGCACAAAAATAACAATAGAGGGATTCTATGGGGCATAGTGATAACAATATGGGGCCAATAGGGGCACAACTATATTAATAAGGGCTACAACTACAATAGTAATGGGGGAATCACTAGTATTATAGGGACCCAACATATGATTTTTTATCCACAGCAGGATTGTTGAGCTCAGTCCCCCGCATCCTTGCGCTCATGAAGGAGATGGGACGTTCATTGTTCAACTCATCCTTCTGAGTGAGCACTGCAATGAGTGAAGTGTCAGAAGCGAATGTGTAAAGCAAGAAATATTTGTTGAAATATGAGTTTTACAGCATAGGTTCTTATGCTATTCCCTTCTTGATACATGTCAATTCTTCCTTTTCATTTTTTCCCTAGCTGTAGATTGTGTCCTTCTTGATAATGTCTTGGATAGGTTTAACAGTCAGTGCATAATCTGAGATGAACTTCCAGAGCAAGTTGATCTTCCCCTGAAGGGTTGCATATATTTCTTGTTCAATGGGTGAGGAATTTGCATGATAGTCTGAACTCAGTCTAGATCAACCTTAATCCAACTCTTGGTAATGCTATGCCCAAGGAGGTTACCCTTAGCCACTAGAAAGACACTCTTCATGGGATTCAAGGATATCCAATACTTGTTACATCACTGAAATATCTTCTTCAGATGGTGCAAATGGTCTGAACATTTTCTGGAAAACCTGTTACATCATCAAGGTAGACCACCACACTTTCATGAGCACATAGAGGGGGATGTGCATAACGCACTGAAAATTTTCACCTATGTTTACCAACCCAAATGGAATTCTTTGATAAGCCAACATACCCCACCTAATAGGAAATTTTGTTTTAAGCCTGTCAGGTTCTACTACCAAAACCTAGGTATATCCAAGAGAGCCATCAAGCAGAAAAAATATTTCTAGTCTAGTTACTATCTACAATATGTGCTTCATAGATGGCACTGGGTAGCTGTCTTTGTTCGAGGCACGATTAAGATTTTGGAAATCAACGCATAGGAAAATCTCCCAAGGCTTATTTCTCATAAGAACTAAGTTTTAAACCCAAGTAGAATGTTGAATCTTGTAAATGATCTGAGCATCCAAAAACTTAGTCAGTTCTTTTTGTATCAGGGGTTCAAGTAACAGATGGAATTTTCTAAGTTTCTGCTGAAATAGCTTGATCCCTTCTTTGATCAAAATGATGTGTTGGATTACTCATGTGTCATATGTTTTCAAGTCATCGTATGTCCTTGTGAATACAACATTGTATTGTCTAAAAAGGTAGACAAAGGCTCGCCAATCTTCTGGTGTGCAACAAGTACCAATATTCACGAAATTCAAGTCTTTGTCTGTTCCCAAATTAATTTGTTTGTGCATCAGTGTAGAACTATGGATTTTAGTGTTCTTGGGTCCCTTGAAGTGCTTCTACAAGTCATATATCTTCTTCAGTGAAACCACACCCTTGGGGATGAGGTTGCCCTTACTGTCAAAAACTATGTCTCGCAGAGATTGTTTGTTCATGTCTTCATCTATCATTGCAAACTTGAAGATGTCAACATTGGCCATGACATGCAGTATTTGTTCATCATCATCAAAATCATGCAAATTAGTTCTATTGTCAACGATATATGGCTTATATAAAAATTCAATAGAAAATCTATCCCTAAGTGATGTCATCTTAGCAGTTGCATATACCAGAGCGTCTGCAGTTGCATTGCACATTCTTGGTACAAAGATGATATTGAAAGCCTAGAAACTAGAGATAAATTGCAATACCTCTTGTTTGGAACTCTTAAGACGAGGTGAAACATAGTGTATGGTGTTACGTACATGACATACCACAATCTTTGAATCACCTACCACTTTCAACATAGCAATGTTGAGGCTGAGGGCTTTCTATAAACCCAAAATGAGTGCTTCATATTTCGAAGTATTGTTTGTACACTCAAAATCCAAGAAACTTTAGACTAAGTGTTTCCTTTACCTTGCGTCTATGAAAACATGCCCGGCTCCAAATCCAACCTATGTTTTGGATCCATTAATATACAAGTTCCACAAATCATTTATACAAGGACCGCTTGCCGCACTATTACTGCTAACACTACTGCTACTATTATTACAATGTATTGTACAAGTTTCATTTCCATTAGTTGGGCAAGGAAGGAGACCCAATTATGTATCTAGTGGGGTGGGGCTCGGCTATGTAAGATAATACTCCACATTAGGGGACTCTTGAGGTATAAAATGGACCTTCTAAGAAAAATGTACACCCAAAATAAACTTTATAAGAACCAATAGGATTCATGATGATGATGTCAACTATGGGGGATGATTCACCATTTTTGGAGTAAAAAAGTAAAAATAATAAAAAATAATAAAATAATAAATCTACTTTTTCAACTCATATTTTTAACATATCTCCCTAAGGTTTTACTCAAATTTCAAGCGGGGGTACTTGTTGGATCCAAAATTTAATTCCTCATCCAAGGAGTACCCATATTGCATCCTTTCGATGGACCTTGCTACATGAAAAATGAGAAATACATGAAAAAACATGATTGCAAACATGTTTTCCATGTATTTATCATTTTTCATGTAGTAGAGTCCAAGGAATGTATGAAATGTGGGTACTCCTTGGATGAGGAATAACATTTTGCATCCATTGAGTGTTTCTGCTCGAAATTTGAGTAAACCCATAGGGAGATAAGTTGAAAATAAAAGTTGAAAAAATAGTTTTTCCTTTTTTCCCTCTAAAATTTGATGATGTAATCTAATCTTATTTTATTATTTCCACATTTATTTTATAATTTCCTTAGGAGGTCCATTTTAGACCTCAAAATTCCCTTAATGGTTGCGTTTCCAGAAACCAATTGCCAAACGGAAGTTTTGCAAAAGCCAACGATTCATTTTGACCATTCAAGGGAGTAATGTTATGTTTCAGATATCTCTCTAGCAACACCAATATCTAGTTGTTTTTTCCCTGGAATGGACGCCATAAGCTTGACTAGTCCATAGCAAAATACCCTTGCAACTTACTGGACCAGCCTCCGCTAAACAATAATCCATATGCTTTCAGGATGTCCACGATCATAATGCTAATGCACTGGTGATCTCGTCCGTCAGACGATAACCAAATGATCGCATCTAGGAGTTCACCAATGGTTGGTACACATTTTTAGTCAAGTTGGATGATCTGCGCAGTTGTACTGCTCCATTGCGCATTGATATGTTCAGTGATGGAGAGCGGCATGACATTGACTGATGCGGCAGAATCAACACCAAATAGTTGTGGACATTGAAGTTGAATATTTCAAACGATAACAAAATTTTTGGTTAGAGCAAGTTCACTTCTTCCATGTGAAGCACATTCAACACAGATGCGAGTGATCCGAGAGACTTGCTTGGTCCCTTGCTGGAAGAGGCAATAGTGTTTGTGGAGGTTTTCCTTAGTGGGTGCAAAAGAATATCCTGTTGAAATGTTAGCTTGGTTAGCTCATACAAAGAAATTTTTGCATGGGTATCTCTCATATCTTCAATAATTTGTAATACAAAGCAGAAAGAATCATCGAGTTGTCCTGGGGAAGACGCGTGTTTGTACTGTCTAGTGGAGTGTTTGGAGTTTTCTACTCATGGAAGTATCTTTCACTATAGTTATCTTCACGGACTTGCTTTGCGTTTTATATGTTGAGGAGATCGGTGGATCAATTGTTCTGAGTAGGTGTCTAAATTTTTCTTTCAGTATCTCAAACACAGTGGGAGCCCCTTGAATTCTCAAGTTGTATCAATTTTTTTGCTTTGGGGGCTCCTTCTCGATGGTTGTTTTCTTCTGTGAAGCATTAATACATTGATACATGTTAATTACATGCCCAAAACTTGAAGCTTCATCAGATGTAGCATCCTCTTCTTCATCTTGATCCTACAGGGAACCTCCTCACTGGCTTTAAAATTATCATTCAACCTTGAAGCCATAGTGCTCATAACCCGGTTCCATTCTGGACAAGACTTCTCTAAATTTCATTCTTCATGGACTGCACAGTAGCTATTCTTTGAAATTTGGTCCACTTAGAGCACAACAATGGAGCTCTATGCAAATTTAGTTGGGTGGCTACTACTACTACTTCTTGATGTCACATTCTTCCTCTATGTAAATCTAGGAGGTCTGCTGCTCAAAGATGTCTCGGTCATCCATTTCTTAAGTTCAACTACTTCGGTTGTCAAGGACTTGAGGAGATCAGTAAGGGTCTCAATTCCCCTTGCTTCCTTTTCCTTTACCTTACTCACAACAGTCTGAGATTTCCTACATGTGTCTTTGGAGTCCTTATCTGGTTCTTCATCTACAATGACTCCAATCCCACGCACGTATTCCTCGACATCAATTAATTGACAATTTTCTAAAAGTGTTGGTTTCATAGCTCGCTTGCTGGACTGCAGAATTTTGGTCGACAATGCAAACATGTAGTAGTCAACTGTGATGGAGTCATAAGGTTTAGTGTCTACAGTGAACTTGTTAAACATACTGTTAAACCTCTGGTTAAAATCATTCACTTTTTCTTTTTGCTGCATCTTGAGACTACCTAGCTCTTTTAACAACATGGCGGGGGGTTTTGTGCTCAAAAAATTTCTCAAAGAAAATTCTCTTGAAAATCCCCCAGTTCTAAATGGAGTTGATAGGAAGGAAATGGTACCATACAACTACTTTGGAATCCAAGGTACATGGAAACAATCTACATGCAACATCATCATAACATACCTCGTGTGTCTACAGATGTAGATAGAACGTGTCTAGATGGTCTTCTACCTTCATTATTCTGTCAGGGTCATACTTCATTAACAACTTCTTTGCGAGTCTTGGCATCTTGTGCAAGACACCCTAGAGTTCCAATGGGCCATGTGTCATCCATTCCATATTTTTATCAGCCATATTTTCCAATGCTTCATCCTCCTCCTCTTCTTTTGAATCTGATGGTTCAACCTCCGAATCTATTGGTTCATCTCCACCTCCACCTCCGTTAGAGCTTAAGCCTAATAGTAATTGCTAACTTATTGTCATTCAAGGAAAATAGGAGGTTCCTATCCATTCTCAACATATTATTCTAGCTTTTCAAGAGTAACAAGGATTACTTCTTCAACAAACAGACTACCACTCCTGCAGGTGTAGTCTTTTGCTTCCTCTACAAAGAGGGAAGAGTGTGTATTCATGGAATCATTCCAACAAATTTAGAAAACTGACGGGTGATGGGATGGACAACATGGATGTGATGATATGAAATTTATTGTTCGGGTTTGGGAGGTGAGGAGTAACCAAATCCAAAGTTGTGCGTGGGAGAGAGGGAGTTCATGCTACCGCCTTGACAAGATGATAGATAAGTGGGGTTGAGAGGAAATTCAGCCATAAACTACTAGTGACCCTCCTAGTGCCAGAAATGCTGAGGGTGATGGACCCACCAAAATTCAGGGTATCTCCCTGGTATGATGTCCCAACTAGACCTCACACTGTTTTGTGTAGGAGTCCCATCTGGCACGATGGGCCGGTTGCCATTTTCTTAGAGATTTTCCTTAGATGTCGATGTTCAGCACATGAGAGTGTCATGCTTGTAACTTCAAGAAAGAGAGGTGATTATGGATGGTGAGTACGTAATGTAACTTTGTGTCTGGGTTCTCTTACTGTGAGGGAGAGCGTAAAAGGGAGCCTCTATATGAGAGGTAATAATATCACCTAGGGAGAGATACATGTGAAAACAACAAGGATCTATCCAACATCTAGTGGAATAGTCCACAGTGGATATGGGAGTCATTAAAACTTAAGTGTAAGGGAAAATACGTACACCGTCTAGTGGAGTAGTCCACATGAACGTGAAGGTCATTATAACCAAGGAAACACAAGAATGGTCTGTCTAATGTTCAAAGGAGTAGTCCACATGGATGAGACAACAATTTTAAATGATACAACACATCTTCAACAATGTAAGTACTAAAATAACATAAGTAGTTCAAATATTTTAGTGCAGGTTAAGAAAACATGCATTACAAACGTTTAAAGAATAGCCTTACAAATAGATACAAAACATTTGTGAAAACATGTTGGCCCGAGACAGGCTTCTAAATTAAGAAAAAGTTTCAAGACACATCTATACACCATACATCACTAGCCCTAATAGTGGGACATTGGAACCACTCCTCGCTCCTTAAAGAACAGACTACAAACTCTCAACGCTACGCGGGAGGAGCCAAGGTGAAAGATCCTTTGCTCATACAATGAGGGGGTATTTATAGCCAAGGGGATACTTGACCCTTCTGACTATTTGACTTCCCTCACGACCATTCAACTTCCTATGAATTTTCATATGACATGACTCTTCAACTTCATATGTGTGTCTTTTGGACATTCACATTACATTACATTTTATTACAGCAAGTATGGCCCATAGTAGTGATGTGGTTGAGACAACACATGACACAACTCGACATGATACTGCTAACATGTATTGTATGACTGTGGTGTCAGTGTCGAGCTACTATGTTGCTGAGGGATGGGTGTGCTATCAGTGTATCATGTCTTCACCTCTGCATGGTAAAGAGTTCGGGGTCTTAGATGGTCTTGGTCTTTGCTTAATGGTGCACGAGGATGCATCCATTTCACTTGCTACTCAATGTGCTTCATACATTCATTCAACTACGAGAAAGTCTTCTAGCATGTACTCCTTCTTCATCTTGTTCGTCATTGTGCCATGTTTCATCAATGTACCTATTTTTGCAATCGCTCATGATGAGACAACATCAAATCCAAAAATATCCTATTATAGCATGATGCATTGTTTTAGGTGCTGGTGACCAGGAAGGAGGACAAGGGACCTAAACTGCTCAGATCACAACTCAGGCCGGGATGAGATGCTCCAGAGCACTGTCAGGAAAAAATGTGCAAATATCACTAGGAGATAGACTTGCATAATCTGGGACAAAAATGACAACAACAAAGTAGAACCCAACTAGGAAGAACTGTGGATTTTCTGGGAGGAAGAGAATGGAATGTGTCAGGAGGAACTGCTGGGAAATTTTACGCAATTTTTAGGATGAGGACTAGGCAGGTCATCTGGGGGTCCAACTGGGAATCTGCCCAGTTTCTCTAAGGAAGACGGAGAGGGAAACAGGAAGCACTGATAGACATTTATGCATAGTTTTCGAGAGCAAGGCGAGATTAGGATGTTGGAAATAATATTGAGAGGGGGTGTGAATCAGTATTATCAAGACAATTCTTTTGAATTCTTTCATAGATTTGTAGTACGCTACTTTAGTTAGATGAACCAGCGTATATACGCAACTTCAGTGAAGGAAAACCACGTATAACTTACAGACTTGTAATTTAATTATTCTTCAAATGCTGATTTTAAATCTGTGTGTCAGAACCATAGAAACAATAACCAGGAATAGGAAAATTAATGCAGATAGTCACACACAAGAACACAAGATATAAGGTGGAAACCCAATGTGGGTGAAAACCACTTGCTGCAATATGTCTCTATCTCTTTCAACTAGAAACTTCTTTTTACAATGATTCTATATTGGTGCAGTCCTTTACCAGTACGTAGGCTACAGCCTGCAGAGAGCTACAACCCTCTCTCATTCTCCAGCTTCTCTTAGAAGGGAGCTACAACCCCCTTAGCTCTTGTACTAGTTGAGATACTAGTACATAGGTACGGACATACAGAAGGCTACAACCTTCTCTTTTCTTCCAGGGACCATGTTTCATAAATTTTCAGACTGGATCCATGAACATCAAACAAACATCAAGTATATGTGCATCAACCAATCTCCTTTCCACAAACAACTACTGAATAAACCAAGAACTTCTCAGAATGTTGTAACCATAAAAAAATACCAGTAACCAGACACCAATGCTGAATCCAGAACACTGCAGTAATACACAGAAGTAGCTAAAACATATTTCAAGAGGCGTAGGCTACTTCACTATGTATAAACTTGTGTGAATACGTAGTTGTATCAAGGTCAGCCAACGTATACGCATTCTTCTCTTGTTGAACTTGCATGCATACGCGCCTTTGCTGAGCCGAACCTGTGTATATATCTATAAAAGACAATTCACCCTTTTCACTTAATCATACTTTAGTTATACTCAGATTATCAGATTTATAGATCTAAATATGCACCGATTATAACAGATCAAAACACACAAAGATACTACTATTCAAGCCTTGAGATCTCGACCCATCAATAGAACTTATCTATCTTGTAATGCTTAGGTTCCTCCTTGATTCAGATCCAGCCACACAAACCAATCACCAGTATACCAAATCTTGCACGTCTTCAGATATTCAATACATCAGATGATCCTTGCCAAATGATCTCCTTTCCTTTATATAGACTTAGGCCTTCCACAATACCACGGTCCAAAACCAAAACAAATCAATACCATGGACCCAATACTCAGGATCAACATTTCGGACGGGATACCATGGTCCAAAACCATAGGTTCAAATACCAAGGACAAAATACCATGGACCAAAAATAAGTTCTCCCACATGTACATGCTTTTCCTTGCGTGAAAGTGCGTGTATACGCATACGCATCTTTGTAATGTATAACCCGCGTGTATACGTGGTTTGGTCAAGGTGAACCTGCGTATATATCTTTTTCTTTGATTCGAAGAACCTAAACTATGATTTTTCACCAGAGTAAGTTGCCATCAAGGACAACACCTGTGCCATAGTGCCAAACCTATGTCATAATGCCAACAATCTCCCCCTTTGGACTTGATGGCAACCCCAAGATCCTCAAAGTCATTCTCCCCCTTTGTCATCAAGGGCAAAGGGTTATGCTCCCCCTGAGTACATGCTGAAATCTCTGCTCTACTGTGCGGACCATTCTCCTCCTGACTGTAGGCAAGATCTAAAAAAAGATGTTCTTCAAGAAGAACCATGACTTATACATCATAAAAGACCTTCCTGTCTCCAAAAGACTCTATACGAACATCCATCACCCAACCAAATGGGGATCATCCTCCCAAACAAATGGGGATACACCAGAAGTTTACATATGACAACCAAGTTCATTACATCGTTCATCCCAGGCATAGCGGGGAAACCAAAATAGGCTGTTACATGACCTTGACAATAAAAGATATACATGACATAGAGATGAAAAATTTAGAGCAATACTATGAAGGTCACCAATAACTAATATTAGCAGCATTTGTCAATCACTATTCAGATTAGCAACCATGTTCACCTTCTGTTCTCCTCCTGCACCTGATCCACCTGAAACTAAAAAAAAACTTTTGTACATGAACCAAGAGCTTCTAAGGTAATGCCAACAATGTATTATTATAAGTTTATATGCTCCCCCTGAACCTGTGCCATATGGTCTCTGTTAGACCCATATCAGATTCTTTTCAACAAGAGACTGTCCCCACTGATTTCCTTCAACCCAACATATACGCGACTATATCCACATAAACCAGCGTATGTACGCAGATACTCCTCATGACACTCACGTACAACAACTTTTCTTTGAACCAGACGAGTTTCAACAGCAAGATGATGCATCAACTACCCCTAGCTTCTGTCTGAGGTATTCAAATGTCTCCTTGGGCAGTGGTTTGGTGAGAATATCAGCAAATTGTTCCTTTGAAGGAACATACTCCAATTTGACCTTTTGTTCCTGCACTTTTTCCCAGAGAAAATGATACTTGATTGGTATGTGATTAGTCTTTGAATGCATGAAAAGATTCTTTGAGATATTGATTTCACTTATATTATCACAAAAAATTGAGATAGGTGGAGTGAAAGTGATTTGAAGATCTTGCAATGTTTGCATCATCCAAAGGAGTTGTGTGTAGCAAGATGCAGTAACTACATATTCTGCTTCAGCTGTAGATAAATCAATAGAACTTTGTTTCTTGCTGAACCAAGATACTAATCTAGGACCCATGGAGAATGCACCACCACTAGTGCTTTTCCTGTCATCCACGCTTCCTGCCCAATCTGCATCTGTATATGCATGAAGTGTGAGATCTGTACCTGTAGGATACCATAAGCCATAGTTTTGAGTTCCTTGAAGATATTTGAAAATTCTCTTGACTGCCTGAAGATGATTTTCCTTTGGATTTGCCTGAAACCTTCAACCTATCCCTACTACATGCATAATGTCTTGTCGGGTACCTATTAGATAGAGCATACTACCAACCATGGATCTATAGGTTGGTTGATGTACAACTGTTGATTCATCATTTGCGCTGAGGCTGCATCCTGTTACCATAGGGTACATACTGGTTTCGAATCCTCCATCCCATATTTCTTCAAGATCTGCTTGAGATACTTGGTTTGTGATAGAAAGTTACCGTCTTTGTTTTTTTGAACTTGTAAACCAAGAAAATATGTGAGCTCACCAAACAAGGACATTTCAAATTCTTTCTGCATCACCAAAGCAAAGTTTTGACTCATGGCTTCTTCATTGCTTCTAAAGATGATATCATCAACATATACAACAAGTATTAGCAACTTATCATTGTCAATTATTATATATAGATTGCTGTCTGTTGATCCTTTTGCAAGACCTTGTAGATGAAGGTACTCATCCAACCAAAAATACCAAGCCCTTGGAGCCTGTTTAAGGCCATAGAGATCCTTTTTGAGTCTGCATACAAGATTTGGATAATTTCCAAGGATGAACCCATCTGGTTGCTCAATGTACACTTCTTTATTCAAGTCTCGATTCAGAAAGGCAGATTTTACGTCCATCTGAAATACTTTGAACTTCTAAAAGCTAGAGAGAGCAAGGAACATTCTTATAGCCTTAATTCTAGAAACTGGTGCAAAGGTTTCTTCAAAGTCTATGCCTTCTTGTTGCGCATATCCATTAAAAACAAGTCTTGCCTTGTTTCTAACCACATCTCCATTTTCATTCAACTTATTTTTGAAAATCCACTTTGTCCCTATGACATTCTTATCTTTTGGTCTAGGAACAAACTCCCAAGTGTTATTCCTTTCAATCTGTTCATGTTCTTCCTCCATGGCCTTGACCCACCATTTATCTTTGCATGCCTCTTTTACATTTTGTGGTTTGGTGGAGGAGAGAAATGCTAGATAGCTTGAAGCTTCTGAAATGGTTTGTTGGGTCCCTATAATACTAGTGATTACCCCATTACTATTGTAGTTATACCCCTTATTTATATTGTTGTGCCCCCATTGCCCCCATATTTTTATTAATGTGCCCATAGAATCCCTCTATTGTTATTTTTGTGGCTTTATATTATTATTGTTAGGTCGGCTGGATTATATTGTGACTCCTTAGACTCCTATATATAGAAAGGAGGTTTTGTCATTTGAATCATCCAAGAATTTTTCATTTATGTAATGTAAAGGAGGTTTCCCCCTCAAAGAGGCTGAATTCTAAGGCGTTGATCTATCTTTTCTATCTTTTCTTGAGCTGGTTTCATAACATTTGGTATCAGAGCTTTGGATTCTAGGGTTTCGCTGCTCCAAACAGGTCATCGTGGAATTTTCACTATAACTTTTTTTCTGTGACATTTCAGAAGTCGAAAAAAAAACCCATTTGAGAATAAATCGTTCTGAAGCCTGGGTCTGAATTTCAGAGCTTTTCGTCAGATAGTTTCAGAGATATGATCTGAGGAAGTTGGTCTTTTTGCAGACTCCTGAATTACACTCAAAACAGGTGACCTGGGGAAAATCGTCATAACTTTCTTTCTGAGCATCGGATTGAAATTTCGTAAGAAGGTACAGAAATAGGACGGACTGTAGTTTTCTTTTATATATTTTTCAGAGTCAAAGGTTGAAACAGTGACACGTGGCACTTCGTACAAGTTTGCTCTATTGAACTGGTCTATAATCAGATCACTGCGGGAGATTGTGTATAACTCTTTCTTGGAGAATCCAATTTGGATCAGACTAGTGGCATTGGAAAGAGGACATAGAAGGCTACTACAGGTCAGAATTTCAGAACTGGATGATTCGAAATTACAGAGATACATCAGATTCAATATCAGGCTTCTACAAAGAAAAAAAGGTGTGTAGTTTTTTTTTAAATTTTTGCATAAGCTTGGTTTGAAGGAATTCAAAGGGCATAGTAAAGCATTATTATCGGTAACTGATGCCCCGAGGAAAGAAAATGCAAACACCTAGTAAGGAACCTGAAAGCTCTAGCATGACTCATGAAGAAGAGGAAGAAATGCTACATGATATATCAAAATTACAAGAACAAGTGCAACAAATGTCACGCTCACAAAAGCTAACAGATGCTAAGATAAATGGTGTGGAATCTAAGATAAAGGGCATGGAAGCTAAGATGAATGGCATGGAAGCTAAGGTGAATGGCATGGACGGTAAAATTGATGGCATGGATGTTAAGATGGAAGAATTGAAGATAAATATGAATAAGTTGCTACAAGAAATGGTCACTAAGGGTGAAAGAGTACTAAAGGAAACTCATGATGAGAACAAAAGAAATGTTAATCATGATTCCATAGACTCTAATGTTGGATCGAAGACTCACCATGTTCCAAAAATCGATATGAGGAAGTTTGATGGCAAGGATCCCGCCACATGGATATTACAGATGGAGCAATTCTTCGATCTCAATAATGTGCAAAACACACAAAAGGTACGTATGGCAACTTTATATTTGGAACCAAATCAGTTTGTATGGTATCAATGGCTTTGTTCTCGTAAACAATTTATCACTTGGGCAATTTTTACGGAAGAATTGATAGCACATTATGAGGATACAAAAAGCAACACTTTTTTTAGCCAATTGATAAGTCTCAAACAAAAGGGTTCAATAATGGAGCACATTGAGGAGTTCCAAAAATTGAACATAAGGGTAAAAGATATTCCAGAGGAGCATAGGATTGATGTGTTCATAGGGTCTTTAAAGGATAATATCCAACATGATGTGCGCCTTTGGGAACCTGATTCATTAGAGAAGGCATTCAGGTTAGCAAGAAAAATGGAAAGCAAAATTATGGCAACTAGGAAGCATACCATTCACAACTATAAAGACGGAAGTGTTGTTGCCCATAGTCTTCCACAACCTACAAGGTTGACACCACAAAAATTGGAAGAAAAAAGAGCAAAAGGGCTTTGTTACAATTGTGATAGCAAATACACAAAAGGTCATAAGTGTGCTGAGAAGAAATTATTCTACATAGATTGTGAAGAGGAAGAAGAAAAGGAGCAAGAAAGGTCAAAAGAAGAGGATATATTCCAGGAACAAAGCCTAGATGAAGAAAAAATAAATCCGACCATATCTTGTAATGCATTGGCGGGAATTACCACTCCTCAAACCATCAAGATAGAAGGACAAATCAAGAAGAAAAAGGTAATAGTGTTGATTGATTCAGGAAGCACCCACAATTTTATTCATTGTAGGGTAGCAAAAGAATTGAATTGCTTCCTATATCCAGCACCAGAGTGTCAAGTGATGATTGCAAATGGAGGAACAATAAATTGTTCTGGAAAGTGCCATAATATCAAGCTATCCATGGGAGAATATGTATTGACTAGCCCAATGCTTTCCATTCCAATGGGAGGTGCTGATGTTGTACTAGGAGTCCAATGGCTACAATCCTTGGGTACAATAGCTTTTAATTTTCAAGAACTTTTCATGAAATTTTCTGTGGAAGGAAAGGAAGTTGAATTAAGGGGTATTGCAGGGAAACCAGGAAAGATAATCAGCTCTAATGGCATGACAAAGCTTCTAAAAAAGGAGCAAAGAGGTGTAATTGCACAATTATGTTCGCTAGATGTTTCCACATTGGAATCATCTATTTCTCCAGATCTCCAAAAAGTCCTGGACAATCATTCCAAGGTATTTGAGACTCCCAAAGGTCTCCCACCTATGCGTGATCATGATCATGCTATTCATCTGATTCCAGGAAGTGTTCCTCCAAACATCAGGCCGTACAGATATCCCTATGTCCAAAAAAGTGAAATTGAACGTATGGTTGCAGAAATGCTAGAGGCTGGTATAATTCAACCGAGTCAAAGTTCTTTCTCTGCTCCAGTAGTATTGGTGCACAAGAAGGATGGATCATGGCGCATGTGTCCGGATTATAGGGAGCTCAACAAGCTCACTATTAAAGATAAGTTCCCCATTCCTGTCATTGATGAATTACTGGATGAATTGCATGGATCAATTTACTTCACCAAGTTGGATCTTCGTTCAGGATATCATCAAATCAGAATGAAGATTGAAGACATTCCGAAAACGACATTTAGAACTCATGAGGGTCATTATGAATTTTTGGTCATGCCTTTTGGCCTTACCAATGCACCTTCAACATTTCAAGGTTTGATGAATTCAATTTTCAAACCATTCCTTAGAAAATTTGTGTTAGTATTTTTTGATGATATACTAATCTACAACAAGTCTTGGAAGGATCATGTTGAACATGTTGACAGGGTGCTACAACTATTGGAGGAGAAACAATTATATGCAAAAAGATCCAAATGTTTCTTTGGAGTCCAGGAGGTGGAATATTTGGGTCATATTGTATCTCATGAAGGAGTTAAGGTAGACCCTAGCAAAATTAAAGCCATTAAGGAATGGAAAATCCCCACATCCATAAAGCATCTGCGAGGATTTCTTGGGTTGACAGGGTATTATCGCAAGTTTGTTAAGAATTATGGGAGAATAGCAGCACCTCTAACAACATTATTGAAGAAAGATGCATTTTCATGGACTCCGGAAGCAACAAAGGCCTTTGAACATCTTAAAGAGGCAATGTGCCAAGCACCGGTCTTAGCTACACCGGACTTCACAAAAACCTTTATTGTGGAATGTGATGCTTCAGGAAATGGAATTGGTGCTGTTCTAATGCAAGATGAAAGACCCATTGCTTTTGAAAGTCGTCCAATCAAGGGAAAGTTTTTAAGAAAAGCTATTTATGAGAAGGAAATGTTGGCAATACTCCATGCACTTAAGAAATGGCGACCCTACCTAATGGGAAGACACTTCAAGGTAAAAACGGATCATGATAGCCTTAAATACTTTTTAGAACAAAGATTATCCTCTGAAGAGCAACAAAAGTGGGTCACAAAGATGTTGGGTTATGACTTTGAAATCATCTACAAAAAAGGGAAGCAAAATGTGGTGGCAGATGCACTCTCAAGAAAGGATGAGGATGTGGAAGCATTGTTGTGCGCCATTTCTATTATCCAACCAGATTGGATAAATGAAGCAAGGGAGGAATGGAAGAATGACGAAGAAGTGTGGGCACTTATTCGAAAGCTACAACAAGATTCCAGTACGTCTGATACATTTAGCTGGAAAAATGATTCGTTATGGTACAAAGATCGCTTATACCTCTGTAAGAATTCCCAGCTAAAACAAAAGATTCTTATGGAATTGCACACTTCTCCCTTAGGAGGGCACTCAGGATTTTTAAAAACTTACCACAGGGTTAAGAAGGAATTTTTTTGGGATGGCCTTAAATCAGATATTCAAAAGTTTGTGGCAGAATGTTTGGTTTGCCAACAAAATAAAGTTGAAACAATTAAGACACCGGGTCTATTACAACCTTTATCCATTCCAAGCCAACGTTGGGAGGAGGTTTCAATGGATTTTATCACAGGTTTACCCAAGTCTGAGGGAAAGAGTGTCATCATGGTGGTAGTTGACAGACTTACCAAGTATGCACACTTTTGTGCATTATCACATCCATTTAAAGCCAGTACAGTTTCTACTGCATTTATGGAAACAATTCAAAAGCTACATGGAAACCCAAAGATTATTGTAAGTGACAGAGATCCCATTTTCACTGGAAATTTTTGGACAAAATTATTTTCTTGTCTTGGTACTCAGTTAGCTCATAGCTCATCTTATCATCCTCAATCTGATGGGCAAACTGAGATAGTAAACAAATGTTTGGAAGGATATCTTCGTTGCTTTGTATCTGATAAACAGACACAATGGGTCAAATGGTTGCCTCTGGCTGAATGGTGGTATAACACTTCCTTCCATACAACAACAAAAATGACCCCATTTATGGCACTTTATGGGTATCAACCACCATCCATCACATCATATTTAAGAGAAAATTCTAAGGTTCAGGCAGTGGAACATCACATCGAACATCAACAACAAGTCCTCCAACTCTTAAAGGATAACCTCGTGTTGGCACATAATAGAATGAAACAACAGGCAGATCAACATCGCAGTGAAAGAAGTTTTGATGTAGGTGATTGGGTATTCCTACGGCTACAACCATATAAGCAAATGTCCCTCAAGCAAGCTAAGAAGGATAATAAATTATCACCAAAGTATTATGGTCCGTACAAGGTGTTGCAAAAGATTGGTACTATGGCATACAAATTGGAGCTTCCTGCAGCTTCTCGATTGCACCCAGTTTTCCATGTTTCATGTTTAAAGAAGGTTATAGGCGACAAGCTCCCAGTTCAAACAATATTGCCAGAACTTGACGAGGAAGGAAAAATTATATTGGAACCGGAAGCAGTCATAGAAACAAGAACTCGACAGCTACGAAATCGATCAATTTCAGAGTACCTTATCAAGTGGAAGAACTTATCCGCTGAAGATTCCACATGGGAGGATGAGAATTTTATGCAGAAATATCCAGAACTACTCAAGCGTTGAGGACAACACTTTTTTGAAGGAGAGGGGCATGTTGGGTCCCTATAATACTAGTGATTACCCCATTACTATTGTAGTTATACCCCTTATTTATATTGTTGTGCCCCCATTGCCCCCCATATTGTTATTAATGTGCCCATAGAATCCCTCTATTGTTATTTTTGTGGCTTTATATTATTATTGCTGGGTCGGCTGGATTATATTGTGACTCCTTAGACTCCTATATATAGAAAGGAGGTTTTGTCATTTGAATCATCCAAGAATTGTTCATTTATGTAATGTAAAGGAGGTTACCCCCTCGAAGAGGCTGAATTCTAAGGCGTTGATCTATCTTTTCTATCTTTTCTTGAGTTGGTTTCATAACATGGTTCTCCTTGTTTGTACAACTGCCTCTTTCTACCCAAAAAATTGAGATTCTGGATGATTCTTCTGAACGTATCTGGATGGAGTCTTTTCTTCTATTCTTATTTGTTCTTCTGGTGCCTCATGGGTTTCTTCTTCATCATGAATCTGATTTGATGTTGACGGATAATCCTCATCATCTTCAAAAACTTTAGATCTTTCCTGCCTAGAGGTATTTCCTTCTTCATCAATCACTACATCAATACTTTCAATAATTTTTCCAAGTCTTTTATTGTAACACTTATATGCTTTGCTATGGGGAGAGTAACCAAGGAGAATGCCTTCATCTGCTCTAGGTTCAAACTTGCCAAGGTTTTCATCAGTCCTTTTAATGTAGCATTTTCTTCCAAAAATTTTGAAGTATTTACCGTGGGAGTCTTACCATACCAAAGTTCATGAGGACTCTCAGTGCTGTTTACCTGGACATTTGTCTTGTTAAGAATAGTTACTGCAACAAATGCGGCTTCACCCTAGAAGGTTACGGGAGTTCCAGATTCATCGAGCATAGCATGAGCCATTTGTTGAACCATTCTGTTCATCCTTTCCAATACTCCATTTTGTTGAGGTGTCCTTGCAGCAGAAAATTCCCTTCTTATGCCATGTTCTTCACAAAAATCGAAAAATTCATCTAAAGTAAATTCTCCTCCTTGATCAGATCTGAGGCATTTGATTCTACGATATGATTTGTTTTCAACCAAGGCTTTTAATGATTTGAACTTTTCAAAAGCTTCATCTTTATACTTCATGAGTCCTATCCAACACATCCTTGAAAATTCGTCAATGAACAATAGGAAGTATTCTTCACCTTGAGGTGACCTTTTCCTAGTTGGACCAAATATATCAGTATGGACAAGTTCCAGTGGCCTGCTAGCCGATCCTTCCTTCTCAGGGAAATTAGTTCTGGTTTGCTTACCAAAATGACATGATTTGCATATTGTATTGTCTGAAATTCTGATGTCAGGAAGATCACGAACTGCCTGATATTTGCATGCTTTCCTTATCTGAGAGAAGCTAAGATGCCCCAATCTTCTGTGCAATAGCCAATGTTCATCATTCTTGCTTAGATAACATAGATGTTGTCCTTCTTTGAATATGCATAAATTATTTGGAGTTCTTATGCCTTTGATCACTGTTTTTCCTATATCAAGATCACGAACACTACATCCATTTGATCGAAATATTACCTCAATTCCTTGATCGCACATCTGAATGACACTCAATAGATTATGCTTTAATCCATCAACATACATAACATTTCTAGCTTTGACCTTTTCTTTCAACTAAATAGAACCTTTACCTTTTATGAATGCAGGGGTGTCATTTCTAAATGAGACCTTCTTTTCTTTTTCTAAGGCACTATATCATTGAAGTTTTTCTTTATCACCTGTCATATGTTTCAAACATCCACTGTCGATGTACCATTGATTTTCCTATCCTTCTGCATATAAGGCTATCCCACAACTTTCTAGTTGTGGTTCTTTCTTTCTCCATGTTTTGGTGTTCAATGAAGCTTGCTCATTCTGAGTTGTTTGCTGGAACCTACTCCTGAATTCGGACTCTACATGACCGGAGTTGTTGCAAATAGAACATTCTATTTCATTTTCAAGAGCATAGAAGTTATTGTAGGTTCTTTTCATGATTCCTATCATACTCATTTGTTTTTGAGCTTCCCTAGTCATGATGGTCTTCTAGACAACACATTGAGTAGCTTTATGACCAAAGTTATGACAAGTGAAACATTGGCCATTGAAGAAATTCCTGCGATTATCAAATCTATCAACCATATGATTGTAGTTTCTATCCATTCTTGAGCCAAATTGATAATGATTTACATGTGGTCGGTTGAAACTTCTATTCATCCTTGAAGTAGATTTCCCCCGATTTACTTGATAATCTTTGATCATTCTTGAAGCAAATTGTCCCTGATTTACCTGGTGATCTGCATTAGGCTTTTACTGTCGATTGTCACCTTGTTCACTTCTTCTTGCTGCATCAAGATAAATTTTGGAGGTGGATGGCTTCTGCACTTGCTTCTGAGCTTGAGATGCTTCTTTGGAATATCCGAGATCTGTCTTGATTAGAGGAGAACACTCTACTTTGATAATCTCATCTAGAGTTTCAGATCCTTTAGCAAATCTAAGATTAAGGGCTTTTGTTTTCTCAATTTCTTTTCTAAGTCCCGCAATTTCACATTCTAACTCTTCATTGTGTTTATCCTTTTCAGTAAGTTGGAATGTTAGAGTATCTATAATCATATTCTTTTCCTCTAAACAAACATTAAGTTTAGAAATTTCTTCATAAAGACCTTCTTCATTTATAGCATCCAAGAAATCATCATCTTCAAAAACCATCAAAAGTATATCATCATTACCTTGTTCATCTTCATCACTATTTGACAATCCATCACTGTCTTCATGTGTGTAATAGCTCTTCTTATTTACATTCTATTTTTTGTTCCATCTAACAGGTTCCTTACCTTTGTCTAGTTTATCTTTATGAGGACATTTTGCAGCATAATGACCGACTCTTCCACAAGCAAAACATTTGAAAGTCAGCTTACCTCTGAATCTTCCAGTTCCCTGTTGAAGGTTCTTGAAAAAATTTGATTCTTCCTCTTCTTCTGACATATGTCCTGACTCGTAGTAATCTCCTTTGCCTGAAGCCTTGAATGCAGCTTCTCTCATGTCTGATGGTCCTCCTTTTCTCATTTCGTAAGTAGTTAGAATTTCGTGCAGCTGTGACATGGTAAGGCTCTGTAGATTTTGCTTTTCTTCTATGGCAGAAACTTTTGAATCAAACTTAGGAGACAAAGATCTTAGAACCTTTTCAACCAAAACAGATTCTTTTATTTCTTCACCCAAGTTTTTCATACAATTTATGATCTCATCTATACATAGGAAATAGCTAGCCACACTTTCATCATTATGCATTCTGAGACTTTCATATTGAATTCTAAGATTTTGTAATTTTTCTCGTTTTACCTATTCATCTCCTTCATAGCTCAGAATGATATTGTCCCATATTTCTTTTGTGCTTTTGAGCTGCATAACCTTGACGAATTCTAATTGAGATAGACTTCCTAATAGAGTATTGACAACTTTTGCATTTGTTTCATACAGCTTTTTACCAACTGCATCTGTACGAGTTGTTGATGGAAATGTGTATCCTATTTCCACAATATCCCAGACTTATGTACCAAGAGATTGAAGATAGGCAATGATTCTTACCTTCCAATAGACGAAGTTGCTCCCATCAAAAATTGGTGGCATGATAGATGATTCTTTTTCATAGTTTCTCATGATGATAGATCTTCCTTCAAGTGATCAAGCTTCTTCTGAAGGACCTCCTCTAATACCAATTGTTGGAAATAATACTGAGAGGGGGGGTGAATCAGTATTATCAAGACAATTATTTTGAATTATTTCACAAATTTGTAAACGCTACTTTAGTTAGATAAACCAGCGTATATACGCAGCTTCAGTGAAGGAAAACCGCGTATAACTTACAGACTTGTAATTTAATTATTCTTCAGATGTTCATTTTAAATCTGTGTGTGAGAACCATAGAAACAATAACTGAGAACAGGAAAATTAATGTAGACAATCACACACAAGAACACAAGATATAAGGTGGAAACCCAATGTGGGTGAAAACCACCTGTTGCAATATGTCTCTATCTTTTTCAATTATAAACTTCTTTTTACAATGATTCTATACTGGTGCAGTCCTTTACTGGTACACAGGCTGCAACCTGCAGAGAGCTACAACCCTCTCTCGTTCTCCAGCTTCTCCTAGAAGGGAGCTACAACCCCCTTACCTCTTGTACTAGCTAAGATACTAGTACGTAGGTGCTGACCTACAAAAGGCTACAACCTTCTCTTTTCTTCCAGGGACCACGTTTCATAAATTTTCAAACGGGATCGATGAACATCAAACAAACATCAAGTATATGTGCATCAACCAATCTCCTTTCCACAAACAACCACTAAATCAACCAAGAACTTCTCAGAATGCTGTAATCGGAAAACAATACCAGTAACTAGACACTAATGCTGAACCCAGAACACTGCAGTAATACACAGAAGTAGCTAAAACATATTTCAGGAGATGTACGCTACTTCACTATGTATAAACTTGCGTACATATGCAGTTGTATTAAGGTCAACCAGCGTATACGCTTTCTTCTCTTGTTGAACCTGCGTGCATACGCGCTTTTTCTAAGCCAAACCTGCATATAGATTTATAAAAGACAATTCACCCTTTTCACTTAATCAGACTTCAGTTATACTTAGTGTTACACAGTAATTTGTCACCATTTGTCACTGTCCCTGTTACCCCTTTCTCGCACTTTGGAGGACACATTCCGGGACCTGTGAGAAGTGACATAACTTGAAAACACTTGCATTATGTTCCCCTAAGTATGGACTTCATATGCCTTGAAGACATCTCCTGCAGAATATCCTTAAAAAGTCCCATTTTTCAATTAGCGTGGATCCACAGTGTGTCACCCACGCCAATGGGGGAAATTATGCAAAGAGGGCGCGCCCGTTGGCGCTCTGTCTAAGAGTCTTACCCGCGCCAACCAAGTTTGGGAAAGCTTTTTAACAAACGCACGCCCGAAAGTTTTTTCCTTTCGACTCATGAGGCTTTTCAAGGATAATTCCAATCTCATGGATGTCGAGATTCATCGTATCTCTATCCATAATAGCTTTTCGAGGATAATGCTAATCCCATGGATGTCTGGATTCATTGTATCTCTTCCTCCTCCTCCATCTATAAAAGCTTGTTCTGTTGCATTTGACAAGCTAGTTTTGAGCATAGGGAGAATGTTATGAAACCAGCTCACAAAAATATAGAAAAGAGAGATCCACGCCTTAGAATTCAGCCTCTTCGAGGGGGCAACCTCCTTTACATTACATAAATGAACAATTCTTGGATGATACAAATGAAAAAACCTCCTTTCTATATATAGGAGTCTAAGGAGTCACAATATAATCCAGCCGACCTAACAATAATAATATAAAGCCACAAAAATAACAATAGAGGGATTCTATGGGGCACAAAAATAACAATATGGGGGTAATAGGGGCACAACAATATAAATAGGGGGTATAACTACAATAGTAATGGGGTAATCACTAGTATTATAGGGACCCAACATGCCCCTCTCCTTCAAAAAAGTGTTGTCCTCAACGCTTGAGTAGTTCTGGATACTTCTGCATAAAATTCTCATCCTCCCATGTGGAATCTTCAGCGGATAAGTTCTTCCACTTGATAAGATACTCTGAAATTGATCGATTTCGTAGCTGTCGAGTTCTTGTTTCTGTGACTGCTTCCGGTTCCAATATAATTTTTCCTTCCTCGTCAAGTTCTGGCAATATTGTTTGAATTGGGAGCTTGTCAGCTATAACCTTCTTTAAACATGAAACATGGAAAACTGGGTGCAATCGAGAAGCTGCAGGAAGCTCCAATTTGTATGCCATAGTACCAATCTTTTGCAACACCTTGTACGGACCATAATACTTTGGTGATAATTTATTATCCTTCTTAGCTTGCTTTAGGGACATTTGCTTATATGGTTGTAGCCGTAGGAATACCCAATCACCTACATCAAAACTTCTTTCACTGCGATGTTGATCTGCCTGTTGTTTCATTCTATTTTGTGCCAACACGAGGTTATCCTTTAAGAGTTGGAGGACTTGTTGTTGATGTTCGATGTGATGTTCCACTGCCTGAACCTTAGAATTTTCTCTTAAATATGATGTGATGGATGGTGGTTGATACCCATAAAGTGCCATAAATGGGGTCATTTTTGTTGCTGTATGGAAGGAAGTGTTATACCACCATTCAGCCAGAGGCAACCATTTGACCCATTGTGTCTGTTTATCAGATACAAAGCAACGAAGATATCCTTCCAAACATTTGTTTACTATCTCAGTTTGCCCATCAGATTGAGGATGATAAGATGAGCTATGAGCTAACTGAGTACCAAGACAAGAAAATAATTCTGTCCAAAAATTTCCAGTGAAAATGGGATCTCTGTCACTTACAATAATCTTTGGGTTTCCATGTAGCTTTTGAATTGTTTCCATAAATGCAGTAGAAACTGTACTGGCTTTAAATGGATGTGATAATGCACAAAAGTGTGCATACTTGGTAAGTCTGTCAACTACCACCATGATGACACTCTTTCCCTCAGACTTGGGTAAACCTGTGATAAAATCCATTGAAACCTCCTCCCAACGTTGGCTTGGAATGGATAAAGGTTGTAATAGACCTGGTGTCTTAATTGTTTCAACTTTATTTTGCTGGCAAACCAAACATTCCGCCACAAACTTTTGAATATCTGATTTAAGGCCATCCCAAAAAAATTCCTTCTTAACCCTGTGGTAAGTTTTTAAAAATCCTGAGTGCCCTCCTAAGGGAGAAGTGTGCAATTCCATAAGAATCTTTTGTTTTAGCTGGGAATTCTTACAGAGGTATAAGCGATCTTTGTACCATAACGAATCATTTTGCCAGCTAAATGTATCAGAAGTACTGGAATCTTGTTGTAGCTTTCGAATAAGTGCCCACACTTCTTCGTCATTCTTCCATTCCTCCCTTGCTTCGTTTATCCAATCTGGTTGGATAATAGAAATGGCACACAACAATGCTTCCACATCCTCATCCTTTCTTGAGAGTGCATCTGCCACCACATTTTGCTTCCCTTTTTTGTAGATGATTTCAAAGTCATAACCCAACATCTTTGTGACCCACTTTTGTTGCTCTTCAGAGGATAATCTTTGTTCTAAAAAGTATTTAAGGCTATCATGATCCGTTTTTACCTTGAAGTGTCTTCCCATTAGGTAGGGTCGCCATTTCTTAAGTGCATGGAGTATTGCCAACATTTCCTTCTCATAAATAGCTTTGCTTAAAAACTTTCCCTTGATTGGACGACTTTCAAAAGCAATGGGTCTTTCATCTTGCATTAGAACAGCACCAATTCCATTTCCTGAAGCATCACATTCCACAATAAAGGTTTTTGTGAAGTCCGGTGTAGCTAAGACCGGTGCTTGGCACATTGCCTCTTTAAGATGTTCAAAGGCCTTTGTTGCTTCCGGAGTCCATGAAAATGAATCTTTCTTCAATAATGTTGTTAGAGGTGCTGCTATTCTCCCATAATTCTTAACAAACTTGCGATAATACCCTGTCAACCCAAGAAATCCTCGCAGATGCTTTATGGATGTGGGGATTTTCCATTCCTTAATGGCTTTAATTTTGCTAGGGTCTACCTTAACTCCTTCATGAGATACAATATGACCCAAATATTCCACCTCCTGGACTCCAAAGAAACATTTGGATCTTTTTGCATATAATTGTTTCTCCTCCAATAGTTGTAGCACCCTGTCAACATGTTCAACATGATCCTTCCAAGACTTGCTGTAGATTAGTATATCATCAAAAAATACTAACACAAATTTTCTAAGGAATGGTTTGAAAATTGAATTCATCAAACCTTGAAATGTTGAAGGTGCATTGGTAAGGCCAAAAGGCATGACCAAAAATTCATAATGACCCTCATGAGTTCTAAATGTCGTTTTCGGAATGTCTTCAATCTTCATTCTGATTTGATGATATCCCGAACGAAGATCCAACTTGGTGAAGTAAATTGATCCATGCAATTCATCCAGTAATTCATCAATAACAGGAATGGGGAACTTATCTTTAATAATGAGCTTGTTGAGCTCCCTATAATTGGACACATGCGCCATGATCCATCCTTCTTGTGCACCAATACTACTGGAGCTGAGAAAGAACTTTGACTCGGTTGAATTATACCAGCCTCTAGCATTTCTGCAACCATACGTTCAATTTCACTTTTTTGGACATAGGGATATCTGTACGGCCTGATGTTTGGAGGAACACTTCCTGGAATCAGATGAATAGCATGATCATGATCACGCATAGGTGGGAGACCTTTGGGAGTCTCAAATACCTTGGAATGATTGTCCAGGACTTTTTGGAGATCTGGAGAAATAGATGATTCCAATGTGGAAACATCTAGCGAACATAATTGTGCAATTACACCTCTTTGCTCCTTTTTTAGAAGCTTTGTCATGCCATTAGAGCTGATTATCTTTCCTGGTTTCCCTGCAATACCCCTTAATTCAACTTCCTTTCCTTCCACAGAAAATTTCATGAAAAGTTCTTGAAAATTAAAAGCTATTGTACCCAAGGATTGTAGCCATTGGACTCCTAGTACAACATCAGCACCTCCCATTGGAATGGAAAGCATTGGGCTAGTCAATACATATTCTCCCATGGATAGCTTGATATTATGGCACTTTCCAGAACAATTTATTGTTCCTCCATTTGCAATCATCACTTGACACTCTGGTGCTGGATATAGGAAGCAATTCAATTCTTTTGCTACCCTACAATGAATAAAATTGTGGGTGCTTCCTGAATCAATCAACACTATTACCTTTTTCTTCTTGATTTGTCCTTCTATCTTGATGGTTTGAGGAGTGGTAATTCCCGCCAATGCATTACAAGATATGGTCGGATTTATTTGTTCTTCATCTAGGCTTTGTTCCTGGAATATATCCTCTTCTTTTGACCTTTCTTGCTCCTTTTCTTCTTCCTCTTCACAATCTATGTAGAATAATTTCTTCTCAGCACACTTATGACCTTTTGTGTATTTGCTATCACAATTGTAACAAAGCCCTTTTGCTCTTTTTTCTTCCAATTGTTGTGGTGTCAACCTTGTAGGTTGTGGAAGACTATGGGCAACAACACTTCCGTCTTTATAGTTGTGAATGGTATGCTTCCTAGTTGCCATAATTTTGCTTTCCATTTTTCTTGCTAACCTGAATGCCTTCTCTAATGAATCAGGTTCCCAAAGGCACACATCATGTTGGATATTATCCTTTAAAGACCCTATGAACACATCAATCCTATGCTCCTCTGGAATATCTTTTACCCTTATGTTCAATTTTTGGAACTCCTCAATGTGCTCCATTATTGAACCCTTTTGTTTGAGACTTATCAATTGGCTAAAAAAAGTGTTGCTTTTTGTATCCTCATAATGTGCTATCAATTCTTCCGTAAAAATTGCCCAAGTGATAAATTGTTTACGAGAACAAAGCCATTGATACCATACAAACTGATTTGGTTCCAAATATAAAGTTGCCATACGTACCTTTTGTGTGTTTTGCACATTATTGAGATCGAAGAATTGCTCCATCTGTAATATCCATGTGGCGGGATCCTTGCCATCAAACTTCCTCATATCGATTTTTGGAACATGGTGAGTCTTAGATCCAACATTAGAGTCTATGGAATCATGATTAACATTTCTTTTGTTCTCATCATGAGTTTCCTTTACTACCTTTTCACCATTAGTGACCCTTTCTTGTAGCAACTTCTTCAATTCTTCCATGTCTGTCTTCAAATCTATCTTCAAATTTTCCATCGAATCCTCCATCTTAGCTTCCATGCCCTTTACCTTAGATTCCACGCCATTTACCTTAGCTTCTGTAAGCTTTTGTGAGCGTGACATTTGTTGCACTTGTTCTTGTAATTTTGATATATCATGTAGCATTTCTTCCTCTTCTTCATGAGTCATGCTAGAGCTTTCAGGTTCCTTACTAGGTGTTTGCATTTTCTTTCCTCGGGGCATCAGTTACCGATAATAATGCTTTACTATGCCCTTTGAATTCTGTTAAACCAAGCTTACACAAAAATTAAAAAAAAAAAACTACACACCTTTTTTCACTTTATAGAAGCCTGATATTGAATCTGATGTATCTCTGTAATTTCAGATCATCCAATTCTGAAATTGCTACCTGTAGTAGCCTTCTGCGTCCTCTTTCCAATGCCACAAGTCTGAGCCAAATTGGATTCTCCAAGGAAGAGTTATGTGAAATCTCCCACAGTGACTTGCTTTTAGACTGGTTCAGTAGAGCGAACTTGTACGACGTGCCACGAGTCACTGTTTCAACCTTTGAATCTGAAAGACACATACAAGAAACTACAGTCCGTCCTCTTTCTGTACCTTCTTACGAAATTTCAATCCGATCCCCAGAGAGAAAGTTATGACGATTTCCCCAGGTCACCTGTTTTGAATGTAATTCAGGAGTCTGCAAAAAGACCAACTTCCTCAGATCATATCTCCGCAATTATCACGCGAAAAGCTCTGAAATTCAGACCCAAGGTTCAACGCGATTTCTTCTCAAATGGGTTTTTTTTTCGACTTCTGAAACGTCACAAAAAAAAGTTATAGCGAAAATGCCACGATGACCTGTTTGGAGCAGCGAAACCCTAGAATCCAAAGCTCTGATACCAAATGTTATGAAACCAGCTCACAAAAAGATAGAAAAGAGAGATCCACGCCTTAGAATTCAGCCTCTTCGAGGGGGCAACCTCCTTTACATTACATAAATGAACAATTCTTGGATGATACAAATGAAAAAACCTCCTTTCTATATATAGGAGTCTAAGGAGTCACAATATAATCCAGCCGACCTAACAATAATAATATAAAGCCACAAAAATAACAATAGAGGGATTCTATGGGGCACAGAAATAACAATATGGGGGTAATAGGGGCACAACAATATAAATAGTGGGTATAACTACAATAGTAATGGGGTAATCACTAGTATTATAGGGACCCAACAGAGAATTATACTGTTAGAAGTCTGAGAGATTTCTGTAAGAGTCTTCTTTGCATTCATAATCAAAGAGAGAGAGAGGCTTGTTCCTAATCCCGGCAAGCTTTGCAAGACATATGTAGCTGATCACCCAGCCAAAGGAGGATTTGACATCAGAACTATGGTTGTATACTCCTTTGTTGGTTATCAATAATAGATGACTATCATTATGGTTCCATTCTTGTTGTTCATTGTGATGATGTTAGAGTTATATCTTTTCTGACCGATATATAATTGCATCTATTGGATTTTATGCTTGTATTCGTGTCATTCTTTGCATGTGCAGGTGTCCATTCACGGATATCGTGAGGATCTTGACCGGCCGGAGCAAAGGAATGGGAGTGTCAACTCTTCTACAACACTAGCGTCGGAATCCAAGTAGGTTCTTATAATCCATCATTAATTTCCAATTAGGAACTTGCGTGATAGCATTATTTGATTGTTTCTAGACCCATTTTGGGCTAGTGGGATCGCCTCTGTCTGCAGAGGGGATTTACCTCTCCAACAATTTGGTGACTCCGCTGGGGATGCTATTTGTTGTTTGATTTGTAAACTTTGGACGGAGCCTGAAGTACGGCCGGGTAGCCTTCGAAATGCTATTGCTCTGCATTATCGAAGTAGATCAATGCCACTTCAGTCAATCTCTGGTTTGGTTTGCGAACCGAATAGATTCGAGTTTGTCTTGCACTTTGGTTTTCTTTTATTTTGCTTGCTTAGATAAGCTTTCTGGGTTGAATTGTTAAGTTGTCTCTTGCTACCTGGTCTGTCTAGATACTGTTGATCAAGCCGTGGACTGCTTGTTTTTATTTTTAAGTTAGCAAACTTGATTAGCGTGACTTTTTCCCTGACAGTCGCGCCAGTGGGCGCATGTTGCACAAAATAAACTCGCGCTAATCCCTTAAAAGCGCGAATTACAGCCTGACATTCATGCCAGGTCTGTGAACTTTTCCAGTTTGCTTGTTTGGAAGGCTTCTGAGCTTGGATTTCTGTCTTGTCACATCTTTTTCAACTACTAGAGTGTGTCAGAGCTTTGTTTGACTGGTTTTTGACCTTCATTCTTCGGGTGTTTGCCTCTTTCCATCGATTTCATATTCCATCCCTAGAGCATCTGATGGCTTTGTACATCGAGCCCTCCGTGGTAGTTTTTGGTTCTTTGATTGTCCAGTCGACTTCTTGGCTACTTTTTACACTTGTCTAATGGTTGTCAAAACTTTTTATTGTGCTCTTCGAGCAATCTACCTCTTTTTCATTTGGATTTTGCTTGGCTTCGTTTGGGCTTAGATCACATAGCTCATTGAGGTTTTTGTGATTTTTCTTGGTTTGAAAGATTGTCTTGGTGTTTCAGACTTGATTCTATTTTCATTGAGTGAAATTTGTCTTTTTACTCTTTGTTATTATCTCTCAAAATTTGTTTAAGTGCATTTTTCCATCGAAAAGAAAACAAACAATCTCTTTTGCATTGCATTAGTTAATGGAAATTAGAGTTCTTCATTGTTATTAGCGATTAGTCACTTTAAAAAAAAAAGAAAAAAAAAGTTTCGTTTATTGCCATTAGCTGCATTAGAGTCATTGTTGATTGTTTGATGATCATTTTGTTTGATTGAAAGATCTCAACTCTTCCGTAGTTAGCATTCATCGAATGGAATGATATATTTTGGCATATAGCTTGCATTTAGGAAATTGTGAGAGATTACATATGGTAGGACCTAGAAACTGAAGCCTAATCAAAGATCAACTGTAAAATGAACTGAATGAATCTAAAAACGCATCGGAACTTAATGCATACATCTAGAGGTCTAGGCTAGAGACGTGTTCCGGCATCGTTAAACCTAGTCATTGTTGTTTCACATTATTGTTGGGTGATTCCTGCTTTTGTGACTCAATAGTGGTCTAGCACAGGTTTGTGCTCCCACGTACCGTCGAGTATATGTGGAGACCCCACTAGGTTATCATCCTTTATCCATAGGAAGCCGTGTCTGCTGCCTTACAAGCCGTAATGCACTGAACACAACATTCGGGAAGATTGACTGCTGTACGGGAAGTCCTTGGTTTTCATATGATTGCGAAGGTGTATATGCAGTTTTACGGATTGTCTAGTAAACCCTTTGCCTAGTTCTCCAGAGTAGTCACTTTTGATCCTTTTCGGACTCCCTAAAAGAAAAGGCTCACCTGAGAATTTGTCACTTCGGGCTCACTAAACATTCGAAGGAGACTAGAGTCATCTTTTTGTCCTTTTGTCGACTCTTAAAACATGAAAAGGTCAAGTTCAGTTCCTTTGTCTTAAAATTTATTCGGCCGTGATTCACATTTACCCGGTTAGATCTTGTTTGCGTTAGTTTCAGTAGGGTCCTTTCTCATTAGCTTCCCCAGGATTTTGTGAAGTTTTCATCCTGGCGGAATTACCAATTTCGTCTTCATCCTTTGCCGAGATACCGGTTGTGAGTGATACTCTTCCTGTTATTCCGAGTATACAACTGATTAATTCTCGTGCTCCAGGTGACGAGACTTATGAATTTCATTGGAACCCCATTTGGGAACCTTCTGAGGACGGTATCCCTTTTTGGGAATACACTTCCCCTCGTGTTTCGGCCCCACTATTTTCTTCCGATATGGAGGAAGTATCCCCTACTTTGACTGAAGAATCCGTTGCGACGAGCGGTGAAATTCCCACCGCAACGGAACCTATACTTGTTAGTAGCACCCCTACTACTGGGAGACTACCTCCAGGCTATAAAGAATTAAAGGATGTTATGTCTTCTAGGACTCCCTCCACGAGTTCTATTTGGTCACAACTCGCTTTTCCCACCATGGAGCCTTTTACTCCACAAAGTCGCAGTACGTCTGTTACCTCAATCCCAACCATTCCAACGGTATGTGTAGCTTCTTCGACTCCTGTTTTCAGTGGTCCTTCGGCCTCTATATTCGGAGTCTTTGACCCTACGTCAAATGTCCCAGCAGAGGGGCCATACGACTAGTATTTACGACATCTTGGTAGGCCTTTGTCGTCTCAACCGACTGTTGAGATTTCAGTCCCGTTGTCAATTGATTGGGGCCCCACCTCTTATCATGGTGGCCAAGTATCGTCTGCGCAATCCCAAGGACCACCTAATCAAGACCAACAGTCTTACACAGGGCATCCTAGGAACCAACAAGGACAACCCTTCCAGGGACAACCTTTGGCCTCTGGTGGTCCGTCTTTCACCTCTTATGCTCAACCTTCTGGTAACTCAGGTCAATCTTCTATTCAACAATGCCAACCTAGTATCCAGCAAGGTTATCCTACTGGACAAATTGGTCAATCGTATGCTCACCCAAACCAACCTAATGTCCAGTATGGTCAACCCACCATCCAGTATAGTGAAGCACATGGGCAAGCCGGCCAGCCTAAAATCCAATTAGGCCAACCAACTGCCCAGCCCACTCGGCCATCTGGTCCATCAGGACAACCCTTAGTTGTGCAAAAACAACTCCACCCCCAGCAAATACAACCTTCTGGGCAGGTGGGCCAACCTCAATATCAACTAGGTCATCCTTCCGGCCAGATAGCCCAACCTACAGGACATCCTTATGGCACTGCTCAACCCGGTTTTTTGCCCTAGGTTAGACCCCAGGCCCCATCCGGTCTTCAAATGCAAGTTGGAATTCAATCCCAACCAGTCTATCAAACTCAACCTATTTCTCAAACTCAGTTTGGAGTCCAACCACTTTATGGTTACCAACAACCCCAAGGGCAACCTTCATTTGCCCCATGTCAAAATTATCAACAACTGCAGGCAAATCCTTATCAGAATTATCCACAACCGTATGGTGCTCCTGGAGGACAGTTTGGTAATCCATGGAACGCTGGGGGGCAGAACCAAAATCCCTATAGAATCCCTACGGACAAAACCCTATGGGGCCAAATCCATCCGGACAAAGCCCATGGGGGCAACCGCCAGTGGGTTGGAACCCTCGTGCTCCATCCTACCCGTAGCCCCAGATGTCCTTCAATCCTCAGTTACCTTTCTTAGCAACCTTAGAATTACCGGATGTGTCCAAACTGACCAATGATCCCATTCTCCATAATCCGTATTGGCCTTCGGTTCCGACGAAAATTTTCAGTGATTGTCCCAAATTCGATGGTAAAGCTAATGAATATCCTCAAGCTCACATCATGACTTATCACTTGTGGTGTTCATCCAATTTGTGGCTTGATGACTCGATTCGGCTTCGCCTTTTTCAACAGACTCTCACTAGCTCTGCAGCTAAGTGGTATATTGAGCTCACTCGCGGATCCTTTCAGGATTTTAACTCGTTGGCTATGGCATTTCTCACGCATTTTCAGCTGCCCATTCGATATGAAACGGATACAGACCTCCTGACATCCTTAAGACAGACAACGGCTACGCATATCTCTGATCATATCCATGAATGGAGAGGGCGTAGACATATGATCAAGTTTTGGATTCCCGACCAACTTCTTACCGACTGGTTTACGACTTCGTTCGTTCCTCCGATAGCACGGGACATTGCCATGGGGGCATGTGTCACTGAAGAGCAAGCTATCACGCGCGCTCAGTACCTTGACTTGGTTTATTCCCAGTTTGGTACATTGTATGATTATTTGCTTGATGCCCCGAGACCGGGAACATCCAAAGCCCCGCCAACACCAACTGTTGACGGTATTATTGGTTATGTTAACTCATCCTCAAAAAAAAAATTTGCGAACCCTGGGAAGAAAAAATCAAATGCTTCGAATGAACACACTTCTTAGGCTACACCCAATTCGAATATTACTTCCGAGGTCAATGCCGTCCAGTCCACCATGACAGACAAAGCCTCGAAAGGAAAAAAGAAAGGAAAAGGGAAGAATAAGCCAGATCAACCTAAACAGGACTCCCCTAAACCTCCACCCGAGGAAGGTGCCAAGCGCAAACCCAAGTATCCTTGTCTTATCTGTGATGACGATCAATATACCAAAGACTGGCCTAGACTGTCCGAAGTTAGTCATTTGTTGAAAGGTGCTCCCGGGACTCCTGCGGTGCTTAAGGAACCCTTTCCCTTGCAACAAACTCAAATGGTGGTTGACCCCTCTCAACCTCCATCTTCCTTCGGTTCTCAAGTATTTATGGCTGGGACGATACCTGTCCACATCAGTACTCGAACAAAAGAATATCCGTCATCTGCCGGGAAAGAGCCTGAGGTCCCCTCTAGTGCTCCTCCATCCAGTTCAGCCCCGCTCCACATCGAGAGACCTAGCACTGAGACGCCTATTCGACCCCCTCCAAAAGGAGTACTCCGGAAATCTTCTTACAACCCAAATGCTCATGCTGCATAGCACTACAATATTGTTGAGGAACTAGCTCAGACTCCGTCGGCTATTTCCGCTTTAGAAGTTCTCCAGAGCTGCCCTTCTCAGAGGAAGTCCTTGCTATCGGCTATCGGTGGCATAGACCCGGCCAACTCGGATTTGATTACTTTTGACTTGGAACGCCATCCGCTGAGACTACCTCACCAAATCGCATTCCTCATATAGGTTATTATTAATTCCAAAACGATTCATCGTACAGTCATTGATGAAGGGGCTTCAACTTGCATCATGTCTGTTGCCTGTTGGAAAGCTATTGGTTCTCCGACGCTGAGCCAGTCTCCCACAACCTTGGAAGCTTTTGATGGAAGAGCATCCTGTCCCTATGGTATACTCCAACATTTGCCCATCTCTTTGGAAGGGAAGACGGTCGAGATGGAAGTTGAAGTTGTTGATGCTAATCTTACCTACAACCTCCTTCTCGGACGTAGCTAGACATACGCAATGCAAGCTGTAGCTTCATCTTTGTTTCGTATCATCTGTTTCCCTCATCAAGGGAAGATTGTTACCGTCGACCAGCTTTCATTCTTCGCTTCCTCTTCTGAAGGAAACATCCCTTTTGTGGAGCATACCTCCAAATCATATGAGAGTCTGGGAGCCGGGCTTTTTAAAGATCCCGCCCTCATGGGTGTTTTTCCGCTCCCACCTCCTAACGTCGCTTCCGTCAATATGATTACTACTCGTTCTGATTCGTGGATCCTCCCTCCCACTGATCAAGTAGAATCTTGGGGCGATGAGATGCCGTTGAGTCCTGCCGAGCTCAACTACGTCGAAATCATTGCTGCATCGGCTCCCTCTCCTGAACTTGCTCCTTCGAGCAAGGTTCCCGACTTGTTTGTTCCATCCTCATGGCTTGGAGATGAGACTTCTTCGGACCCTTTAAAAGAAGCATTCCCTTCTGACGAAGCCATTATTGAGACTATGTCTCCCGAGGAACCTCCTTGGCATGATTCTCACCATCGTTCCTCATTTCTCCCTACCCATCGAGATATGCTTACTTGTCTCGAGCGGTTTGCTCCTTGTCTCCCATTTCAAACCCTTCAAACACCTATCGAAGTTTATCAAGTGTCCTCTGAAGGAAATATGGCGAACATCACGCAAACCCAGCCTATCGACATCTCTGCGAAACCAGGGATTGTCGAGCATCTTCAAATTGGAGTCACTTGTACTCCAGAGGAGATTCAACTCTATACCAATCGTTTTCGTGAATTTCGTGACGTCTTTGCATGGTCCTACGAAGAAATGCCCGGAATTGATCCTAGCATAGTGGTGCATGAGATACTCACATACCCGGGTGCTAAGCCTGTTCGTCAACGTTTACGTCATGTACACCTCCGCAAGCCTGCAACTATTAAGGCGGAAGTGGAAAAGCTTCTCAAAGCTGGTTTTATTTACCATATCCCACTCACAGATTGGGTCTCCAACATCGTGCTTGTGAATAAAAAACAGGGTACCATCCGTGTTTGTGTCGATTATCGTGATATTAATCGGGCCTGTCCTAAAGATAATTTCCCCACACCATTCATTGATCGAATTATTGACGAGTGTGCCGGAAGAGAAATGTACTCTTTTATGGACGGTTTTTCTGGGTATAACTAGATCAATATTGCCCCCGCTAATCAACACAAGACCGCTTTTATCTATCCATGGGGCACTTTTGCCTATAAGAAGCTCCCTTTCGGTCTCAAAAATGCTGGTGCTACCTTCCAACGTGCAATGTCTTACGCTTTTCATGACATTCGCCACATTGTACAGCCATACCTGGATGATCTACCAGCTCATTCAGCCAAACGTCAGGACCACCCTACTCACCTTCGCGATATCTTTCTTCGCTGCCGACACTACCGTATCAGACTCAATCCTCACAAATGTGTCTTCTGCATTGAATCCGGCCGACTTCTTGGGTTCATCGTCTCCCGAGAGGGCATCCGTTTGGATCCCCTTAAAGTCGAGGCTATTGTGAATCTTCCTCCCCCTGCTTCTTTACAGCAATTGCAAAGCTTGCAGGGTAAAGCAAAATTTCTGAGACGATTCGTTCCAAACTATGCCGAGGTGCCTAAAGGTTTCACACAGTTGCTAAAGCGAGATGTCCCTTTCCATTGGGATACCGTCGCTCAGGAATCTTTTGAGCGTTTCAAGGGTCTCCTTGTTTCCGCTCCATTGCTGCTTCCTCCGAACTATCATCGCGACTACACTCTCTATTTGGCCGCCGCCGACACCATTATCGGCATGGTTCTCGTTCAAACTGACGATGATGACACTGAGCATGTTGTATATTATCTCAGCCGCAACCTTTTAGACATGGAAACTCGATATGCTTATGTTGAGAAGATGGCTTTGGCTGTCATTTGTGCTATCCAACGCTTCCGTCACTACATTCTGCTGCGCACTACCACCGTCATTTCTGATTGCAACCCCATGACGTACATTTTCTCACACCAGTTGCTGTGGGGCAAGTACTCAAAGTGGATTGTTATCCTCCAAGAATTCGACTTGGAATTTACCACTGCCAAGTCCAAGAAATCCCTTGTATTCACTGAGTTACTTTGCTCTTTGCCATCCTCTTCCCCGCCCTCTCACTTAGAGGATCATATTTCGGATGAGACTTTGTTTCTCATTAGCACGCTCGATCCCTGGTATGGGGATATCATCATATATCTGCAAACGTCCTCCCTTCGTCCCGGCATGTCCAAAGACACTCGACGAAGGATTGGTCATCAGTCTCAACCATACCATATCATTGGGGATACACCATACCGCCTCGGCGCTGACTTTGTTCTCCGTCGATGTCTAACTCTTGAGGAAGCTAAGCGTGTTTTGAGTGACTGCCACTCTGGTGCCTGTGGTGGTCACATGTCCGGATATGCCACCGCCCAAAAAATCCTCCGTGCTGGCTACTTTTGGCCCTCTATCTTTAAGGATTGCATTCTTGCCGTCTGCTCTTGTCATGAGTGCCAGATATATCAACGGAAGATGCGAGCACCTCCTGCTCCATTGCACCCTGTTGTCACCGTCAGCCCTTTTCCAAAATGGGGCATTGATTATACGACCTGTAACCCTCGCTCGGCCGGGGGGGCATGGGTTTATTATCGTTGTCGTCGATTACTTCACTAAATGGGTCGAGGCGATGCCCATATCAACTGAAGATGGTCACACAGCGACGCAATTCTTGTTCAACCATGTTATCTCGCAATTCGGCGTCCCTCAAGCCATCGTCACTGATCACGTGAAGCATTTCCGTAATCATATGATGACGGAACTAACAACCCAGCTAGGCTTACGGCACGATAGTTCGACTCCTTACTACCCTTAGGCTAATGGCCAAGTTGAAGCTATCAACAAGATTTTGGTTACAATGCTTCAGCGTACCGTTGGTATGCATAAGTCTAACTGGCATTTGATGTTGTTCCCTGCCTTGTGGGCCTACCGAACCTCTGTGAAGGATGCCACCAGTTTCACTCCATTTCAACTAGTTTATGGACTGGAGGCTACCCTTCCAATCGAGTGTGAAATCCCTTCATTAAAATTGGCCATCGAACTACTTCCCAACCCTACTCCACTAGAAGAACGCCTTCTTTACTTGGAACGGCTAGATGAGACCCGTCACCTAGCCTCTTTGGCCATTGAAGTACAAAAGAAGCGAGTCAAGACTCACTTCGATCAGACTGTCCATCCACGTTCTTTTGTTGAGGCAGATTTAGTCCTGCTATACGATCAGGTAAACGATAAGCTGGGAGCAGGAAAACTCGAGCCTATGTGGCTAGGTCCTTACATTGTCAAGAAAGTTTTGCAAAAAGGGGCCTACGAGCTAATTGACTATGAAGGGAACCCTCTCGGGAAGCCCTGATGCTTGTACTGTGCGTGATGCTTGTACACTTTGTTTTGTACATACATGTACTTTAGCAGGCGTGTTGTGTGCGTGTGTATTTTTGTTTTAAAGGTGTGACTGCCGCTTATTGTGTCTTTCGCTTCTTGTGCAGATGTCTGATACACCTTATGTTGGTTTCGCTGATGGTGCCTGCCGCAGTACTCGCAACTTGTCCTCTGCGGCGTGGGTGATTTATGATCCTCATGGCGAGTTGATAGATCTTCAAGGTGTGTGTTTGGGTCGTATCACTAAAAATGTCACTGAATATTGTGCTGTAATTGAACTACTTGCTGAAGCAATTAATCTCGGCATTCGTTTATTGGTAGTGAACCTAGACTCTCAACTTGTCGTCCACCAGCTCAACGGGCGATATTCTGTTAGAGACCATCGCATTCTAAGGTTGTATTTACGTGTGAGATTGTTAGAAAGGAACTTTGTTTTCATTACATATCGACACATTCCAAGACAATTGAACACGTTAACTGATGCATTGGCTAACCATGTATTAGATAGACATTTGCGTAATATGTAAAACATCATACATGAAAGCATATAAAGCGCAATAATAAAACCATAGAAATAGGCATATGTATATATATGTGTGTCGCAATGTTCGCACCACGTGCATCATATAGCTCAAAAAATAATACATGTTCCTCTCAAATACATCCAGAGACGACATGTCTCTCAAAAAATATGCAGGAAAAGGAAACCTAGGAGTCTAGTCCCGGTGGTGCTCATGATAGCACAACACTACGCGCACCAAGCATCTCAACAGACGATGGACACGATTAGGCACCCCCACTGTGTGCCTCTGGTATGCTAGTGGCATATCTCCCAGTCTAGCATAATCAGGAATCCCTCGGGCGAGTCCCTCAAGATTCTGAATCAGTTCATCCCCCTAGGCACCCTCTTCCTGAGGGTCGGCTGCGGGTTGGTTCCTCCGAGCAATGGGAGACATGCCAACTGGTCGCTCTAGGCCAACATCTGCATATATACACAATTGTTGTTAGGACAAACATGTATTAACAAAAAAAAACATATAAAACATAAAAAACAAATCTTACCCAGCTCCTCGTCCCACTCCTCTCCCTCGGGTAGTGGGAGATCTGGGTCCCCGGTGAAGTCAGTCCCTACATATGGCCAGTCCTCCACCACAATTAGCTGATGGCGAAGCCATATAAAGGACTCGGGCCTCCAGGACATCTGCTGGGCCCCTCCTCCCCTGGGCATCAGTGCTTCCCAGCAAGCCATCCTAGGCTCTCGTGGCAAAGGATCAGCCACTATAACTCCCTGTCCCTGAAAAATTGGTAATCATTCCAAGAAGAACGATACAATGATCGAGCCATACCAAAACTGCTTTACCTTTCCTCACTTGCACTTTGTAAGTTGCCTCTTGATGTTAGTAGTCACTGCGGTGGCCCAATCAAAGATGGTAGGATTTAGGCATTCTGTGGCGAACAGAAGATTGTTCTTGCTTGCCTCATGGGGCGCCTGCACTCCTGCAGCTCGAGTAATGGTGAACAGTATCACCCTGAGAATCAAGTCCGGAATGGTGGGGATATCTACCTTTGCACTGTTCCTTCCAAATTGCGCCCCTGGGCACACTCGGTCTCAAACTTCAGTCATCTTCTCCCCGGAAGGTCTACTCCCAGTCAAAATAGGCCTCACCCCTCTCCTTGAAAACCCCGTGATGAAGTAGATATCAGACACATCGAGCCCCAGCACTTGGTCCCGTAAACGGAACACTTGGTCATCAACATCCCACAAATCAATTATGAATTGTAGTAGCTCGGGCTGAGCGCGCAAGTAAGGCGTAAGAAAGAATTTCTTAAGCCCGCAGTCCCTTAGGGCATTCATGCACCCTTCATCCTCAAGGGCCAAAGCATCCTCGGCATCATGTTCTCGTTCCTTCCATTCTACTACCATTTTTCCTGCTTCTCTGCATCCACAAGAACATATAAATCACGATTAGATCATTGGTAAGCTTACAGTCCAATCAGATTTAAAATGCATTGAGAAATCTTAAGTGGAAAATTGAGTTGCGCAGTTGGCGCGACTGTTTCTAAAACAGTCACGCCAATGAGCGCGACCCTTTTAGAAAAATCGCCCCATTACCGCGGGCCTGTGACGGATACCCGCGCTAATGGGTGAAGCCCTAAATTTTTTAATTCCCCCTTGCAGAGGTCAATCAAGAAGCAAAATGCATAAAAAATGTATGGAAATGGAGCTAAGGGAAGCACCTCTTACCTGGAACCGACGAAATCCCGAATGGTTGCACGAATTGGTTGTAATCACCGTCTGAAGTTCACTCCCCAAATAGACCACTACTACTATTCAGAGAGGTAAAAAGTAAAAGCGATTCTATTTTTACCATTTTCACCATATTTATAACTTTTTGACTTATACTTAGGTTTAAAAAGTTACCTTTTGAGTATTTTTATATATTTTTGGTCGAAAATGGATTTTACGCTTGCTTTTTGTGCAGTGACAGGTCTTTTACGCAAATTCGTGTTGGCATTATGAGACAAGTGTTGTACTTGATGGAAACCCTCTCATAGAAGAACATCTCAATTACATATAACTAGATCAATCTACAGATGTGACTAAATACATGGGATGCAGGACAACTCAAAGGAACAAGAAGATCAAGTTCTAAGTGTGACGAGTTAGCTTTGCCCTCTCATAGAAGAACATCTCAATTACATATAACTAGATCAATCTATAGATGTGACTAAATACATGGGATGCAGGACAGCTCAAAGGAAAAAGAAGATCAAGTTCTAAGTGTGACGAGTTAGCTTTGCCATCAAGACCAAAGGGGGAGATTGTTGGCATTATGAGACAAGTGTTGTCCTTGATGGCAAATCACACTGATCACAAATCATAGTGCAGAAGGATAGCAGCAAGGAATTGATGATCAGACTATAAGAAGAAGAGAAAATTCATATACGCAAGTTCATTAAGCCCAAGTCGCGTATACACGCAGGTTCGCTATATACCAAGTCGCGTATACGCAGGTTCGCTATATACCAAGTAGGGTATACACGCAGGTTCATGAATGGAAAAGAGCGTACGTGTCGGAAAGCTTACTTTTGGTCCGTGGTAGTTAGTCCTCGGTACTTGAGCCTATGTTTTTGGACCAAAGTATCTCGACAGACGTGTTGATCCCTAGTATTGAGTTGATGGTATTGTTTTACTATGGTTTTGGACCGTGGTATTATGAAAGGCCTAAACCTATATAAGGAGAAGATCATTAGGCCAAAGGGTGTGAGTGAGTAATGAATATCTGATGAAGTGTGAGATCCAAATGCTGGTTATGGGTTGGTGATCTGAACCATGGTTTCACTCATGTGGAGGATGATGAACTATGGAACGGGATCTCAAGGCTTGGAATGATTATCTTCATATGGTTTGACTGTGGATAGACTAGATCTATTGACGCATGTTTATTGTTATGATCTGGGTATGTTTTGATGTCTGATATAGCTGTGGAATTATAAGTTAGGATTTGCAGATCTGTACGCAGGTTTTCTTTGGCAAAAGGGCGTATACACGCAGGTTGGGTTTGTCCAAGTAGCGTATACAATGTGAAGTATGATATTTGAAGATGAAGTTGGATCTAGTTACTGTTATGTTGTCTATGTTGTTGACAGGGTTTCAGTGATTCAGTATTGGGTGATTTAGAGATTGATGATGCAGGTTGTTTTATGGATCCAGTATGAAAATGTATGAAACGTGGTCCCGGGAAGATCGTAGAGTTCAGTAGGCTAGCACCTACGTACTGG
Source organism: Pinus tabuliformis (assembly GCA_031772625.1). NCBI lineage: Eukaryota > Viridiplantae > Streptophyta > Pinopsida > Pinales > Pinaceae > Pinus > Pinus tabuliformis. The sequence goes on from CM062806.1 coordinate 559,892,826, forward strand.
TAAACATATCAGCCAGTACAAGAGTCAGGGGGTTGTACCTCCCTTCCAGGAGCAGCTGGAGAACGAGTAAAGGTTGGAGCATTTTGTAGGCAGGCACCTACGTACTAGTAAATGGATCGGCTAGTACAAGAGCTAAGAGGGTTGTAGCCTGAGTGCTAGTAAAGGACTGCACCAGTACATTGTAAAAGAAGTTTCTTATTAAAGGAAGATAGAAACAAATTGCAGCAGGTGGTTTTCGCCCACATTGGGTTTCCACCTTATATCATGGTGTTCATGTGTGTGCCTTATGTGTGATGATCTGTTATGTTATACTGCACCTGTTTGCTGTTAATATGGTTAATAATGTTCTGATGCATTTACTGAAGATAAGCTAAATGAATCATAAGATTACTGCATGTACGCTAGTTGCTCTTAACGAAGTAGCGTATATACGCTGATATCCTTAACTGAAGCTGCATATATGAATCTGAGTATGAAATTGAAAAAGTTTTATCTGATCTGATAATACTGATTCACCCCCCCCCCCTCTTAGTATTATTTCCAACAATTGGTATCAGAGCAGGTCCTTTGATAGAAGATTGATCGCTTGAAGGAGATCCGTGGAACAATGGGAAAGAAGCTTAAGAAGAAAGATCATAAGAAGAAGAAGACATCTCAGAAGGACTATGACAGTGGGAGAATCGATTGGGGATTAGGTACAAGAAGCTCTTCAGATTCAGAATCATTATCAGGTATGAATGAGTTATCCTCTGATGGTCCAGCTATATTTCCTTGTGAAAGAGATGGAAGTGATAGTGAAACTACTGAACTTGCTCTTATGGGTGAACAAGAAAGATATCAGATAGAGGCAGTATTTAGAAGGCTTACAGACAAAATTAGAGATCAACAAGATCTATTGAACAAAAGGGAATGTGACTTCAAAGAAGAAGCTACCAAACAAAAGGCCCAACTTGAAGAAGGAAACAAGGTAAGAAAACTACTCAAGGACAAGGAAGCCCAATGTCAAAAATTGTAGCATGAAGTGACATCATTAAGAAAAGAAGTCAACGAAAGAAGCACAACCATCAAGAAACTCAAAGATAGATCCAGCTACTATGAAAATCTTGAAGCTACAATCCTCTCACTAAAGGGAGATCTTGAAGAATCAAGGAATCAGAATGAAGATCTACATCAAGCAATTGAAAAACAAGACAATGAAGTCATCAGCTTAAAATCCCAGCTGGAATGTGCCTTCCAAGTTCGTCAAATGCAGCAGGATCTGAATGAAGAACAAGAAAAGGAGATTCTCAAACTAAGGGAACAAATGGAAGAAGGAAGAAAAGCTGAAGAAGATTTGAAAAAGCAATCTCTTGAAAAGGAAGAACAGCTTCAGGATGAGGTAAATATCTTGAAAGGTAAAATAGAAGAAAAGGATAATCTTTTACGATTTCAAGATAGCTCTAAAGTCTTGGATGATATTCTTAGTAGTCAAAGATCTCCTGCTATAAAGACTGGTCTTGGTTTCCATGAATCTATTGAAGGTGAATCTAGTTCACAAGGTAAGGCAAGGAACTCTAAAGAGAAATCTAAAGTGATCAATGAAGAAATGAAAGATCCATCTCATCATCAACCAAGGAAAGAGATTCTTCAAAGAAAATCTTTTACTTCTCCTATGAATAATGTTGAATGTTATGTATGTCATAATCTTGGACATGTTGCAGCCAGATGTGGAAGAAGAAGAGTTCAAGACCATCATGCAGAAAGATCATCACATTCAAGGTACTTTAATGGATATTGCTTTGCTTGCAATAAGTTTGGTCACAAAGCTGCTGATTGCTACAGGAGGAATATGAAACATGTAATATGTTATGCATGTAACAATCTTGGACATATAGCAAAGGAATGCAGGAACAAAGGACGGACGTCACACCAAAAGGAGAAAACATCATCACACTTGAAGATATGGAAGAAGAAGGAAGTTCAGCCAGAAAGATGTGGCACAGCACAAAATACTCAGGTTCAGCACAACACAGACATAATAAACTTAGAGGGAGCTGAAGGTGTAAAACTTCAGTGTCCTGAAACTCATACGCAAGTTTCATAAATTGAAATCGCGTATATACGCGAGTTATACACTGCAAAGTCGCGTATATGTCAGTCCGTGGAAAAACAGTGGGGACAGGCTCAGAAAAGGGGTCTGATATGATTCAATCCAGTATCTGCTCTATTGGTTAACAGTTACAGTCTGCTGAGAATGTCTAGAAATGACTTGATACTTGTAAGATGCTAGAAGTGTTTTAATCCTAACTTGATGATGATGATGTCTTGATGCTTACTACTGATGTATGCATGTTCAGATCTAACAGCAAATAGATGGCACAGTTTGAGGGGGAGAATATGCCTTTAATATTGCATTGTTGGCATTATGGATTAATAGTCCTTGGTGATGTTACTTATATGGCTAAATGATATATCTTGCTATGATGTGGTTGTGAGTAGTCCATGATAAAATCTCATATGATTCTTGGGGTTTCATAGTTGATGTTCAGATCAGATTTATGGTTGACTCATTGATGATGCATTTATGGTGCTTACATGGTGATCTTCATAAGGATAAGGAGAAGTACAAAGCTTGAATACACATCTTCCTCACTTGATGATGAGTCACTCATATGCTGCTGTCATCATATGCATAAAGATCATACAGTTATGATGCAGGCACTCATGGGGATAAGGATTGTTGTTGTTGATGATATCAAGAAGTTTTGTCAAAAGAGTTTGAGCTCAAGATACATAGTGCTGATACATGGATGACTCCTCAAAGTCACTTTGTTGGAGACATGATGATGAGTTCATATCTATATGATGATAGGTTGATACTTACATATGTTGGTTGATGCAGATGTTCCCAAGTAATGATACTTGGATCATGAAGAGCTTGATGAGATGGCTATGGTGGTTTCACACATGATATAATGTGAATGACTCTGAATTCTGGTCAAAGGGATGAATTGATGCAGACATACCTTGTTATAGGTTGATGACTTATTCTCTACTGGACATTTACAAGTTGCTGATATGGAAATTTGTGTACGCGAGTTGGATAAGGACTATCCGCATATATACGCTTGTTTATGTAGATACAGTCGTGTATATGATAACTTGAAGGAAATCAGTGGGTCAAACTCAGAATGAGAAGATTCTGATATGGGTCTAACAGAGACCATCTGGCATAGGTTCAGGGGGAGAAGATTAACATCTAATAATGCATTGTTGGCTTTTGGTTCTAGTTCACAGCTGTTGCTGGTTTCAGGTGGAACAGAGGTAGATGGAGAACATGATTGCTGATATATACAGTGATTGACAGATGCTGCTGATAGTAGTTATTGATGATTTGCATAGTCTTGATATTTCATCTCTATATCATATATCTCTTTTATGTGGTATCTCTTTCATGGTGTCAAGGTCATGTAACGGCCTATATTGGTTTCCCCACTATGCCTGGGATGAAGATGTAATGTAATTGGTTGTCATATGTAAACTTCTGATGTATCCCCACTTAGTTGGGAGGTTGATCCCCACTTGGTTGGGTGAAGGATGTATGTATGAGCCTTTGGTGTTAGGAAGGTCACTTATGATATATAGAGTTGTGTTCTTTCTTGTAGAACATCTTTTTACAGATCTTGCCTTCAGTCAGGAAGAGCACACTTCAGCAGTACAGAGACTTGGCATGGACAGATTGGTACACTTTGGCATATACAAAGGGGGAGCACATTTGGAGATTTCAGCAGGTACTCAAGGGGAGTATGGACAGCATAAGAACCTACTTGGATTCCAACGCTAGTGTTGTAGAAGAGTTGACACTCCCGTTCCTTTGCTCCGGCCGGTCACGATCCTCACGATCTCTGTGAATGGGCACCTGCACATGCAAAGAACGACACAAATACAAGCATAAAATCAAATAGATGCAATTATATATCGGTCAGAAAAGATATAACTCTAACATCATCACAATGAACAACAAGAATGGAACCATAATGATAGTCATCTATTATTGATAATCAACAAAGGAGTATACAACCATAGTTCTGACGTCAAATACTCCTTTGGCTGGGTGATCAGCTACATATGTCTTGCAAAGCTTGTCAGGATTGGGAACAAGCCTATATCTCTTTGATTATGAATGCAAAGAAGACTCTTACAGCAATCTCTCAGACTTCTGACAGTATAATTCTCCCTATGCTCAAAACTAGCTTGTCAAATGCAACAAAACAAGGTTTTATAGATGGAGGAGGAGGAAGAGATACAATGAATCTAGACATCCATGGGATTAGCATTATCCTTGAAAAGCTATTATGGATAGGGATACGATGAATCTCGACATCCATGAGATTGGCATTATCCTTGAAAAGCCTCATGAGTCGAAAGGAAAAAACTTTTGGGCGTGCATTTGTTAAAAAGCTTTCCAAAACTTGGTTGGCGCGGGTAAGACTCTGAGACAGAGCGCCAACGGGCATGCCCTCTTTGGAGAATTTCCCCCATTGGCGTGGTTGATACACTGTGGATCTGCGCTAATGGAAAAAGGGGACTTTTTAATGATATTCTGCAGGAGATGTCTTCAAGGCATATGAAGTCCATACTTAGGGGAACATAATGCAAGTGTTTTCAAGTTATGTCACTTCTCACAGGTCCCAGAATGAGTCCTCCAAAGTGCGAGAAAGGGGTAATAGGGACGGTGACAAATGGTGACAAATTACTGTGTAACAGATGCCCCCTAAAGCATGCGGCCCGAGAGAGAGAGAGGGGTGAAATGCTTTACAAGAACACATGCAGCTGCCGCTGGAGAATCTACATAGAGAGATACAACTGATAGCTCCAGTACATGATATATGTGGTATGGGCACAGCCATCCATAACAGAGTACATAATAATCTAGATCCATGGTATGGGCGCAACCATCCGGTGAGGATCGATGAATAGACTCAGGCATGGTCGCAGCCATCCAGTGAATGAGTCATGTAACAATAATCCACAAAATCGTAGCTTGGATTCGAACAGAGAAAATCCAAGGTCTTGCGCTCCATCTCAACCCGAAAAAAAGTACAAGTTCAAGCATGCGAATATATGAGTTGAAGTCGAACATGCATGAACATCGTCTGGTTACCAGTTGATAATGAAAAATGTTAACAGACGCGAGAGGGACCACTAATAATGACAATGGCCCTCAAGGTACTATAGGTACAATCTACAGCGTGTGAATCAGTGAGCTGGTGTCAAACACACATAGAATCATTCGATCGGAGGCCAATGATGAAAACCTCACGTCGAACACGAAGAACCTACCATTGAGGCATGCAGGCTCCAAGGCACCAGAAGGGAGTCTCTAGATCAGCTTCCTGGATAATGAGCTGAAGTCGACAGGAAGTGATCTTGATCGAAGATGGGCCATAGTGTTTCCCACATCATCGACACGAGACAAAGAAAGAATGTTGTGGTGGATCAGAATTATGCGAGCTATCAGAGGGAGGTTGTTATTCTGCAGAGGTTAACTTCTCTTGAACATATTGGTAGCACGACAGTGGACTTGGCAGTATTCGACATCAATGGATCAAAGGTCATGGTGACAAGGCAATGAGCAGATGAGAGGTCAAACAGGATCACCCAAATCCACGGAGGCAAGTGAAAAATGAGATGAGATGTCCCCACCCAGACACGAAAGCAGACAAGTGCCATGTTCAAGAGCGACATACTATCGACACGACAATAATTACAGTTCCATTTTCCCCCACCATTTCTGTCGAGTACCCCAGTTATTTTTATTAACAAGCTTGACGGGGATAGTATATGCTTGTAACATCATCTCGACGGGCTCCAATATCATCAAGTTTTAACGAGTCTGACAAAGGAAGAACTCAGCGTCTTTTCATGTTTAGAGATTTTGAAAAGACAGCAGAAAAGAAAACTCCAAGGGTATCCTTTTTCGTAAAGTTGTGTCTCTCGAGTTCGAAAAAGTATAAAACAATGCTCGAAAGAACCGCCCGACCATTACGATCGAGGAGTACTTTTCACGAGTAGTGATTTCGACCTGAAAAAGTAAAAAAGCGATCGAAATCACGTCGCTTCGTAACCGTTAACAAACCTGAAACGACAAGGGTCCGACGATCTTTTCGTTTTTACACGGTCGGAAAAGAGTTTAAAGATGACCGCCTCTTATTTACGATTAACGAGTCAAGAGGGATAACTCAGCGATCTTTTCATGTTTAGCGAGTCAATAAAGAGCTGAAAGATGACTCCACAGTGACTTTTTCGTGTATTTACTGAGTCCGAAAAAGTATAAAATACAACTCGTTTCACCATCGAATTGTTGGAAATAATACTGAGAGGAGGGGGTGAATCAGTATTATCAGATCAGATAAAACTTTTTCATTTTCATACTCAGATTCATATACGCAGCTTCAGTTAAGGATATCAGTGTATATACGCTACTTCGTTAAGAGCAACTAGCGTACATGCAGTAATCTTATGATTCAGTTAGCTTATCTTCAGTAAATGCATCAGAACATTATTAACCATATTAACAGTAAATAGGTGCATTATAACAGAACAGATCATCACACATAAGGCACACACATGAACACCATGATATAAGGTGGAAACCCAATGTGGGTGAAAACCACCTGCTGCAATTTGTTTCTATCTTCCTTTAATAAGAAACTTCTTTTACAATGTATTGGTTCATTCCTTTACCAGCACTCAGGCTACAACCTGCAGAGGGCTACAACACTCTTAGCTCTTGTACTAGCCAATCCATTTACTAGTACGTAGGTGCCTGCCTACAAAATGCTCCAACCTTTACTCGTTCTCCCGCTGCTCCTGGAAGGGAGGTACAACCCCCTGACTCTTGTACTAGCTGATATGTTTACCAGTACGTAGGTGCTAGCCTACTGAACTCTACGATCTTCTCGGGACCACATTTCATACATTTTCATACTGGATCCATAAAACAACCTGCATCATCAATCACTAAATCACCCAATACTGAATCACTGAAACCCTGTCAACAACATAGACAACATAACAGTAACTAGATCCAACTTCATCTTCAAATATCATACTTCACATTGTATACGCTACTTGGACAAACCCAACCTGCGTGTATATGCCCTTTCGCCAAAGACAACCTGCGTACAGATCTGCAAATCCTAACTTATAATTCCGCAGCTATATCAGACATCAAAACATACCCAGATCATAACAATAAACATGTGTCAATAGATCTAGTCTATCCACAGTCAAACCATATGAAGATAATCATTCCAAGCCTTGAGATTCCGTTCCATAGTTCATCATCCTCCACATGAGTGAAACCATGGTTCAGATCACCAACCCATAACCAGCATTTGGATCTCACACTTCATCAGATATTCATTACTCACTCACACCCTTTGGCCTAATGATCTTCTCCTTATATAGGTTTAGGCCTTTCATAATACCACGGTCCAAAACCATAGTAAAACAATACCATCAACTCAATACTACGGATCAACATGTCTGTCGAGATACTTTGGTCCAAAAACATAGGCTCAAGTACCGAGGACTAACTACCATGGACCAAAGGTATGCTTTCCGACACGTACGCTCTTTTCCATTCATGAACCTGCGTGTATACCCTACTTGGTATATAGCGAACCTGCGTATACGCGACTTGGTATATAGCGAACCTGCGTGTATACGTGACTTGGGCTTAATGAACCTGCGTATATGAATTTTCTCTTCTTCTTATAGTCTGATCATCAATTCCTTGCTGCTATCCTTCTGCACTATGATTTGCCATCAAGGACAAAACTTGTCTCATAATGCCAACAATCTCCCCCTTTGGTCTTGATGGCAAAGCTAACTCGTCACACTTAGAACTTGATCTTCTTGTTCCTTTGAGCTGTCCTGCATCCCATGTATTTAGTCACATCTGTTCTTCATATTATCAATTCTAAAAGTAGATTTGTTAACCATGGAAAATGTTTGTTTATATATATATATATATATATATATATATATATATATATATATATATATATATATATATATATATATATATATATATATAGATTATAAAAAAAAATAGATTCCTGACCATTGTGGAGTTATAAATAGCTTGATTTACATGAATAATCACGTGTTCGACCTCGTTTCAAGGACACTGCGGGGAGGAATAGTAAATAATTGATGGATTAAGTGGGACTCTCAAATCTTTAAAAGTGTAAATAATTTAGGAAAGATAATAAAGATATTATTAGGATGAGAAGATGAGAAAATAAGTATTAAGAGATAAGGGTTATAATAAAGAAAGAAAGTTCTATGTTTGATTTCTCAATGTTAGTGATGTACTATCAGTTTCTTAAAAGATTTATTGTAGAATTTATAACCATCACTGATCTAGAATCACGAGATGAATGAAAAGAGTACAAGAGATGAGTAAGTGGAACTTTTACAAATAGGTGTGCGAGAAAAAACGAAGAAATAACTTATCCAAGTACATGGGGAAGATTTTGGGAATAACTTAGAGGTATCTTCTAAATGGGTAATTCTATGGAAAATTATTGAGGAATCATAGTAGAATATTTCTTTTTTTTCCGAAGAAAAAAACCAAAACTTTTTATTGAGAAACTATAAAAAGTTTACATTCTGTTGAGATCTTGAGCCGATCTGATGGCTCATTTAGTTGTTGTTTTGTTCTTCATTTGAACTGATACTGCTGATAAAAAAACATGTAAAGTCTTCCTCCCGGCTGGAGGCTTATAACCAAGCTGAAACATGCATACACTGGGGTCTCCTTCAGAGAAGGAAAACAACCCCATACAGGATTTATAATATGTCTGAGATACAAACGAAAAGCTGCATAATAAAAGTTTTTGTTTACTGTTTATACAGCTCATGAAAAAGATAAAAGCAGTGATATGATGAAAAAAAAACTGTGAACAAAAAATCAAAGTGACCGTGGAACTGCTGACAAAAATAATAGATGTGCTTTGATCACTGAGGCGGAGCATAAGGGGGCTGATGAGTAAAGGATGAATGCCCCTGTCTGATTTCTTCTACTGTCCAGCTGCCCAAATCTTGTTGTATACCAGCCTTAGAAAGCTGGTCTGCTTCCTCATTTTTATCCCTGTAGATGTGGCAAATGGTAAAACTATTAAAAGATGTCTTTAAAAACATAATTTCTTCAACAAGAGTCTTCAGAATCTGGTTTTGACAAGATGCATTTCCATTAACCCATTTTATGACATTCAATGAGTCTCCGAAAATTTGAATTGTGAAGATATTTCTTTGAAGTAACCAGCATAGGAGAAGGCGCAAGGCAGACAGCTCAGCGTAGTTATTTGTACCAGGTCCTAGCCCTACAGATGCTTTTAAAGTATGATCAGGATTCAAGTGTATGCATAGGCCCGCTCCAGCCTTATTATTCTAGGATGCCCCATCAAAAAATGCCCAAGGAATGCCCTCCAGTATATTAACAGGCTTTTGATTTTTATTTGGCTTTTTGGCTTTAGGGATCGGAATGGCAGAGTGTATAGTAGCACAGTTGATAGCAATGGCGGATGTGGGAGTGTCCTTGTCTTGAAAAAAACTTTTGTTCCTAGCTAACCATACACCCCAAAAGAATATAAGAGGCAAGTTTCTCATGTTTCCCTCCGGGTAGTTTTGCCACCATTTCCTCCTTGCTTCTTCCAGAGGATCATGACCCCACTGAGCCTTCACCTTGAGCAAAATGGTTACGTCCTCCCAAATTTTTTTTGAGACTGCACAGGCTGTAAAAAGATGACTGATAGATTCCTCTTCAGACTTGCATAAGGGGCATCTCCCAAGCCCAACTAAGAATCTAGCTTGTAAGTTGTCCTAGGTTGGGATCTTTCTTTTTAGAATGCACCATAGGAAAAGCCTGGCCTTGGCAGGGCATTTTAGTTTCCATATTTTTTTTGCCCACCAGTCTGGTATTCCGCAGCCTTTCTTTTCCATTAAGAAAGTATATCCATCTTTTGGGGAATAAACCCCTGTTTTGCCTTGAGCCCAAATCAAACGATCTGGTTCGTCTTTAAGCCTGACATTTGAGCGATGCAGTTCTTTGATGTAAGCAACCCATTCGTTCTTCCATCTGACATTTATTCCTAGGTCTTCATCATTCTGCCAAGCCTGTCCCCATAAGGTAGATTGGCCTACTTTCTCCACCTGATTTAGAGTTGTAATTCCTTTGCTGTCAAGATGTCTGAGAAGCCCAGGTGACAAGGCAAAAGCTTCATTGCAGCCTACCCAGGGATCCCTGCCGATTCTGATCTGTCTTCCATCTCCCACTTTCCAAGCTAGTCCTTGTTCAATCACAGAAAAAGCTTCCACCGTGGCCTTCCAGATAGCTGAAACATTCTTCATTTTCTTATCTTGGCTCCGAATCCAGTCTTCCACAGGAACTGGATCGATGTACTTCCTTTTCACCACCCTTGTCCAAAGATTCTCCATGGAGATTAATCTCCAGCCTGATTTAGCTGCTAGTGAAAGACTGAACTCAGGGAGTCTTTTTATTCCCCATCCTCCCCAATCTTTTGGTCTAGCCACCTTATCCCATGCCACCCAGGGTAAGACAGAGGATTCTTTTGTTCCTGCCCATAGAAATCTGCAGCAAATTCTTCTGATTTTCTCCATCACTCCTTTAGGGACCCAGGTTAAAGCAGCCCAGTATACTGGGATGGCTAACAATACTGATTTGATTAGGGTCAATCTGCCAGCTCTGGAGAGCCACTTGAAGCTCCAGTGTGAAATTCTGGCTTCTATCTTTGCTATGAGCCAGCTCCAGTCCTCTTTTTTATATGCTGCTGGCTTTAGCCAAAAACCCAGATATTTGAAAGGAGAGTCCAGTGGCTGATGGGGGAAGGGGAAAAGATTAGCCATCCTGGTCCTTTCTCTTCTGTCAAAATCTGCCACACAAACTTGTGATTTCCTAGAGTTTATTTGCATTCCAGTAGCTTTCAAAAATAGATCGAAAATGCATTTTAACTCCTTAAGTTCATTAAAAGATCCATTGGTGAAAATCAATATATCATCGACAAAAAGCAGGTGAGTGATAAAAAGATTAATTGCTACCTCAATACCTTTTACCTTCTCCTCTCTTCTGGCTTTGTGAATCAATCTGCTTAGCCCTTCTGCCACTAGAAGAAACAGGAGAGGGGATAACGAACATCCTTGCCTGAGGCCTCTTTGGCTATTAAAAAAAGGGGAAGCTGCTCCATTGATCAGAACTGCAAAACTGACATTTGAGATACAGCCCATAATCCAACTAATAAAAGGATAGTTGAAGCCCACATGAGTAAGCAGCATCCGGAGGTAGAGCCAGTTTATTCGGTCATATGCTTTAGAAAGATCTATTTTGAGGACCGCTCCCTTCTTTTTCTTCAGTCTGACACTATGAATTACCTCCTGGGCTACTCCAATGGCTTCATGAATTTGTCTTCCGTCCAAAAAACCAAATTGTTCCATTGAGATATTTCTTGACAAGATAGGAACAATTCTGATAGCTATAACCTTAGCAATGATCTTGTAAATACAATTGCACAAGGAGATTGGTCTGAAATCTTCAAAGCTCTCCGGATCATCCTTCTTTGGTATGAGAGCAATAAAAGTTGAATTGAAAGGTCTATAGACTTCTCCTTTCTGTCTTGATTCTTCTACTACCTCAGTAATTTCAGAGCCTATTTGATCGAAGAAAGAGAGAAATAGTTCTATAGTCCAGCCATCAGGGCCTGGACTTTTATCCTTGGCCATAAGTTTCATGGCTGCTTCAACCTCCTCCTTGGAAACAGGGATTGAAAGCTCTTCTGCTTCATCCTCCTCAATGAATCTTGGGAAACATTGCGCTGTTCTTATGACTTCTGCTATGGTAGCCTCTCCCGGATCAGAGAAAATATTCTGGAAATGTCTCTGTCCTAAACCAGAGAGATCTGAAAAAGAGTTGACCTCCCTCCCTTCTTCATCTTTAAGGCTCCAAATAGTATTAACAGATTTCCTGCCTTTGGCATAGTTATGAAAAAAACTAGTATTTTCATCCCCTGATTTTAGCCATATTGCCCTACTCTTAAGCCTCCATTCTTCTTCCTTATCCAAGAGGATTTTGTTTTGAAGCTTCTCCAAATGAAGGATTCTGTCCTTTGAAGCCTGCGAAATATATCCATCTTCCTCAGTGCTTTCCATAAGCTTCAGCTCCTCCCTAATTCTATTCAGTTCTTCATTCTGTTTCAATTTCCTGTCCTTTGCCCAGGAGATTGTTGCTTTCTTCAATCTTTTGAGATTCTCCATGAACAGGTAGCTCTTATCCTCTCTTGCATTTCTGTCAGGATGGATCCATGTTTCCTTAAAAAGGTTATTGAAAGAAGGGTCTTGGAGCCAAGAGGAATTGAATTTAAAAGGGGCAGGAGGTTTTGGGGGAGGGAAAGAAAGATCCAAAAAAACAGGGAAGTGATCTGAGTTGCCTATTTCCTCAACCCACTGTCTGAGAATAGGAGCTTTAGAAGTTAGGTCCTCAGATAACAGGAAACGATCTAATCTTTTGGCGATCCGATCCTCCCCTACCCTTCTGTTCCTCCAGGTAGGCTTGAGTTTGATCGGGGAAGGATCTAAGAGGTTGTTTTCCGAGAGAAGATTAAAGAAGTAAGCCGATAGAGGATCTTCTCTAGCTGATGGGCCCCATGCTTCAGCTCTGCCTATAGAGAAATTTAGATCACCCCCCACAATCAACAAAGAGGACTTCAGCACGGATTTTGTCATCAAATCATCCCAAAAAGACTCCCTTCCTTGACATGGGCCATAAATATTTACTATTGAGATGGGGAAGGTGAAATCAGGAGAAAAAACCTCCATGCCCATAACTTGTTTCATCCCCCATTGGTTAATGACCTTAATGCGACCTTCTTTAAACCCAATTGCAAGGCCCCCCGAGTGGCCTGATGAATCTATTGCAGAAAAGGTCCATCCTGGTAGGAGGGCCTTTAGCATTGATTCTATCTCAGAAGCCTTCCCCAAGGTTTCTTGCAAAAAGATAATATCAACATTTGAATTAAGGATCCAATCTTTCAGGGCCAATTTTTTAGGTTTACTGGCCAAACCTCTACAATTCCAGGATGACAAAATCATTTAATAACAGCAACAGGGGACTGCACTGCTCTAAGAACCCCGGGGATAGAATATTGTTTTCCATCTGCTACGTCCAGCTTTGCTTTAAGTTTTTCCTTAGACATGTCCGATTTCCTACCTCTCTTGTTTTTGGCACAGCTCTGAGAGGACGACTGTCCTAAGCCACCAATAACCCCCGACATACCAGGCTTCCCTCCCAAAGATCTAAGGTTGTAGGGGCATGGGGTGCGAGGAGCTGGGTGAACTAGAGGGGGCCACATATCTTCACAATTCAAATCAAGAGACGGCATGGCAGCCGAAATAGAGTCTACATCCGGGGAGGTCTTTGCATGTTCCATATTTTCGTTTATGATATTTATATGAGATGGAATGTTTGAAGGCGAGACATGCATTGAAACAGAAACATGCTCAGGTGAATTAAGAGAGGATAAAGGGAGCCCTGAGCACATACCCTTTTCATTCTCGCTGAGAGGATTTTGTTCTGCAGGTGCAATCTTTGCGTTCTCCTCCACAGCTTCCGCCGGATGAGATTCAGTGGTCTGTGCAGCCTCTTGGTTTTGGTGGTCTTCAGACAATGGCTCTTTTGGAGTCATAGTAGAATATTTCTATATAAGAACAAGAGAAGGATAATTATAAGGAAAATGCTTATTACAAAGAAAATATTATGAATTAATTAATGAAGTTAAATGAACATGGTTGCTTTTTTGAGTCATAGAAAGTATGGTGATATTAGATTAAAGTAAGTGAGGGAAGTTGATGGGAAAGATAGAATACCTTAGCATAATGACAATATGTGAGCCCAATAAGGATTTACGAAGTTAGACAAGGTGGAAAACTAAGTAACAACTGTATGGAATTGTTAGGATTGATGGTGGTTAATTAAACATCATAGAAGTCCCTTATGTTTGCCTAATGTATAGCATGGAAAACACAAAATATAAAATTTAGTAATTTACCCTAGAGAGTATTTAAGTACATGCATTAAAGGGATTTCTTCCTCCATAGCAAGTTCTCTTAAAGATATTGATGAATGGATTGAGCAACATAATTAGTCTAAGACAAGTGATGACCTATATAATTTTAAAATGTCAAGATAGGGAGTTTTTAACACTTATAATTAATCAGGAATGATAAGTGATAAACTCGGAAAACTATTCAAAGTTTTAAATGGTCAAATATAAAAATTTAAGTATAAGGAGGAATGTTTCTATAAATTTTATAAGGAGACCTTGAGAAGGATAGTGTACATATTTATAAAACAAGTGAGAATCAACTAATAGAGATTGTACTTAACTAATTTTCACTCATTATTTCATGATTACGTTGAAGATATACTAAAATTTCACATAATGAAACTTATCAACTTTTGTTCCCTTAGCATTCAAAGAAGTTTTTGCCAACACACATTAAAAAAAAATCATGGAATGTTGACAGTGCTTGAAATCCACCAAGAAAGGGGTTTGCCGAGTATGAAGTCCCAACTATACCTTACACTGTTTGGAGTAGGATCCCCAACTGGAGAATAACGTTGATTTCCATAATTATGAGGGATTTTCCTTGGCTACAATTACCAACATAAGAGATTATGAAAACCATCTTTGAAACAAGAAAGTAAGTTGGCTTTGTGAGGCATACAATTGCAATGTATATAAGGTACTTTCATTGAAGGGAAAAGAGAGAGTGAGCATCTAGAAGAAAAGTAATAGTATTATCTTAAAAGAGACACACAAGAGCAGGGAAATGATCATTGACTAACATGCAAACTAGTTCACAAGATAATAACCATGATAAAATAAAATAATAATGCACATTCAATGAGATGCATACCAAAGACAATGAAATAGTTCATTTTCATTATTAAGTGTTAACATAAACATACACCGCAAATGATGAAAGAATAATCTTAAAATCTTTCACGACTTATACATGAAAGTATGTCAGCTCTAAGAGATTCATCTATTAAGTGAAAGTCCCAAGGTACACAATTACAATGATGTGACATTAGCCCCAATAGTGGAACATTAAGTCACCACTTTCTCCTCCTAATATTGTTCTTCTCTTCTATGCCAAGCTAGAGAATCCAAGGTGAAAATTCCAAGGTCCCCTCTCTTGAGCTATGAGGGTGTATTTATAATAAATGAGGTGACTCTCCACCTCCCATGTGTCTCTTGACTTCCCTCATGACTCTTAAGCTTCTACTATGAATTTTAGAATTCCTTTATGACCTTTGAGATTTTGCATTACTTTAAACTTTCTAGTGACTTTTCACATTCCATGTGGGACCCTTGGGCTTCCATAGATTTTACATTTTATCATTTTTGGAAATTACATAATTACATTGTACATGTGAAGCGGAAAAATACATTAAGAAATATTCCTTTTGTGGTGACACTTTGAGAAGACACAACTCAATGATGGTGACATCAGAATTTATTGTGTCAATGCCAAGCTCTTCTCTTTACTGCTATAACTTTGACTTGTTCATGATGGATATTTTCTTGTACTTCATCTTCACCCTCCAAAGGTTCTACATTAGAGAAAGTTTGAGGTCTAAAATGGGCCTTGAAAAAGAGATATTTACAACCAAAATCAACTTCATAAGAACCAATAGGATTCAATATCATCTTGTCAACCATGTGGGATGATTCACCATTTTTTGAGTAAAAAAGTAAAAAGATGAAAAAACAAAAAAGAAAAAACATACTTTTTCAACTCGTATTTTCGATTTATCTCCGTACAATTTTACTCAAATTTCGAGCTATAGCACTTGTTAGATGCTGAATTTAATTCCTCATCCAAGGAGTACCCATGTCATATACTTTTGATGGACCTTGCTACATGAAAAATGAGAAATACATGAAAAATCATTATTTCAATGATGTTTTTTCATGTATTTCTAATTTTTCATGTAGTAGGGCCGATCGAAAGTATGCAACATGGGTAATCCTTGGATGAGGAATTTAATTCCACATTCAATGAGTTCACTTGCTCAAACTTTGAGTCAAACCATAGGGATATAAGTTTAAAATATGATTTGAAAAAGTAGTTTTTCTTTTTTCCCTCTAAAATTTGATAATCTAATCCAATCTTTTTTTTATTATTTCCACTATTATTTTATAATATTCCTTAGGAGGCCCATTTTAGACCCGAAAATTTCTGTAATGAGATCAGTTTTGAAACCTTCCAAGTCAGTATGAGTTTCCCTCTCTCCATCATAGCCCAAGAGGCCTTCATGTTCTTCATGATGGTTCCTCCTTTTGCTTCGTCTTTACAAGTGTCTTCCTATAAATTCCCATTTATAACCTCCCTTAAGCATAGACCTACCAGGTCAAGATGATAACACCTTCAAATGATGTCTACCCATGACAAGCCAACATCTTTCCAAAAACCATCTATTCTACCTTTTCTTGCTCATGGAAGATGGTGACTGTGATCAGGAAACATGCAAGGGTTTTGAGAGAAAGAAGCTAATCATTGTGCAGTTGAGGACTATAAGGACCTAGGGATTACCACAATATCCTCTAAAATTGTGCAATGTGTAATTAGGGAATGATTATCAAGGTTTTTCCCAGTGAGGAAGTCCAATGGAAAAGGTGATGAGGTTGTTGGCTAAGGATGAGCAGTGCGTAATGATAAAGGAATAGGAGGAAAGTATTGCACAATTGAGCATAATAGGGACTAAGGGATAACCTCACTGTCCACTAGAACTATGAAATACATAGTAGGAGGCAAGGAAGAGCACAATACTATGTAATGAGGGGTTCTAGTCAATAGGGGACACAGGACTAGCCATTGTAACTACACAATGCATGTTAATTGAGGGGAAGGATCTAGGATTTGCACAATTTAGGGTTGAAGTGACCTAAAGGTGACCAATTTTCCACTAGAAATGTGCAGTAAACATAGTAGGAAAGATTTTATCAAGGAAATACGCAATTGAGCACCGTAGGAGACAACAGTGACATGCTTGGGAATAGTTATTGCTCAATGCAAAGTTGAGGATGGGAAGGGTCCAAGGATGACCTGACTATCCACTATAATTTCTCAATGCACAACACTATGGAAGGTTGGTAAAGGACTATGCATTGAGAAAGTGTAATCAATATAATGGAGTGATTGGACTTTGCAGTTGTGTAATGCGCAGTTCAAGGAGGATGTCCTTTATGATTGCACATTGCACAATTATAGGAGGAAATGCTTCATAATTGTTGCTTAGGAATGTGCAATTCACAATTAGAGGAGTCTAAGGGATCAATCATGAATTGCACAAGTTGAGAGGTCTAAGAAAAATCCAAAATTGACTAAGTGTGGCATCAATGAAACAAACGAGTGAGGGTAAGAGAAAATGACAAGTCATAAAACATGATACCACACACTTATATAATCCAAAATGGTGGCCTGAGTGCAAGTGATATAGACAAACACCAAAATCCTGATATAATTTCCTCTAATTCTAGTTGTAACCTTTCTTCAATCCTAACTGGAGTATCAATCATCTATTTCTAGACCGACTGTTCATAAATTTCCCTTTTTGGCCACTATAACCACTCTTTTCTCCTTAATCTCCTCAACACTTGGTATCGGAAAAAATTACACAATAGAGGTTTCTTTTCAACTATCAGAGTTGTAATTCCATGGGAATTACGAAATACACTATCGGTGGGGTTTAGAATGGAAATAACAAAAATAAGTGTAAATTACACTATCGGTGCTGTAAACCAAAGGAAATATGTTAATACACAAAATACACTGTCGGCAGGGCTCTATTCAAAAGAAATGGAATAACACTATCGACGCTTTAAATACACTATCAGTGGGTTATTTCGTGAGAACTGAAACAACACTATCGACGCTTTACTATCGGCCCTTCCCCGATGTGGTAATATTTTAGCATATTTGTAATCACAATCGGTGATTCAATGCTCCCTTGCTAGGCTTCTTCCTCTTAAGATGTGTGATGTGATAATGCCTCATGGATCCGATATATTATAATCCCTCTCCTATAACATTTTAGATCCAAAAGTCGCACTTCGGACTTCGGCACTTCAAAGGGCTAGACCCTCTCCGCTCAAACACTGCGATGTGATATTGGTTACAGACCAAATAAGTGTATCAGATGTTTAGTCAATTTAGTATGTCCTAAATTGCTACATTAATTATCAATCTGGGAGTCGTAAACTGATGAAGTGTGATGCACTATATGTGCAAGACAACCTCTTTCTTACTTTTTATCAATTTTATCTTGTTTTTAGGGGTTTTATCTCGGTTTGTCTCCTAATGCAAATGATAATCCTATTCCCAAGTTTTAAGGATACTTTATAAGGTAGGTTTGGGTATAGATTTTAAGGCAATTGTGTCCTTTATGATGACTTCCAGAACTTAACACTTTAGAGGGTCTTAAAACATACTAGTGATGAAATCAATACTTGAACAAGAATGTAAATGTGCAGCTTAAACAAGAATGTAAATGTGCAACTACTTGAATCAAAAAAATGATGAACTACTGATCATGAAATCTCCATCTCTGCTGCTTATCTAAATACAGAAATAAAAGTTAAGCTATTGCACTCAAACAAATCAAAAACTGCAAACTAATAAAATTAAAATCAATTCACTTCATTTATAGTCCGATAGCTCACCAAGTAGTCTAAGCTATGGCTCTGGAGATAATGTCAATAATATGAGGAATTCATATCTAATTGCAGAAAAATAAAGTTAAAATCAAATCACATCATTCATAGTCTGATAGCTCGCCAAGTAGTCTAATTTATGGCTCTGGAGTTAATGTCAATGATATGAGGAATTTGATATCTAATTGCAGAAAAATAAAGCTAAAATCAAATCACATCATTCATAGTCTGATAGCTCACCAAGTAATCTAATCTATGGCTCTGGAGATAATGTCAATGATATGAGGAATTTGATATCTAAACTAACTAACAAAGCAAATGAATAAAACTGAAATCAAAACATAACAGAAATTGAAAGGCTAATAAAAGCAAAGTCAGCAGAGAGGTTAATCTCATGTCACTAGTTATTGTAAAAATTGTATGAAAATGCCCGGGCCTAGCCTATCCTAAAACACACACTGATCAGTGTTAGAAACAATATACAATACTTGAAAAATCATGTACAGGACTGTAATCTTAACACCATGACTATCTTATGAAATATACACAAGTGAACGCATTATGAAGTATGTACAATGGAAGTAAGGAAACAATATATAAAACTGTACAACAATAAATAAAACAAAACCTCAGTGTGCAGGGGCCCTCTGCACGGCCTTGGTCAACACGTTATCAGTCTGGAATTATGCTCACACAGTCATATAAAATAGAGTTCTATTGTATTGCAAAAACAAAAGAAGACTCCTCTCATTACAATAGCGGGTCCAGTTCACGACATAGTACAATGACTAACAGAAAAACAACATCAAAAACTAACTCTACATGTGTTTGCAAATGCGTTATTTATAAGGAAAAATACATAATTGTTTTCTCATGAAACACCTTCAATAGAGGACACATAAAAAGACAGCATTCGTGGGTTTAGCATGATGGTTACTGAGATCATTCAATCTATTGAAAGATGGCTATTGGATTTGCATTGTGGAGGTAGTCTACAGCTGTCAGAATGAACTCAGGGATCTAGGAAAAGCCTCGAACCCTTCACGTGTTGAAAAACAGAGACTTGTTTTTGTAGGACTCATTTGTTTGACCACCGTTTGACCACGACTTTCCTTCATGAATCTGACTAAACCAATAGGGCCTGATCCATGTCCAGGTCATTCTTGAACTACCCACGTGCCTCGTTTTGCTTGGTGACACCTGCAATATATAGATTAACAAAAAAAACTGTGGAAAGTTGAATCAGTTGCGGAAAGTGGCTGCATTCTGCAGCTGATGAGCAAAATCTAATTCAAATAGCAAACACAAAAACATAGTTAGAAAACCACTTAAATTCTCTTTTAGAATCAATATGCAATGATCTCTAACAGCTTATGAGGTACTGGTGAGGGGAAAAAGTCTAGGAAAATGTGTAGGAGAGATGTAGTTTTAGAGCTCAACATACCCCCACTGTGAAGGTGTTGCATGTCTCCATGCAGCCAAAACTTTGACCATCCTCCCTTCAGTTCATGTGTTCTAAGACCTCTGCCAACACATCCAACCTTCTTTTCTTCTTTCTTTTCCTTTAACTATTTTTCTATCAAAATTTTCATAAGGGTTCTATGTCCTCTAGATTCTTTTGGACAGTTATGGACATCTTTTTCAGACTATTCAATAAAAAGTAAGGCAAATTGATAGTTTGATTTTCTAGAAAATTCATTAGCAACCAGGTGTGGTACATATACATGGACCTGAACTGTACCTCACATGTAATAAATTTCTGGATTATCAATAATAGACTAGCCCACTTTTCTTCTAAAGTAGAGACAGGGATACCACATTTGAAAATGGTTATATCCATACCTAGATTGTGTAGGATAACCCTCCAGGCCCTCTCGTCAAAGCTTTTGTTTTTGAACCAACGTTCCCCCTCCTGTGGAAGTTTCGTTACTACAGTGATAGATGCCTCTATGAGTGGAAATTTAAGGTCTCCAATCTCAACTTCCACACCATTAAAAGACCTCGCAAAAGTCTTCGTAATTTCTTTGTTGTAGCCTTTGAATTCTTGGATGAACTGTAACCACAGTGCCTTCCTTGGTATGTTTTTCAATTGGGGATACCCCTCCATGAATTTGGGCCCTTCCAGTTCTGCTCTTAACAAAAGACCCATTCCTACCTCTTGCCTTAAAATATGTCTGAGTGAATGATGGATTGACAGAGGTGAAATGGCTGTGTTAGTGGGGGAATGTGAAAGCTAACAACTAACAAAAGAAAACTAACAACTGCATGCTCAGTAGCAGAAAATAATGCTTTTTCTTCTACCCATTTAGTGACATAACTACTACATACCAATATATACTTTCTTTGTTTAGATGGTGGGTTAATAGGTCCAATAAAATCTAAAGCCAATTTTTCAAAGGGTTCGATGAGTACTTGTGGCTGCAATGGCATGTCATTTGAAAGGGTAGGTTTCCCTACTCTTTGGCAGCTGTCACACCTTTTGACATATTGTTTTACATCTTTGAAGAGGGATGGCCAATAATATCCTAAAGAGAGGATTTTTAGACCGTCCTTTTGTCAGCAAAGTGTCTGCCGCATGGTTCATCATGGCATGCTTTGAGAATGTCAGACATTTCATCTTCCCTAACACATCTCTTGATCACAAAGTCTGGCCCTGTTTTAAACAATTCGTTAGAAATCCATGAATATTTTGAACTCTCTTGAATAATCTTTCTTCTTTCACCAGGAAATAAATGTGGAGGTAGTTTCCCTGTAACCAAATAGTTAGCTATATATGCATACCAAGGAGTCTTAGTAGTTACTGCAAATAAGTATTCATCAGGAAACTTGTCCTCTACAGGAGAATCTTCTTTAGTAGTCTGAATCCTAGACAAGAAATGAACTACTGTGTTTTGTTTCCCTGGTCTATCTAACACAGTAATATTGAATTCCTATAAAAGTAAGAGGCACCTTGTAGCTCTGCCATTAGTAATGGGTTTGTTCATTAGATATATAATTGCAGAATGATCAATATGAATAAAAGTTTTATAGCCTATTATATAATGTCTAAACTTATTGATTGCATGAACAAAAGCAAAGAACTCTTTTTCAGTCACAGTATAGTTCAACTCCGTAGGAGTTAAATTTTTACTGCTATAGTAAATGGCATAAGAAACTAAATATTTTTGTCCCAATACAGCCCCTAGATCTATATCTGAAGCATCTATAGAAATATGGAAAGGAAGTTTCCAATTTGGTCCTCTCAAGATAGACGCTTCAGATATTCTTGTTTTCAAAGTTTCAAATGCTGATTGGCAATCAGGATCCCATTTGAATTCACAGTCTTTTGTAAGCAGTTTGAAGAGTGGAGATGCTATTTTAGTGAAGTTTTCTATAAATCTTCAATCCAAAAAAACTTCTAACATCTTTTTAACAATTTGGAATAGGCAACTTGGAGATGACTTCAACTTTTGATATATCAACTTTAATCCCATCCCCTGAAATATGATGTCCCAAAACAATACCTTCAGTGAACATCATAAAATATTTTCATGGCTTAGTGAAAGGTTTGTTTCTTTACATCTTATAAGGACTTTTTCCAAATTTTCTAATGCCTCTTCAAACAAATCACCATAAACTGTGAAATCATCCATATAAACATCTACACAATCATGGATTAGATAAGAAAAAAATTCCTAGTACTGTTCTTTGGAATGTTCGGGTGCATTACATAATCCAAAAGGAAGCACTCGATCAGCAAAATTTCCCCATGGACAGGTGAATGTGGTCTTATCCTGATCTTCAACTGCTACCTAAATATGATTATAACCACTAAAACCATCCATAAATGAAAAGTACTTTTTGCCTGCTACTGTATCTAATACTTGATCGATAAAGGGCAAGGGAAAGTGATCCTTCAAAGTTTCTTTGTTAAATTCCCTGTAATCAATGCATACCCTCCATTTAACATTCCTTTTGGGTATTATAACCAAAGGAGAAACCCATCGGCTATCTAAAATTGGGTAAATGAAATTTACAATGAGTAGTTTTTGGAGCTCTTCTTTCACTATCTCCCTAAGATTTGGATTCATCCTTCTCTGGGATTGTTTGATTGGTCTACTATTTTCCTCGATATATATATGATGGATGCAAGTCCTAGGATCAATACCTTTCATATCAATATATTCCCATGACAATGCAGTAGAATGTTTTTGCAAGATTTTGGTTAGCTCTTCTTGTTGTGACTTTTCCAAATTTTTGTTGATATTCAATGTTTTTCCTGGAAAAATCTCAATAGTAGAGCTACCAAACTCTTCCATAGAGTAAAGAGATATTTGTCTTGATGATAGATATTCAATATCAGAATCTAACTAAAATTGTGTGGTCATATTCTGAAGATGTTTCAAAATTTTCTAATGTGTTCAAAATTTGACTATCTTCACTAATTTCAGAAATAGTAAAGACAGGTTGTATAATATCTTCATCATCAACCCATTCATTGTCTCCTACTTCTGTAATTGCCTTTGCTGGAGGATACAGATTGAATTTCTTTGTTGAACTACCATCAGAAATGTACATATCTCCAGATCTACAACTAATGAAAGCATCATTTGTGGCTAGCCAAGGTCTTCCTAAGACGAGTGGATGTCCTCCTAGATTACTCTTGGGAGTCAAAAACATGAAATCTACTGGATACTCTCAAGAATCTAAGGAGACTGAATATCTTCTAGTACACCATCTGGTTTGATTATTGATCTATCTGCAAGTTGCAGTAAGGTGGGTGTAAAAATAAGATTAGCAAGTTTAAGCTGTTCGATTGTCTGTCTACTCATAATGTTGATAGTAGCCCCTAAGTCAATCAAAGTGTTTGGAATTTCTATCCCATTTATATGTGTCTTGACGATTGGACTACTTGTATCTACATACTTCTGCATGGTTATTTTTCCCATCATGATATCTGCAATTTTTCCTACCAGGTGGATTCTTCTTGTATCTCTTGGTTTCCTTCCTGGTCTTTTAACACTCAATTCCTTTATTGTTTTCACTAGAATAGGAATCTCTCGAATGGCTTGTAACAAGGCAATCTTGATATAGACATTCTTCAATTCATCTAGAAAATCATAGTCAGACAAAAAGATTTGTTTTTCCACCCCTTTGTCAATTTGTAATCTTTCAGGGAAAGGAGGAGTGGATGAAGATGTAGGTTGCTCAACTATAGGAGTTGTGGGGGTTGACTCTTTTTCTTTTCCTTTTTGAATGATTGGGTTTTGAAGAGATGCTTCCTCAGAACCTTTATTGACTTTAAGAGAATCCTCCTCAGAAGTACCTTGCTCTTGAACATCTATAGAAGGTTTTTCTAAAACTCTACCAGATCTGAGTTGAACATCATTAAGAGGAATAATCATATTGGTAGGAAATTGTTGTCCTTCTACCATGTAAGCATTCTGAGGATTTTTGTTGTTGGGATTTGGCAATGGCTGGCCTGGTAGTTGATTTGTCTTTGGTTGAAATGGAAGCAAGAGTTGAGAATTTGGATTTTTTTGAGAAGGTTGTTGTTGTGGGAATGGTAATGAAAGTTGTGGGTTTTGATTTGGAATTGGTGGATTTTGTTGATTTGAAAAAGATGGAGGATATTGATAAAATTGAGCAAATCTCCCATAAGGATTTTGCATCCCTTATGCCCATGATTGGTATGGATTTTGAGATTGGAGCCAAGGTTGTTGCCAAGAATTCCAATTTGGCGGGAGCTGAAAGTTCATAGGATTGTTAAATCCATGATTTTGTTGCCCCTACCATGGTCTTCTTGAAACAAAACAAAGGGACTCTACTGAATTTGGATCTTCCTAAAAGACAGCTTTGAGCCCAAGAATTGAAGGACAATCCTTGGTCTCATGGCTTTCTGAGAAAATCATACATGTTTCTACAACTTTTGCATCCAAGGGGCATTCCCTTAGAGCATGTTTCTTTCTACATTTTGGACAAAAGATGGCCAAGGCATCAGCTTCTACTTTCTGCTTGTTTTGTATTTTAAGGGTGTCTAGTTGTTCACTAAGGCTCCCTAGAATATCAGTTTTCAACTCATCAAGCATATTGCCAATCTTTGCCCTACTTACTGATCCACTTGCAGATTTTTTTTGCTCTAATAAGGGAAGGATCTCTCGGTCCTTTCCTAATTTCAGATTTTCCCCTTGAGAGATGGACACGTAGTTCTACTATGTCACGAAGTGGAAGTTGAGAAATATCTCCCTTCCCCATCATGTTTAAAATATCTATCCATTCATCTATAATGGCTTTCAGTAGAAGGGCCTTCAAGGTTTCCTCATCTAAATTACTCATTTTTTCTCTCTTTAAGTTGTATTGAAATCTTTCAAGTAAATCCTCCAAGTTTTCATCTTCTTTTTGCATCATCTTGAATACCTCATCCTTATGATTGGTGGGCATACAATAGTCCAGGTATCTATCCAAAAATGTTTGTTTCATATCATTCCAAGTCCTAATAGATTGGGTGACTAATCCCATAAACCATTTCAAAGTAGCTGCTTTCAATGTTGAAGGAAACAGTTTTAGTTTTTGAGAGTCTTCCATATAGTCATAGGTTCGGCACAAGACTCCAAACTCAAATAGAAATGTTTCAGGATCCTCACTTCACAACCCATAAAAGTTTGGGAGGACAGATGGTGAAATTTGTTTCTTTGTTGTATCAGTTTCCGCATCGGCTATAGAGAATCCAAATGAGTTATCTCCATCCCTATTTCCTCCATTGTTACCTCTACCTCCTTCATTGTTTCCTCTTCCTCTACCTCGACCCGCTCCTCCGAATCCATTTACTACTTCCTATGTCATGATAGTTTCCTCAGAGTCCTCAGTGTCCTCTGGTTCTTCTATTAATGGTGAATGAGGAAGAGCTTCTCTCTCTTCTTCTTCAGGTGATTCTACTTCTTTGATTACAATATGTTCCCCTGTAGAAGTGAAGAAAGGTTCTTCTCGTAGATCATATTTAATGGATAGTATGGGAGAGTCTCCTAATTCGGCTGCTGCCCCTTGAATTCTAGGAATCCTAAGGCTGGGAGTATGAGTCGGAGATAATGGAGGTGTATCTTGTCTATGCCTTGAAGTAGTTGGAGTTGTGAAAATTGAACTTTTGGCCCTAGCTATAAACATTCCCCTAGAATCTCTTGCTCTATGCATGTCAATTTTTTATCCTTTTTATTTTTATTTTTTAAGTCGGGCTAATAATTCTCTTTCTGATCTTCCAGGTCACACTAGGTGCAAGAAGAGAGCATAATTGAGAAATTATTGAAATAATAACTCTCTTTTTTGATCCTCCAGATCACACTAGGTGCAAGAGGAGAGCATACTTCAAGAAGTTATCAATTTTCCTTTTTTTTTTAAGAGATCGGCTACCTAGTTACACTTCCTCAGCAACGACACCAAAATGTTTAGTCAATTTAGTATGTCCTAAATTGCTACATAAATTATCAATCCGGGAGTCATAAACTAATGAAGTGTGACGCACTATATGTGCAAGACAACCTCTTTCTTACTTTTTATCAATTTTATCTTGTTTTTGGGGGTTTTATCTCAGTTTGTCTCCTAATGCAAATGATTATCCTATTACTATGTTTTAAGAATACTCTAGAAGGCAGGTTTGGGTATAGATTTTAAGGTAATTGTGTCCTTTATGATGACTTCCAGAACTTAACACTTCAGAAGGTCTTAAAACATACTAGTGATGAAATCAATACTTGAACAAGAATGTAAATGTGTAGCTACTTGAATAAAACAAACGATGAACTAATGATCATGAAATCTCCATCTCTGCTGCTTATCTCAATATAGAAATAAAATTTAATCTATTGCACTCAAACAAATCAAAAAATGCAAACAAATAAAAGTAAAATCAATTCACTTCATTTATAGTCCGATAGCTCGCCAAGTAATCTAAGCTATGGCTCTAGAGATAACGTCAATAATATTAGGAATGGATATCTAATTGCAGAAAAATAAAGTTAAAATCATATTGCATCATTCATAGTCTGATAGCTCACCAGGTAGTCTAAGCTATGGCTTTGGAGATAACATCAATGATATGAGGAATTTGATATCTAATTGCAGAAAAATAAAGCTAAAAGCAAATCACATCATTCATAGTCTGATAGCTTGCCAAGCAATCTAAGCTATGGCTCTAGAGATAATGTCAATGATATGAGGAATTTGATATCTAAACTAACTGAAAAAGCAAATGAATAAAACTGAAATCAAAGCATAACAGAAATTGAAAGGCTAAGAAAAGCAAAGTCAGTAGAGAGGTTAATCTCATGTCACTAGTTACCATAAAAATTGTATGAAAATGCCTGGGCCTAGCCTAGCCTAAAACACACACTGATCAGTGTTAGCAAAAATATACAATACTTGAAAAATCAAGTACAGGACTGTAATGTTAACACCATGAATATCTTATGAAATATACACAGGTGAACGAATTATGAAGTATGTACAAAGGAAGTAAGGAAACAATACATAAAACTATACAACAATAAAGAAAACAAGACCTAAGCATGCAGGGGGCCTCTGCACAACCTTGGTCAACACGTTATCAGTCTGGAATTATGCTCACACAGTCATATAAAATAGAGTTCTATTATATTGCAAAACAGAGGAAGACTCATCTCGTTACAACAGCAGGTCTAGTTTACGGCACAATACAATGACTAACAGCAAAATGACATCAAAAAATAACTCTACATGCATTTGAAAACGCATTATTTATAAGGAAAAATACATAACTATTTTCTCATGAAACACCTTCAACAGAGGACACGTAAAAAGACAGCATTCGTGTGTTTAGCATGATGGTTTCCGAGATCATTAAATCTATTGAAAGATGGCTGTTGTATTTGCATCATGGAGGCAGTCTACAACTATCAAAATGAACCCAGGGATCTAGGAATGGCCTTGGACCCTTCACGTGTTGAAAAACAGAGACCTGTTGCCATAGGAATCCTTTGTTTGACCACCGTTTGACCATGGCTTTCCTTCATGAATCCGGCTAAACCAATACGACCTGATCCATGTCTAGGTCATTCTTGAACTGCCCACGTGCCACGTTTTTCTTGATGACACCTATAATATAGAGATCAATAAAAACAGCTGCAAAAAGTTGAATCAGCTACAGAAAGTGGCTGCATTCTGCAGCTGATGAGAAAAATCTAATTCAAATAGCAAACACAAAAACATAGTTAGAAAACCACTTAAATGCTCTTTTAGAATCAATATGCAATGATCTCTAATAGCTTATGAGGTACTTGTGAGGGGAAAATTTCTAGGAAAATGTGTAGGAGAGATGTAGTTTCAGAGCTCAACATCGACCACCCTTAATAAGATTTCAAGTTCGGATTCTCAATTCGGACTAAGTTTTTTCACAGTTTCTTAGTGTAACCCAGAATTTGGCTTGTGGGACTAAACGACACATAAAATGGAAACAGAGCATGCCGATACACAGGAAAACCACTCCAACAGACTTTAATCAAGGTATTAGTTGGAAACAAAGCTGAACCACTATTAGAAAAGCTTAACAGATAACACTGTGTGAAGCCAAAATTACGCATAAACACTAGTTTAACAAACAAACATAAGTTTAGATGCACAGAAAGGGTTCGGAGGTCACCACACCTCCGAGATCGACCAATACATAGAGAAATCCCCTCTTCCTTTGAGAAATATGTGATAAAATCATGCAGTCCAAATCCTTTTACAATAACATCAAACTTACATATATACTAGTTCATGCTAACAACTAGATCCTAAAACAAAGGCTTAATTTATTGCAACTGTCCATGCTACGAGACATCCTCCTCGAGAACCTCCACTATGCTTAACTAATACTATCTATTCAGTGAGGTATTCTCCTCAAGAACCTCCAATATTTCTTGACTATTTAAAATTTATTACATCATGATTTATTCCTAGATTCTATCTCTATGCTAAACTAGAAAAACATGGAAATTGATGGCTAAAAGATCCCACTCCTTTGCTTGTATATTTTTTTGGATTTTTGGAATAAGTTTGAAGATTTTTCCCTCCAAGTCTCATGCTCTTTCATCAGAATCTTGAGGACAAAATTCTTCATGGGATCCTGTCCATGAGCTCTTCTACAGAACTGCCCAGCTTCTATAGCATGCTTTCTGTTACCCAGGTAGCTTCATTAGTTGGCTAATCCTTCCATTTAACCCAATACTGAAATTACTCCTCTCCTTTGGTTTTCTTGAACACTTTCTTGTCCAAAATCCTTTCTGGTTGTAATGCTTTTGCTATAGGTAACTTTTTTACCCAATCAATTCTTGTGTCTCCTGATCTTCTTTTATATCATCTACAGTTTCACCTTCATACTTGTACTGGTCAGCAACATTGAAAATTGGAGATATTCCAACATGAGGGGGTAATTCAATTTCATATGCATTTGCAGAAAATTTCCTTAATACTTCAATTTTCTTGAACTTCAATTTGTTATACTCCCTCTTTGGAAATATTTCCTTCCTTAAGTGTGCTAAAACCAAATCTCCAACTTGAAAGTTCACCTCTCTTCTTCTCATGTCTACTTTGGTTTTGTACTTGATGTTGCTACCCTGCAGATGTTGTTTCACTTGTTCATGTATTGCTTGCATTTCTAAAGCAAAATCTTCTTGCTTTGCACTTCTCATCTCATCTTTTCCCAAGTTTCTTAACCCAAATACTCCTCTTGGATGCATTCCATAAACTATATTGAATGGACTCTATCCTGTACTCCTGTTAGGTGAGTCATTATATGCATATTTAGCTTGTGCCAACACTTGATCCCATTGTTTTGGTTTTTCTGCAGTAAGACTCCTCAAAATATTGCCCAAAATCATGTCCACTACTTCAGTCTGTGGATGATAGGTAGAATTGAAACTCAATTTAGTTCCCAACTTATTCCATAGTGTCCTCCGAAAATCTCCAACAATTTGGAATCTCTGTCTGAGACAATACTCTTAGGCAACCCATGCAATCTTACAATCTCTTTGAAAAAAGTTAGCAATGTGAGTAGCATCACTAGTTTTATAACATGGAATAAAATGTGCCATTTTTTAAAATCTGTCCACTACAACAAAAATTGAATCATTTCCTCTTTGTTTCTTTGGTAAGCCCAAAACAAAATCCTTACTTACCATATACCAAGGTCTATCTAGAATTGGTAATGGAACATACAAACCTATGTTTTGGAATTTTCGATTTGCATATTGACAGATTTTACAAGTTTTCACATAATTTTCCACCTCAGATCTCATTTTTGGCCAAAAATAAAATCTATTCAATTGTTCAGAAGTCTTCTCTATACTAAAATGTCCTGCAAGTCTACTACTATGTTTCTCTTTGTTTAAGTTCTCCCTCATAGAAAAATTTGGTATGCACATCTGATTTCTCTTAAACAACAGTCCATCTTGTAAGAAATAATCCAACCATTTACTCCTATCCATCAAAACAGGATTCTTACAAGCTTCAAACGTCTCTTTAAAATCTGAATTTGTTTCATATAATTCTTTAATAAAATCAAAACCTAACACTTGAATTTAACTTTCTTGAAGTAATACACTTGTCCTACTTAAGGCATCTGCAACTTTAATTGATTGGCCATTTATGTGATTCAAGACAAAATGGAAACCTTGAAGGTACTCTACCGATTTAGCATGTTTCTGGCTAAGCTTTGGCTGTTGCATAATATACTGTAGTGCATGGCTATCTGAATAAAGTATGAACTCCTTTGACATTAGATAATGTCTCCACTTCTTCAATGACTACACAACTGCATAGAACTCTTTATCATAAGAAGCACACTTCTTCTTTGAATCATTCATATTTTCACTAAAATAAGCTATAGGTTTGTCTTTCTTATTTAAAACACCTCCAATAGCTTCTTCGCTTGCATCACACTTCACTTGGAAAGGCTTACTAAAATCAGGTAGAACCAAAACAGGTTTTTTAATTATTTTCTTCTTCAACAAATGAAAATTATTTTTTGCTTCAACAGTCCATATAAATGGTTGTTTATCCTTCTTTATGGTCTCAATAATGGGAGCATTGGTCTTACTAAAATTCTTTATGAATTTCCTCTGAAAACTAGCAAGACCATGGAAACTTCTTACCTCAAAAACACTTTTAGGTGAAGGCCACTCCATAATTGCCTTGATCTTCTGTGGATCCATCTTCTGCCCTTCAGTAGAAATAACAAAACCCAAATACACTAACTCCTCTTTCATGAATGAAAACTTCTTCAAATTCAACAATAAATTCTCTTGTTGTAGCCTTTGTAAGACATAATTTAGATGTCTTATGTGCTCCTCCTTAGATATGCTGTAAACTAATATATCGTCCAGATATACTATTACAAATTTACCAATAAATTCTTTAAGAACTTCATTCATGAGTCTCATAAACATATTTGGTGCATTTGATAACCCAAAAGGCATTACTTTCCACTCATACAATCCCTCATTTGTCTTAAAGGTAGTTTTCCACTCATCCCATTCTCTTACCCTTATCTGATGATTCCCACTTTTAAGATCTAATTTTGTAAAATGCTTTGCTCCACTCAAGCAGTCCATTAAATCTTCAATTTGAGGAAAGGAAATCTGTACCTGATTGTCATTTTATTGATGGCTCTTGAATCAATACACATTCTCCAACCTCCATATTTCTTTGGACTCAACACTGTTGGTACTGCACAAGGACTCAAACTCTCTCTAATCAGTCCTTTGTCAAGCAATTCCTAAACCTTCTTCCTAACCTCTTCATTATCTGGGGGAGCCATTTTATAAGCTGCTTTGTTAGGTAGATTTGCTCCAGGAATCAAATCTATATGATGGCTGATTCTTCTAATGAGTGGTAACTCATTAGGCAGATCATCAATAATGATATCACAATATTTGTCCAACATTTCTTGAATTTAAATGGGTAAATCAGAAACTTTAGTGGAAGTGGTTATTCCCTTGGGCTTGCAAATTACAACAAAATTTACCTCATTCTCTTCAATTTTCTGCAAGTATTCCTTTCCTTCCAGTAACAGAGTTTTTGGATTAGTCTTCTTTCCTAATACATCTTCTTCTTTCATAGGTAGTAACATATGATTGATACCATCTTTACCAAAGTTGTAGTTTTTTCTTCTCCCATCATGCATAGCTCCTCTATCATATTGCTAAGGTCTTCCAAGGAATATGTGATGCACATCCATTGGCATCACATCACATACAATTTTGTCCTTATATTTTCCCAACTGCAACTCCACTTCACACTGTTCATTCACTAACAACTGATGTCCCTTTTGTAACCATGACACCTTGTAAGGTGTTGGATGTTTCACTGTCTTCAGCTTCAATTTCTCCACTACTTCTATAGAGACCAAGTTATCGGTGCTGCCACTATCAATGATCATCTGACAACATTTCCCTTGAACCTTACACACATTGTTCTGAAAAAAGTCATTCTTTGTGATGGTTCAACTATCTCCTTTGCTGGCTTGAGAAAAACTTTATTGAATACCAAAGATTCTCCTCTCTCTGGTATATTTTCTTCTTTTGTCACTATTGTTGCTATTGCTT
Source organism: Pinus tabuliformis (assembly GCA_031772625.1). NCBI lineage: Eukaryota > Viridiplantae > Streptophyta > Pinopsida > Pinales > Pinaceae > Pinus > Pinus tabuliformis. Next base: position 559,925,200 of record CM062806.1, read on the forward strand.
CTCCCTCAACTTGAGCAACAATTTCATTCCTCTGACTTGTTCCTGCATTCTCTGGGCACTCAAAAGTTCTGTGTCCAAGGTTGTTACATCTATAACATCTTACTTCTCTTCCTCTACCTCTAGAAAAAATCCCTCTGCCACTTGCATGACCTCCTGTGGGTGAATTCTTGTTTGAGCTGTTGCTAGCTCCATATTTAGGTGCTGTAGGTCTTCCTCTACCACCTTGACTTCCCCTTCCTGGGAAAGTACCTCTCCCTCTAGCAAATTGCTTCCTCATGATTTTTTCTTCAGCTTTCAGTACCATCTAATAAGCTTCCTCTACTTTTCTAGGAGACAGTATACTTACCTCATCTTGAATGTCCATCCTAAGACCATTCACATATCTAGCCACCTTCTCATCTATATCCTAAGTTTTTCAAGCTCTTATGCTTACCTTATAGAATTCCTTTATATATTCTCTCACTATCATAGACCTCTGTCTAAGATTTTGCATCTATTTAAACAAGGTTTGTTGATAATTACTTGGTAGAAACATACCTCTTAGCTTTGCTACCATCCGGTTCCAATTTCTGATTGGCTGCTTGCCCAGGCTCTTTCTTTTTGCCTACACTCCATCCCACCAAAGTGCTGCATGTCCTTTTAGCTTCGTGACAACAAACTTTACTTTCTTCTCATATTTTGTTTCTTCATAGTCGAATAATTTCTCCATGCCATTAATCCAGTCTATCAATTCCTCTGGATTCATTCCTCCTTCATATATTGAAACTTCAGTCTTTGGCCTAGCTGTGGATCTCAACACTGACTCGAATTATCTCATCTCAGGAGTAACTACTACAACTTCCTCCTCTCCTTCAGCTTCAACCTCAGGCTCACTAACATCTCCATCATCTATATTTCTCCCTGCTATTAATGCTTCCATTCTAGCCTACATCCATTGCACAGCTTCAATCACTTCAGCATTTGCAAGTGGCCATCCTCTTCCAACTCTGAAAGCCATATTAACTTTCCTTCTTTTGCTTTTGAGATTCAATTCAATGTCAAAAGGTTGCTCTGATACCACTAATGGTGGCCTGGATGTAGGCGATATAGAAAAATGCCCAAATACTAATATAATTTCCTCTAATTATGGCTTTAACCCTTCTTCAATCCTAACTGGAGTCTCAGTCATCTATTACTAGACCGACTGTTCATAAACTTCCCTTTTTGGCCACTATCACCACTCTTTTCTCCTTAATCACCTCAACCCTTGCTATCGGAACAAATTAGACAACATAGGCTTCTTTTCCACTATCAGAGTTGTAATTCCATGGGAATTACGAAATACATTACCGGTAGGGTTTAGAATGACAATAACAAAAATAAGCGTAAATTATACTATCGGCGTTGTAAACTAAAGGAAATGCATTAATATGAAAAATACACTGTTGGTGGGATTTATTCCAAAGAAATGGAATAACATTATTGGTGCTTTACTATTGGCCCTTCCCCAATGTTATAATACTATAGCATATCAGTAATCGTAATCAGCAATTCAACGCTCCCTCTTCAGGCTCCTTCCGCTTAAGATTTGTGATACGATAACACCTCGTGGACCCGATATATTATAATCCCTCTCCTATAACATTTAGGATCCAAAAGTCACGCTTCAAAAATTTTCACTTCAAAGGGCTAGACCCTCTCCTCCCAAACACTGCAATGCAATATTGGTTGCGGACCCAATAAGGGTATCGACCACCCTTATTAAGATTTCAAGTCTAGATTCTCAATTCAGAGTAAGTTTTTTCACGGTTTCTTAGTGTAACCCAGAATTTGGCTTGCGAGACTAAACGATGCGTAAAATGGAAACAGAGCACGTCGATACATAGGAAAACCAATCCAATAGATTTTAATCAAGGTATTAGTTGGAAACAAATCCGAACCACTGTTAGAAACATTTAACATATAACGTTGCGTGAAGCCAAAATTACACATAAACACTAGTTTAATAGACAAACATAAGTTAAGATGAACAGAAATGGTTCAAAGGACACCACACCTCCGGGATTAACCAATACATAGAGAAATCCCCTCTTCCTTGGAGAAATATGTGATAAAATCATGCGGTCCAAATCCTTTTACAATAACATCAAACTTACATATATATTGGTTCGTGCTAACAACGAGATCCTAAAACAGAGGCTTAATTTATTGCAACTATCATTTTGCGAGACATCCTCCTCGACAACCTTCACTATGCTTAACTAATCCTATTTGTTCGGTGACGTATTCTCCTCAAGAACCTCCATTATGGATAAACTATTTAACATTTATTACATCATGATTTATTCCTAGATTCTATCTCTACGCTAAACTAGAAAAACATGGAAATTGATGGCTAAAGGATCCCACTCCTTTGCTTGTAGATTTTTTTTGGATTTTTGGAATAAGTTTGAATATTTTTCCCTCCAATTCTCATGCTCCTACATCACAAAACATGACTAGAATATGCTCAGTACCCAAAATCAACATGCATATCTTGAAACAACAGCAAAGCGACACTTATTTCTGAGTGTGACAATTGGAACGTAGGTTTGCGACACTTAAAATAAAAGTTTTAAAATGAGTGTTTACAACAAAAAAAATGTGTGATAAGATGTGGGAGAGTGTCTAGGACATAGTCTTATGAAATATAATACCAACTAATGGTGAAGAGTGTGCTAGAGGTGACTCTAGTTGCGTGTTAAAGTGCGACACATATAGGAGTGAAAACAATCAAAAGTGACACATGCAACAATAAGAATAAATGAAAACAACACTTGCAAAAGCTAAAGAAACTGAAAGTGACACATGTGAAACTTAAATAAAGCAAAAGAGACACTTTCAAGAGTGAAATAAAGTAAAAATGACAGCCGCAAAATTGAAAAACATGCTTATGAAAGAAAAAGTGAGCAAAAGTAATAGTTGAGAAAACTTGCTGGGATGATGAAACACTTGCAACTAAGGGTGAGAGAGACTATCAAATGGGATTTTTCACTATTGTATGCATAGGTTTTAAAGTCACTATTCATGTCAAATATGAAATCACTTCCATCATGGACTACATAATTCCTAAGAGCTGCACAATTTCTGCCATGAAAGGCTACACAATCATCGTTATCGAGGGCTATTGAGGCTTTGTCTTCCAAGGTTGTGTAATGTTTATCGTCAAACGATGTATATGGATTGCTAGGATTGTTAGGAAAAGGGTGTGTCTATGAATCCATCCAAAGGTTGAGCATGTGTAAGCAAGTGACTTCAATAGTTATAATCTTAGAATAAAACTTAAGGGCTTCAAAAAGTATCAACCAATAATGAAGTGACCATGAAAAACTTTGAATGACAGATTGTAAGATCACAATGAGGCATCAAACTTCAAGTGTAGAAATAAATTTGGAGGGTTCTTTAAATAATGAAAACACTTGGTGACACATTGGAAGAACTCCAGCTTCTCTGTTTAGGCCTGCCTCTAAACATGAAGTCTTAGTCCTTCAGGAAGTATTGATTCACCATGTGGATCACCTTAGCTTCCCCATCTATCCCAACTATAAGTATAGTCTCTCCTATCCCCTTTCTAAGATAAACACATTTACAAGGATTACTATATCCAATTGTTTTAATCTAAGAAAAAGATAATATATATCTTTGATTTTAAGATGATTAGGGTTTTGGTTCCATCTCTGGTGTTGTTATGCTACTAGCAGGCATGTTCAATACCTTGATGAAGTTACTATACAAACACAATAATTGCTTCAATTCCAGTGATCGTATTCAGTACCCCAACGACTCTGCACAGGAATCCTTTCTCTTCTTTCACCCTTAATTTATTTTCAATATGATTATTGGCATTTATATTGGCAAGGTGGAAGATGGATCCCAACTTATTGAGAGAAAAAGAGGTTATTCCTTAAGAGGTTGTTATATATAACTCTAAAACTGATATGCTCACTCTTGATTTTATCCTTTCTCTTCTCTATTGTTGGAAGTAATGCTTCCATGTCATGTGTAGTTTTCATTAAGAGTTACAAGAAGTTAATCTAGAAGTTCTTGTTTCCAATGTGTGAGTTGTAAAGATGACCTAGTTGTGTCAAAGTAAGTAATTTGTGTCATATATATTTGTACCTCTGGAGATCAATAAAAGTATCAAGTGGGATTTGTTATTTGTAATCGCTCTCTTCTCTCTCTTCAATTTTTCTAATATGGTATTAGAGTCTGTTCTGGCTAGATTCCTTTACGGGAAGGCTAGGAAAATGAAAGAGATGTGAAATTTGATCCTTTGTAAATAGATTAGTCTAGTATAGTGTCTGATTGATGATTTGTGTGAGTAAATTATTGTTCTTGGGCATTGTTTGTTTGTGCTATTGAGGTTTTTCTATTTGATTGTTTGACAATAGAGTTGTGGAGAATTTTTTATTTCATTTTTTATGTGGATCAAATTGGCTGAGAGTAAGATATGCAATTTTTAGTGTGAATCCCAGGGCCAATTATTCATGGGATCAATGAGGTTACAACAAATGTCACTGGAGTGGTGTTCCACCATATCATTGTTCTGCAAGGTGAATGAGAATTGGGCCAATATTACACCATATTTTAGATCATAATATGATGGTAGACATTGTATAAGGAATGAGGTCGACCATATCCATGATTGTGGAGGAACACCCCCACATTTGCAGCATCAATTTGGATCTCCTCCATGAGTGGAGCACGTAAGGAGAAATATGTTCGAGCATATACTGCCTGAGATGCTATGTTTCTGAAGTTTGTTTTGCATGACTAGAAGGATATAAGTGTGTGGATATTTTGAATAAATGTGACGAGGATACACCAGGAAATAGGAAGGTGATAGTTGTGGATGTAGGTAGGTATATTAAGCAGATAGGTATTGAGGCCTGACATTGAAATGATGGCTTTCACTAACGGTGGAAAGGAGAGGACAGAGGATGAATTCAGAAAGATCTTCCTTTAGTGGGTTACCAAAGATATGTCTCCACTAGCCTCTTCCCCTTCGTATGTTGCCAAAATGCCTCCCTTTGGTGGCACTTATTACAACCACAACTTTGCATGTTTATGCATTAATGCTTCCTATTTTCTCGGCTTCATTAGAAGTACATGATGTGATGGGTATTCCGTGACCACTTTTAATCATTATTGGTTTGAAGAATTAGGCACAACAATCAAGGATGGAGTATGGATGTCACTTAATGAATTATTCGTTGGAGAGAATTATCATATCACATTATTTTATTGTGATTATTTTTTGGGTTCTTGAAAATTTCCAACAATTGTGGGAAGAATTTCATTTTAACTGGTTTTGTTGTCAAGAGCATTGTAGGTTTTGTTTTGGGTTGTGTGTTTTTTCGTGTGTGAAAATTTGTAGTGAGAGGATATATTTCTATATAAATAATGCAGGGTTATTAAAAAAAAGCATGAGAGATGGTGTTGGTGTTTTTGTTTTTATTGGTTATTAAAACAATTGGTGATTCTTAAACTGTAAGCCCTGGTGTCCAAAACATCAATTATTGTGTGTTAGTAACTATGGTTATAAAAAGCGGTGGTGATTCTTAAACTGGAAGCCCTAGTGTCTGAAACATAAATCCTTGTGTAAGGTCAAGTTGTTGATCGACTCTTGAGCACATTCAACATCCAAACCTCCATCCTAGCAACTGACGGATAAACGAAAGAGAAATACTCGACAGATGATGGTCAGTCAATAGGATGGTTCATTACTTGATGACTTTTATTGTGGAAACCCCGACGAGGCAAGTTGTAAATATTGTTGATATTTTCAATTTCATCAACAATGGTCACAGGAAGTTACGTTTTAAATGGAGGTCAAGTGACAACTCAAAGATGTGGTGGTGAAAGAGAGTTGTTTACGATATTCTAGAGTGGATGCGTGTGTTGATGAAGACCAATTACACAAATATCATATTGTTGTTGTACTACGGATTTTCAGTGTTTTCCATATAAGAATTAAGGGTGTTGTATGTAACTCTTCCATGTCATGTGTAGTTTTCATTAAGAGTTAGGAGGAGTCAATCTGGAAGTTCTTGTTTCCAATGTGTGATTTGTAATGATGTTCTAGTTGTGTCGAAGTAAGTAATTTGTGTCACATATATTTTTACCTTTGATGATCAATAAAAGTATCAAATGTGATTTGTTGTGTGTAATCACTCTTTTCTCTCTTCTATTTTTCTAATGTCTACTTAATTAGATCGACAAGAAAAACACCATTCAATTACCATACCAAGTCAAGGAATGAATACCCTAAAATAATTACGAGCATCATGGTTTGACCAAAGGCTTTCTATCTAGAACCAATCCTATTTCCATCTAGACGTCATTGACCTCAAAGATATGTAAACACAAATAAGCAAGGGAATCATAGACTAGCCAAACATTCTTCGTCATCACAAATTCCCTTTTAAGTCTTTTCCACATTGTTGTCTAGAGCCAAACAAGGTAAATTTTCATGCATTGTCTTATTGAACAAAACAAGTAAGAAAAAAAATCAAGAAAAAAAGAAAATCGTGAGACTAAAATTTAAAGTAAGAAAACAAGGAAACTACAAAGACAAGATAAAAAGATAAATGTAGACTAGATCCAATGCAAAAGAAAAACTAAAATTTAACTAGTCCTACTCCTAATATAACTCACTAGAAGGTCGAGGGTAAGTGAAGTAAAATTTCCAGTGTAACCATAGAATTTTCTCTCGACCTGCAAGCAGAAAGATATGAGAAATTAGGATTATTATGAAACTGTGTGCAAAAGTAAAGATGACAACTGAATATCTTGCATGAAAAATTGAAGTTATTTTCTACTAGTAGAAATATGTTTCATAACAACTAAATTTAACTAGTATGCAACCATACGTTTTCGATCAGAACAACAATCATACAAACCTTGATAGCTTCTTATGAATGTACCTTCATCTGTGTTGTCATTTTTAGAAAACATCAAGAATGTCTATTGAAACCTATTATTTATGACAAAGCTTACTAAGTAATATGTTTCCATCCAATCATAGATTCAATCATGGAATTTGAAGAAATCATTTTGAAAACTGTGAAACTCTTGGGAAAATAAACTTTCAATTAGCTACTTATAAAGAAAATATAACCTGAACTCATTTAGAAACCTTGTTAATATAGTGAGGACCTAATATAACCATTATAAAAGGGTGAAGTGCCTCAATTTCTTGACAATTTGAACAATGAACTGATAAATCATAAATATTAATGGGTTCAACAAGATCAATTGATGTAAAACAACTATCATCAGATATACTAGTGGGAAAATGATTAATTGAGTGATAATTTTTAGAACTGGTGCTATTATAGTATTTATGAATTGGTATATAATATTCTCAATTCTCCATTGTTTCCCTTTGTATTTGACTGCATAGTAGACCAGTAACATGAAAGTCTTGGGAATTAAAAATAATTGTTGGCCTTGTAAATCTAGGAAACAAAGTAGAATAACATGCTGAAAAAAGGTTATATGGATAGTCAATTCAAATATAGTATCCATATCAACATGGGAGGTTTGATCCACTAAATGATTTGAGCATTGAATGCTACTCAAAAGAATTTATTGGGCCATAATGAAAATGATTAACTTCATAACATTCACAATGAATATTAGGAATTGATTGTTCACAAAAGCACTTAAGATATATGAATTATTTGGCTAATGATGATATTTATCCTAATAATAAAAAGGATAAGCTTCATATTTTTATGGATCCATGAAATATATTCACTACAATCTTGCATTCCATGTAAGAGCTTTACCTGGAAATGAATTCCCTGAAATTGAATTCTTAATCTGATTAGAAAACCAGTCTTGAAAATTAGAGAAATTGTTTTTAAAAAACCCAAAATCTTTGAAGAATGAGTTTACATCAAGTGAAATAATGTGGAGAAAATAATTATGTAAGAAAATACAAATCTCACCTATTTTGGGGGGCCCGTCAAGATTGTGAGAACCTGACATAACCATCAATGGGAGTTAAAGTGCCTTGACTCACTAACAAGTCTCAAAACTTTCAAATGTTGAATAATTATATTCTAAGAGTTGAGTCATATTGCGAATTGCATGTGGGTAGCTACTATCTATTATTTCAACAAGATCACTATTATCTAGATCGAATCCATCTATGTCATTGGATTGAGTAGATTTTTCAACCCTAAGAAACAGATTACTCAAGCCATAAGATGCTTCTAATTGTGTATCTAAGTATGTTTAGATCAAAGAAATACCATGAACAATATTAACTAAATAATTATCCTGATGCAAGATTGGTAATTGCAAGGCAAGGAATGGATGGTCTATGATTCATTTCTTTCTTCTTCATCATGGATGACCTCATTACCTTGTGTTAATTCAAAATTCATCTCATTGGATTGTATATTCAAGGAGAATGACATATTTTCATCACAAGTTAATTCATTACAAGTAGTAGGACAAAAGGGATAGTAAGTTAATGAAGATCCTCTTGAGAAATAAAAATATCAGTCGATATGTTTGGGAATTCATCAATGAGATCATGATCATTAAAATGATGATTGTCCAAGTTTTTCTCTTGGTTAAGAGCTTTGATTTCATTTAACTGATTGTCAAGATCACAAGATTCTAGGTCAACCAAGAATGAAGGAACAACATATTGACATAGAGGGCTTTGAAATAGGGAAGAGAGATCAAAATTATCTTCACACTCATTCTCCTCTACCTATGGAATATGGACACCTTGTACTTGATCAAAAATTGCACCAGAAAATTAGGAATTGGGAGTATCTAAAGAACTTTCTCGTGGAGAGGATTGATCAAGTGAATAAAGGTATAAAGGGATATGAGATGTAGCTAATAGGGGATGATAGGTATCCCTTGAAGAAACAACACTTTTAATGGTACTGGGTTCATTATTTTGGAAATATTTAGGAATCAAGGGATCAATCTTCATCTTAGGCTTCATGTATTTATTATAAAATTGAAAGTTTTCTTGGATAAGATCTTGACCATGGGACATAAAATATAGTGGAAGAGGTATATCAAAAATTTGATTTTCAAATTTCCCAACTTCAACAATAGCACCAGAGACTACCTTGTTAGGAAATGAAAATGGATGAGGACAAGGGACAAAAAGGACAGTAGGTTCCTCCTTTGAGATTAGGGGTGTCTCATGATAAATAACATTTGGGAGGGAATAATCAAATAAGGATTCAAATTCACAATGTTTCAAAGAGTTTTGAACCAAACATTGAAACTGTTCCTTGAAGAAATCCCAATCCACATATTCTTCTGGAAACTTAGAGGGAAAATACCTCTATTGGTTCATAATGCTTCATTCTATGTTTATTAATCCTTTTATATACATCTTGGTAATCATATCTATCAAAGGCTTGAGGGAGCTCCTTGAATTTTTTTCAAATGAATGAATGGAAGCAGCTGGTAAGGTATGGCACCACAACTTAACTCAACATCCATGTGTGAGGGTGAATAATTTACAAGGAACATCTTCACAATTCACTTCATGAAAAACACAAAACCTAAGAAATTTAGATTTATGCTCAGTCATGGATATTCACCCTCGCAATAAAAATTTAATTGAGACAAGTTGCAAATAATTTCCATGGGGAGTGAAATATTTTCTCTATTAGAAAAAAATCTTGGTATTATGATTTTAGAATGAGCCATTCAGCATAACATATTCAAACTGATTAAATATTGGACTCAACTTGTCATCTGGCACTCCATATAGTGCCACTTGTTGATGGTGCTGAAAATCCACCAACAAAGGTGTCTGCTTGGTATGAAGTCCCAAATAGACCTCACACAATATGGAGTGGGAGATCCAATGAAAGAATATGGTTGGTTTCCATATTTCTTATTGATTTTCCCTAGATGCAGTTATCAACATAAGGGATTATGCAAACCATATTTGAAATAAGAAAGTAAGTTGACATTGTGAGGCATAAAATTGCAATGTATATAAGGTACTTTCATGAAAGGGAAAAGAGGGAGTGAGCCTCTAGAAGAAAAGTAATAGTACTATCCTAAAAGAGACACAAAAAATCATGGAACGGATCATTGATTAACCTACAAATTAGTTCACAAGATAAAAACCATGATAAAATAAAATAATAAAGCACATTCAATGAGATGCATACCAAAGCCAATGAAATAGTTCATTTTAAATATTACGTGTTAACATAAACATACACAAAAAACAATGAAATAATAGTTTTACAACCATTCATGACATATGTAGGAAAGCGCACTGACTCTATGAGCTTCATATATTAAGTGAAAGTCCTAAGATACACAATTACAATGATGCACACTAGCTCGAATAGTGGAACATTAAGTCAACACTACTCCACAAACGAATGATCTTCTCTCCTATTACAAGCTATAGAACCCAAGGTGAAAAGTCGAAAGTCCCCTTTGATCTTGAGATATGAGGGTGCATTTATAACAAATGAGGTTACTCTCCATCTCCCATGTGACTCTTGACGTCCCTCATGTTTCTTGAGATTCTACTATGACTTTTCAAATTCTTATATGATCTTTGAGCTTCTATATGACTTTATAATTTTTGAGTGACTTTTCATATTCCATGTTAGACCCTTGGGATTCCACACATTTTACATTTTATCATTTTTGGAAATTATACAATTATATTCCACATGTTATGCAGAAAAATACATTGACACATATGACTTTTGTGGTGACACTTTGAGAAGACACAACTCGACGATGGTGACACAAGACTTCATTGTATCAATGTCAAGCTCTTCTCTTTGCTGCTATGAATTTAACTTCTTCATGATGGATATTTTCTTGTACATCATCTTCACCCTCAAAAAGGCCTATATAAATGTTGGAACATTCCAAATCAACATGAGTTTCCATCTCTCCATCATGGTCCAATATTTCTTCATGTTCTTCATGATGGTTCCTCCTTTTGCTTCTTCTTTACAAGTGCCTTCATGTAACTTATCCTTGATAACCTCCCTTGAGAATCACATTAACATGTGAGATTATAATACCTATAAATGAAATCCACTCATGGAAAGCCAACATTCTAGGTTTTAACCCTGTATAGAAATTACCTGCAAACGAATTCTTAAAATAGAAAAGAAATAATGGAGAGAACATAAAATGTACACACACATTTTCTCCGAGAACCCAAACTGGGAAAACCATATTAAATTTTGATTATATTCCTTTCATTGTTACAATACACTATATATATGTCGAATAATTCATAAACTACAACCCATTAACCCTGGATTAGAACATAATCATAGTTTTCTTGGTCGGATCTACAAAATACCATGGTAAAAAACCATTGTTACCAAAAGCATATGAAAAAGACCATGAAAAAAACCATAGGTATGTTTTCCCACCATATTTTGGTCTATCCTCCATCCTAGGGTACACCCAACTATTATTAGGTTTACATAAAAAAAAAACTATAGGCACTACACCTGACACAATGTAACAATTCCTGGGGATAATCATGGAAAAAATATAACACATACCTAGCATTCTCCCACTTTTTGTTTTCTTTCCACAGAGGGTGCCACAAGACCACACTGTCATTGGTCTCGAGTTGCAACTCCCATTGTTTCTCTACACCAAGAAAACTTCTCAGTGCTCACAACTTTATCAATGTATATGCAACATTCTTCAAACTTTCCACCTTTACTAGCAACACCTTTTTTTCTTCAATTATATCCCTCAGAAAGTGATACTAAAAATTAATGTACTTCATCTTCGAATGATAAGAAGGGTTATGTTCTAGGAAAATTTCACTTTATATATCACAATATATCCTTATAGCTTGTTGTACCAACCCCATATACTTCAACATAATCTCTCGAACCAAATTGCTTCCTTGCTTTCATGAGTGGTTCATGTATTTTTCCTCTATAGTTGAAAGTGCCACTACAAACTGTCTCTTCCTCATCCAACTAAATACTCCTCCAAATAGGTGATACACATACGCACTTGTAAATATTCTCCTATCCATGTCTCTAATGAACTCTACATCAAAAAAGTCATGTATGCCCAAAAATATTTCCAATCTTGGTCTTCTTGGTAGTAAAAACCATAATCACTAGTGCCATGCAAATACCTGAAAACCTGCTTCACTATTGTCCAATGCTCCTTCCCTAGTTTTGACATAAAGCTGCTCAATACTCCCATTACATGTGCAATGTTTGGCCTTCCATAGACCATTGCATAGGTCATGCTACCAATTGCACTTGCATATGGAACAAAACGCATGTCCTCTTCCTCTTCTTGTGTCTTTGGACACTATTTAGTAGACAAATTTGCACCTATAGGAATAGGAACCTTCATCGGTTTACCATGTTGCATATTAAACCTCTGCAATATTTTCTTGACATACTTCCTCTTGTTTAACCAAATCTTCCCGTTTGCCTGATATTGTTTAATTTCCATGCCAAAAATATAGTTTGCAACACCAAGATCCTTCATGTAGAATTTAGAGGACAATTGTGTCTTCAAATCCTTGATAATTTCTTTGTCATTTCCAATCAACAACATATCATCCACATGCAAGACCAAATAAATAACATGGTCACCAATTAATTTAAAATACAAAAAGTGATCCACTTTTTCCTTGTGAAGCCATTCCCCATATATATGTATGAAAATTATTATACAACATCCTTGGTGACTATTTTAACCCATACAAATATTTTCTTAACATGCATGCTAGTTCTTTCTGACCCTTCATAGCAAATCCTTCTAGTTTCTTCATGTAGATTTCTTCTTCTAGATCACCATGAAGAAATTTTGCCTTCACATCCATATGTTCTACCTCAAAATCAAAAGTGAAAACAACATATAAAAGTAATCTAATAGAAGCTAACTTGGAAACAAGAGAAAAAATATCCCCAAAATCAATTCCTGGACCTAGGAATAACCTTTTGCTACCAGCTGAAATTTGTGTTTCTCCACCTTGTCTTACGTGTTCATGTTCATCTTAAACACTCATTTTATTTCAATGGGTTTCCTTTTGTTATCACTTAGAACAAACCCCGTTTGTATAGGGAGAAAACTAAGGTAACCTCTATCCACTTTCAAGTGAAAGCTAGTCCTTCAATATGGAGAGGGATTTCTCCTTAAATCAACTACCTAGTGCCACCTCAACAATTTGTTTCTAAGCTCATTGGCCATATTTAATGTGTAAGATGGAATTGGTTTGGAAAGAAGAGAAAAGGTTTCATTAGGCATGGAGTTTGGTGTAAAGGATGCCAACTATAGGATACATAAACAACCCTTAACAAAGGAAAGATATGATATAACTTCTTAGACATGATACCATTAAGATGTGGAGACAAAAAATGGGAAATAAATATAGCAACAGAGCAATAGGATTTTTTTTTATAAATATTTAAGTAGAAAACATAGAAATCATTCTAATAACATAAATCAAAGAATTCATAAGGAATTCTAGTTCATAAATCTTTATCCAAAGTACTGAAGACTCAATGATAAAGATATGTAGCATACAAAGAAACTAAACACCATGAGGAAAAACACACCGGAAGTTATACATAGATGAATTTATGAAAAACTCAATATGTAACACTATGTATAACAATATAATGATCAAGAATAACACACAACCTTTCCTCTTCAAAAATCCCCAACCCATGTTACTTAAAAAACCCTTGTGTAAGTAGGAAAATTATTGTGGCCTATCTCATTGTTTCTAAGTTTATCTAATAAAAATAAAATAACAAATGTTGATAATATCAAACTAAAAATATCTTAAGTATAAATAAAAATGAAGAAAAATCAAATTTTTAAGGAATTTAGACTTCTGTGATCCATAATATTGTTTAGATAATCTTCGGCAAAATCACATAATCAAACTTTTGTCGACGCGTTTCGAACCAACCAGTGTGGTTCATCGTCAGGACAAGTTGAAGAACCAATCTGGTTTAACTTGATTAAATAGAGCGTGCAGAGACTCCAACAGCTAACAGCTAACGGCTAATTTGACCTAATGCTCCTGGTCAAACCACTAAATTAGTAAATTAATATTTCTAGAAATAGCTAAATAGGCAAATAAGGGAATTCAATTGTTAATTAAAAATAAATAGATATATTATTATTAATATCCCAAAAATAATATTAATATTTTAATTATAATGGTCATTATATCTCATAATATATATTAAATAAATTATTCCAATATTATTTAAATACAATTGAAAGGTAATAAATCACTATTCTTTTGATAATTTAGTTACACTAGGTAAATGAGTAATTTGTTGCAAAATAATCCAGATCTGAATTCTCGAATTGTTTGAGTTGTTGGTCTTCTGCCTAGAAAAATGGATTTGTTCACTAGCTTCCAAATGTATATCTCTCTTTGACAAGATCTTTCAATTTGGTATGTTGGGCCTTAAATCTAGAATTTGATCTATCATTGACTGTTGATGTTGCTGGTGAATTTGTTGGTTGAAATATCACTGCAAAGGACCTCGAATAGTTGAAGTTGTTGGAGGATTTGTTGGCTTGGAGATAATTACTGCCATGAAATTTGGAAATGTTGACTAGAATAGGCCATTGATATATTCCTAAAAATCTAGGTTTAATCTTGATGATTAGAGACAAAATCATCTTGTTGATTTTGTGCTTGAAAATCTTTGCCATCTGTATCCAAAAATATGCTCAGTTGATTCTTGAAAATGTGGTGTTGATTTGAGCCTAAGATATGCTTCAACTGTTGTCCCGTGATAATCACCCATTTTTACTTTACTTACTTTTCTTCAAGTCCAAACATAGAACTAATCCTATCAACAAAACTAAATATAGAAATAATCTTTAAAAAATTGTAAACTATCTGGAATTGGAGTCTCAAATCTAGAATCAATTCTATTGTTGGATGATTTTTTGGCCTTGAATATCTCTGCCACATGTAACTAATTTCCACTTCATCCTTTACTATTGATATTCTATTGAGAAGTGTTTCACCACCCGTTGATTTGATGTCCAAGTCAAATTGATGAGGTGGCTCATCAATAGCTGTCCATGAGCTTTTTCTGGCGAAATCCTGAATCATAGGCTTCAAAGAGCCATTTGAATCTCTAAAATTTTGATATGTGTGAAAAATCGAAGAGATGTTTTTGTTAATGGGCCTTTTCCTAACAAAAACCTCTCTTTTAAAAAAAAATCATTCCCATTTGTTTCGAAATTGTTCCTATATTTATTATCTTTTATAGGAAAAAATATTCTAAAAAATATAGTTTTGTCAATTGAAAAAAATTGAAGAAAAAAAAAACATGCTTTGGCACATTTTCCCTTTGAAGTCTAAGTTTGTCTCATTATGTTTGAAATATTAACCTTGGCAAATAACATAATATAATTGATTAACCTTGCATGACTCTTAACCCTGCACAATATAACTTCCACCGTCCAAAAACACTTGAGATTAAACATGACAATAAATCAATCATAAATAAAAATGATTAATTACACCACTAGTTTACCATGATGATTTCCCTCCGGCAACATAAATTCAAATGAATTCAAATGTGAAATCATGAAATAATATTTCAACATTTATTTAGCTAGAACTTTCTTGTTTTGTTACCCGGTCCTTTGCTGACCTGTGATTTGTCAGTGCTTTGATATTGAGATTTAAAATTTAAATTTTAAATCCGTGTTGACAATCCAGCTGTTACTGCCTTTAATTTTTTTCTTTTATTGAATTTTTACTAATAATCCAACCATCAATGCCTCTAATTGATATTTTAAAATAATCATTGACAATCCAACTATCAGTGCGCCCAAATTTTGAGGGAAAATTTAAAATTGTTGAACCTTATACTATGAATCTAAATTGAGATAATAGCTTCTAGCCGACAAATCCACTAGATACTAGGCCTCATTTTTTTCTAAATATGTCATTTCTTCAACTATGGCCTCCTTCTATAGTTCTCCATCCTCTAAATCCACTACCTCCCTAACAGTTCTACAATCACCATCAGTAATAGATAAAGAAAAATTTGAATATAAACTGGATGGGTTATACCTCTCTAGATACCATCTATCTTGAACCAATCTCCTATTTTGATTTTTGTTCTTCTATAGAGTCTGATTCTTCCTCCTACATCTCAAACTCTACCTTCTCAAGTTCCTTTGGCAGGAATTCATGTTAAATAACTTCTTTCACCTCTCTAAACATCATATCTCGACTATACACAACCTTCTTGTTTCTAGGTTCTAAATCTTATAAAGTTTTAAACCATCCTTATACCTAATAAAGATGTAATTTTCAAATTTACTATTCAGCTGGGTTCTTTTATCTTTTGGAACATGTACATATGCATCATAGTCAAATACCCTGAGATGTGACAGGGAAGGCTTCTTACCATTCCATACCTCATGTGGAGTCTTAATCTCCAACATTAATGAAGGTGATCTGTTAGACATGTAACATGTAGTATCCACTACCTCTGCCTATAATTATTGTTCGATCCCGACACCATTGAGCATTCATCTTTCCTTTTCCATCAACATTCTATTCATTATTTTTGCAACTCCATTTTTTTGAGGTGTGTATGGAGTATTCTTCTACCATGCTATACCACACTACTTACAGAACTGTTCAAATTCCTTCTTGTAGAAGTTGTCATGATTATTTTTCCTTAATACCTTAATCTTGTTCTCTATCTAATTTTCCACCAAAGCCTTAAATTATTTAAACTTTTCCAAGAATTCAGATTTTTCCCTAAGGAAATATATCCATGTATTCCTTGAGAATTCATCTATAAATGAGACATAGTACACAGACTTACTCAATGATGGAACCAACATAGGTCCAAACATATCAGTATGCATGTTAGGCCCCTATACTACTAGTGTAACCCCTTATTATTATTAGTATAATCCACTTATTATATTGATGTACCCATGTAGTGCACATATTGTTACTATTGTGCCCCATAGAAGCCCACTATTGTTATTATTGTGGCTTTATATTATTATTTTTAGGTCGGCTGGATTATATTGTGACTCCTTAGACTCCTATATATAAAAAGGAGGTTTCTTCATTTGAATCATCGAAGAATTGTTCATTTATGTAATGTAAAGGAGGTTTCCCCCTCAAAGAGGCTGAATTCTAAGGCGTGGATTTATCTTTTCTATCTTTTCTTGAGTTGGTTTCATAACATTTGGTATCAGAGCTTTGGATTCTAGGGTTTCGCTGCTCCAAACAGGTCATCGTCGCATTTTCGCTATAACGTTTTTTCTGTGACGTTTCAGAAGTCGCAAAAAAAACCCATTTGAGAAGAAATCGCGTTGAACCTTGGGTCTGAATTTCAGATCTTTTCACGCGATATTTGCGGAGATATGATCTGAGGAAGTTGGTATTTTTGCAAACACCTAAATTACATTCCAAATAGGTGACCTGGGGAAAATCGTCATAGCTTTCTTTCTGGGCATCGGATTGAAATTTCGCAAGAAGGTATAGAAAGAGGACGGAATGTAGCTTTATTTTATATATTTTTCAGAGTCAAATATTGAAACAGTGGCACGTGGAACTTCATACAATTTTTCTCTACTGAGCTAGTCTACAATCAGGTCACTGCGGGAGATTGTGCATAACTCTTTCTTGGAGAATCCAATTTGGATCAGACTAGTGGCATTGGAAAGAGGACACAAAAGGCTACTACAGGTTGCAATTTTAGAACTTAAATATCGAAAAGTACAGAGTTACAGTGTTTCAAGGTCGAGCTCCTAAAATCAAGAAAAAGCAAGATGAGGAAGTTTGATGGCAAGGATCCGGTAAATTGGATACTTCAGATGGAGAAATATTTTGATATACATGGTGTACAACTATTACAAAAGGTATGTATTGCATCTTCATATTTAGAACCAGATCAATTTTTATGGTACAAAGGGCTTTGTTCTCGTAAACAAATTGTTACGTGGTCAATTTTCACGGAGGAAATGATATCACATTATGAGGATACAAAGAGCAACTCCTTCTTTGGAGCAACACCACAACAATTGGAAAGAGTAAAAGGGATTTGTGATATAGTGGAAAACAAAATTATGGAAACCAGGAAGCGTACCCCTCACAACTATAAATATGGAATTGTTGTTTCCCCTAGCCTTCCACAACCTACAAGGGTTACACCACAACAATTGGAAGAAAAAAGAGGAAAAGGGCTTTGTTAAAATTGTGATAGAAAATGCACTAAATGTCATAAGTGTGTTGAGAAGAAATTATTTTACATAGAATATGAAGAGGAGGAAGAAAAGGATCAAGAAACATCAAAATAAGAAGATATACGCCAGGACCCCACCCCAGAGAAAGAAGAAATGAATCAGACCATATCTTGTAAAGAATTGGCAAGAATTACCACTCCTCAAACTCTCAAGATAGAAGGACATATCAAGAAGAAAAAAGTGCAAGAAGTGAAAGATCACATCGAGAAAGAAGAAATGAATCCAACCATATGTTGTAATTCATTGTTCGGAATTACCACTCCTCAGACTATCAAGATAGAAGGACATATCAAGAAGAAAAATGTTCAAGAAGTGAAAGATCACATCGAGCATCAAGAAATGAATCCTACCATATCTTGTAAAGGATTGGAATAAATTACCACTCCTCAAACTCTAGAGATAGAAGGACATATGAAGAAGAAAAATGTTCAAGCAGTGAAAGATCACATCGAGCATCAACAACAAGTTCTCCAACTTTTAAAGGATAACGTCACTTTGGTGCAAAATCAAATGAAACAACAGGTAGATCAAAATTGTAGTGAAAAATGTTTTGATGTAGGTGATTGGGTATTTTTACCGCTACATCTCAAGCAAGCTATTTATGAGAAGGAAATGTTGGCAATACTACATGCACTTAAAAAATGGCGACCTTACTGAATGGGAAGATTCTTCAAGGATGAGGATGTGGAAGCATTGTTTTGTGCTATTTATATTATCCAACCAGATTGGATAAATGAAGCAAGGGAAGAATGGAAGAAGGATGAAGAAGTATGGCCACTTATTCAAAAGTTGTAAAAGATCCCAATTCAAACAATATTGCCAGAAATTGAAGAGGAAGGAGAAATCATATTAGAACCTGGAGCAGTCACAGAAACAAGAACCCGACAGCTATGAAATCGATCAATTTCAGAGTATCTCATCAAGTGGAAGAACTTACCCGCTGAAGATTCCACATGGGAGGACAAGAATTTTATACAGAAGCATCAAGAACTACTCAAGCGTTGAGGACAATGCTTTCTGAAGGAGAGGAGCATGTTAGGCCCATATACTACTAGTGTAACCCCTTATTATTATTAGTATAATCCACTTATTATATTGATGTACCCATGTAGTGCCCATATTGTTACTATTGTGCCCCATAGAAGCCCACTATTGTTATTATTGTGGCTCTATATTATTATTTTTAGGTCGGCTGGATTATATTGTGACTCCTTAGACTCCTATATATAGAAAGGAGGTTTTTTCATTTGAATCTTCGAAGAATTGTTCATTTATGTAATGTAAAGGAGGTTGCCCCCTCGAAGAGGCTGAATTCTAAGGCGTGGATTTATCTTTTCTATCTTTTCTTGAGCTGGTTTCATAACAATGCACAAGCTCTAATATCCCTTTCTCCCTCTTAGCACTAGAAGGGAAACTCACTTGATGTTGCTTCCCATATACACAATGTTCATAGAAATCAAAAGACAGAGAGAAATTAGACATACCATCTACCATACCATTACCATGTAGTATTCGAAGGTAATTCTGTTGGGTGTGGCTGAACTTGGTCCAGTTTGGTTAAAGACTCTACATTTCTGGGAGTGGAGCACATGGAGTCTGTGAAGTTATATTCACCATGAAATTTCTAGGGGGTTGAAGATAGTTCAAAGCCCCTCATTTTTGTATAGGCCTTGGGAGAGTCTTCAGCTGAGTGTACAGACCAACTGAAGCTAGGTGCACAGGTTAAGAAGTTGTACGTACTGAAAAGATCTATCTTAATAAAGAAGAAGAAGTTTTGGTGAAATATTGTGTATTTTTATTCATAATATGTGTTCATATGTACTGATATGCATGATTTTTACTTATTTATACAGAATAATACATGTTATATTTTTCTATGTTATATTTATGCAATAAGTGCAAATATGTGAAGTAAATCACCTGCGCGAAGTCTTTTATGTGAAGTTGTAGATAAGTATAAAACATAAGGAAACACATGGGTGCCACAACACAGTATCCATTTGGCTATAGAAACCTAGTTCTGCAACCTCCCATAACCGCTTTGGGTGAGACTGTGATCTGCTTGCAGGTCATTGTTGAAAGGGCTAGTGGTTGAGGGTTTTGTTGGTGTGCAGTATGCTTTGAACCTAGGTCTAAGCCCCTTAAGCCAACAAATGGTTCTGTTGTCGGGACCAGGATTTTTTTGAGGGATATGTTTTGGCATCCATCAAAGAAGGAAATCCAGGAGTGGATTGAACATAAAGATCAAGAATTTGTAGTTCAGGAAAACATAAATCCGTGATTGTTGACTGAAGCCTAGTTGGAGAAGTATCTCTTTACATAACAACACGAGATCTTCTTCGTGAAATTTGCTAATGAACTATATGAATGGGTATCAAAGTTGACTAAACATAAGAATTATTTCAAAAAAGACGAGCCTACTGCATGGATCCATGAATTGATCCAACAACTCAAGAATACTAACAACAATATCTCAAGAGTAGTTGATTTTTGGATTGACAGTATTCTAGGAGGATTTATTGTTGAGTTTGAAGTAGGCATGATTTTATCTTACAATGAAGATGAGAAAATACTTTTCAAGGGCCCACGTAGTGAGTACCTAAATTATTTAAAGTTGTGGATTAAAATGATTTTATGTGAAAATGGAATACTATGAATGCAGTCAGATTCATGTTTGGACGAAGAGGCAATAATTTTAAACCAGTATCGGGGTCTACACAAAGTGGAAAGTGATATAGAGTAGATATCTAAAAAAATAAATTTATTTAGACTGAATATAGTCCCTTGTTAGGTGAGTATAAGAGTAAAGAAGAAGGAGGTAACCCTGTAACCCCATAGTATTCCCCCTCTAATCTTGAAGGTCCATCAAGGTTAGGATTTGAGAAAAATCAGGGCATCCTTGGGATTCCCCATACATCTACTCCCCTTACCCCCCATCCCCCTACCCCTAATCATCCCCATACCTGTATTCAAACCCCTTCCCCTCTCACTAACACCACGAGATTAAAAATGATCGATGAAATTAAGCTTCGTATCTTTAGAGGAATTGGATTAGAGGATCTTGAGCAGTTCCGGTTTGTAGCTAACACAGTATGGAAAGAAAGATAGACCACTAAAAAATATGTAAAGGAAGAACATCTCATGATGACGTTGCGAGAAATAGCTTGACATGGTACATGAAGTATTTTGTGACTAATCAGGATGCTTCGTTGGATGATACTAAGAAAGCATTGGTATCATAATTCAAGAATATGAAAATCAAAATTACAGTGCATTACAGAGTTGAAGGAAATGAAACATAAGACTACTGAGTCTGTGTGGGAGTTGTATCAACGATTCAAGGTGTTAATGGGACAAGTAATATTTAACATACCCCTAGAACAGCATAAATAATGGTTTATAGTTATGCTACTTATACATATCAGGTTACCCTTGACGCAGCAGAAGATCATGACTCAAGCCAAAGCATTGGATATTTCCATGAAGATGGAAGCCTCACCAATCAAAGATATCCACGCAGGAGTACATCAAATTCAGAGTCAGCTAGCAAATTTGACCTTGGAATTGCAATATCTCAAGAAAGGTAAAGAAACCGTATAGAAGTGTGGTGTACAAAATGCAAAGCAGAGGGACATTATAAGGATCAATGCCCTGTGTTCAGAGAATACTTGGGAAGTGGAGCACCTAATCCTATAAATCCAAGATCAAGTTTGTGGTGAGAGATTTGTAGAATAAGAGGTCAACACCACTCTGAAGACTTCTATTTATTAAAAAAGTACATGTAGACCCCAAAGCAGTTGTTTTGCAACTTTTGTAAGTCAGCGAGTCATGATGATAGAAATTTTCGAATTTATGACTTAATTATGGAGCGCACTATTAATGCTTATAGACTGCAAGTTGAAGGAAATACACACGAGGAGCCAGGCTAGCATGCTAGTCGAGGAGGCTTCTAAGGATGAGGAGGAGGAGGAGGAGGAGGAGGAGGAGGAGGAGGACACTGTCATATTATCTTTTATAACTATGCACATGAAAGACACTTTGCAAGAGACTATTAGAACCCTACTATGACTGGCAACTACTGCAAATATTTTGATCATGTCATAGAAGAATGTATCATCCTTATAGCCAATATGTAGTAGAAAAGGAACCAACAACCTGTAACAAATATTCAAATGATGACCGTTGAGGCAAGGGAAGATGAATCACGCATCAACATCGTAACAAGGAGTGGAACTATACCTGGAGACTATAAAGATAAGAAGAAAGTAGAAGAGACATGGCTAAGATAGACCGTAGAAAAGGCCCATAGGTTTAGTATCCAAAAGGAAAAATAAACATTCATGGGCACGAAGAAAATATTCATGGATGATGGGGCTTCAACATCTAGGGCGCAACCAAAGTTAATGCCAAAGAAGGACTACAACAAAGTCTCTATTCCGATGCAATAATTAGATCCAAGTATTTTGAAGTCATTTTTATAGACTTGCATTAAGTTCTTAAAGAATCAAAAGGATGTCAAAGGACTCCAGGAGTTGATAGACTCTTGCACTAATGAAGAGATACCACAAAGCGATCTGCATGCAATGAAAAATTACATTGACACAAGGAGATAATGGGGAAGGAAATGAGATTAACTGCGCAGATTAAAGGATATGACATGGATCAGGTAATATTGGATTTAGGATCTGATGCCAATGTGTTACCTAAGAAAACTTGGGATTCAATTGGAATACTGAAGTTGAAATGGTCACCAATACAGTTGAGGATGGCTAACGAACAAAAGATCGTTCCTATGGGGAGGTTAGCTGGCATCATAGTAAATATCGAAGGAGTCTGAACCGTTACAAACTTTGAGGTGATTTAAATTTTATATGATAGAAACCCTTATCCGACGCTGCTTGGATTGGATTGCGATTTTGATACTTTGGTGATATAATCAATTTGATGAAGAGACAAATAGTGTTAAAAAAATACAATATGATGCCTATTGTTCGTTTAGACCCCTCAGAAGGAGTGCACTATACATAACCTGTCCATGATGAGTACTGCGATGGAGTTGTCAACAACATTTATAAGATAATAGATAAGGAGGAAGATTGGATTAGTCCTACTGTAGATTTCAAATTGGGTTGGGAACATAATAGTTCTTGTAATTCATATTCTGAGGAAGAACTGGAAAATTGGCAGAACAAGTTATATGAAGTTTCTACGACAAAATCACTTCAATGCATAACTTTTGAGGTATGTGATCTGCCTTATTATGATGGGATTAGAGATGTAAGCCTATTTCTTGATGAATATGAAAGAGAAATACCAGAAGAACAGAGGTTGCAACATTTGGATGTAGCCTTGAAGGCTACACCCACTAGATTGTGAGATACTAATAAAAGAAAAATAACAGATTGGCAGTAGCGTCACAGATTAATGTGGATCAAGTTTGGCTCAATCGACATGGAAATAATAGTAAATTATGATGGTAAATTTGAGCCTTGGGATCATATTCATCACTTCTCTTCAGTTTGGAAATAAATTCTAGAATAAGGGTGGGTACATGGGTTTACCCACACATTAGAAACAATTCCTATGAATTGGTATCTTGAAAAAAAACTGCGACATGGAACTATGAATTGGATAGATTTGGTTCAAGGGTTCATGCTAACATTCAATTTTGAAGATCATTGTCTGTGTATAGACTCATCTCTTTAGGTAATTATAGCCAATTTTTCTGAGGATGAAGTTTCATTAACTTGGCAGTATGATTGGGTTGTGCAGTTACAAAATGCATTGGAATGATATAATATCACTGCCGAAGAAGATGAAGATCTACCCAATATTGATATACCAAAATCAGAAGGACACCGCAAAGTTGTTGGACTAGAACGAGAAATATTGGACATAACACAGCGAGTTAAAACATATAATGTGAATATTGGGATAGAGGAAGATCCAAATTCTACGACAATTGGATACTATTGGGATGTAGATACATTTAGTAAAATACCTGGAGCTATTCCCTACAAATGTTTCAGAAAATGAAGGGCATATTAGGGGAACTAGGAGTTAAGATGATCCCTCTGAAACCTGACGTGAAGCCTGTGAAGAAAAGACCCTATAGGTTGAATCTGAAATAGAAGGAAAGAGTGAATGCAGAACTAGACAAAATGCTAGTAGCACGGATCATCGAACCTATACCAGAGTATGAGTGGGTAAGTCCCATGATAGTTCAGGAAAAGAGGACTAAAGGAGTGGTCAAAATTTGTGTTGAATTGAGGAAACTCAATTACGCATGTGCGCATGACCCTTTCCCTACACCATTTACAGACAAAGAATTGGACAACGCAGGAGGTCATGAGGCCTATTATTTCACAGATGGCATGTCGGGTTACCATCATATTAGAATGTCGCTAGAAGTTTGATATAAGACAAATTTTGCAATAGAGTGGGGCTCATTTCAGTATAAGGTGATGCCTTTTGGCTTGAAGAATGTGCCTTCCATATTTTCTAGATTTGTAGTCACAACATTTAAGGAGTACATAAACAAATTCTTAGAAGTTTTATTTGATGATTGGACAATATTTGGGCTATGAAAGAAGAATATTGAAAGCTTAAGGCTTATGCTAGATACATGTAGGTAGCATCATATTTCACTTAACTTGAAGAAATGTATATTTTGTGTGTCTTGTGGAATATTATGTGCAAACAGGGTTTTCTGGTGGATCCCACGAAGATAACAGTCATTGTGAACTTGCTAGCATAAAAAACAGTGAGACAACTATGCATGAAACTTTGACACACTAGTTATTACAGAAATTTTATAAAGGGGTATGCACAGATGACTATGTTAATGGAGAAATTATTGAAGAAAGATGTCACTTTTAAATGGGACGAAGAAATTTGTCAGAAGAGTCTCGATATACTGAAGGAGAAGGTGTTAACTGCGTCGATCTTATTTTTCCAGATTGGAATAAGGAATCTCATGTACATGTCGATGCATCTTGCATAGCATTGGGTAGAGTGCTAGCATAGCCAAGAGCAGGCGAAGTTGATCACCCCATAGCTTTTGCAAGCAGAAAATTGTCCAAGGTGGAAAAGAACTATACTAAAATAGAAAGAGAAGGGTTAGCCATGGTTTATGCATTGCAAAAGTTCATACAATACTTGTTGGGATCATATTTGAAGATGTTCACTGACCACTCTGCACTAAAATATTTGGTAAATAAGCCTATTTTAGGAGGAAAATCTGTTGGTGGTTGATATTGTTCCAGGAATACAATTTTGAGGTTGTAGTCAAGCTAGGAAAATTGAATGTTGGGACCGATCCTTTTTCAAGATTGGAGACAAAGGAAGAACCCACTGATATCGAGGATAACCCACCCAACATGAAGTTGTTCACAGTCAGGGTTACGGATATTATCTAGTTTTTGGCCATAGGAATGGTGCATGTGAAGTACACTATGAAGCAGAAGAAGGAGTAGGTGATAAAAGCAACTGATTTCACATTGATTACAAGGCATGTGTAAAAAATGGGAATGGAAGAAATACTGCATAGATATGTCCATGAACATGAAAGGCATAGTATTATAGTAGAAGCTCATGGAGGAGTAGCAGGTGGACATTATGCGGGAAAGGCCATTGTGTAGAAAATCTTGAGTGCTAGGTTATGGTGGCCCATAGTACATAAGGATGAAAAATAATTTTGTCGAGCATGTGATATATGTCAAAGAACAGGAAGGCCAACTAGAAGAGACAAAATTCCATTAAATTCGTAGGTGACATTGCAATCATTTGGCAAATGGGCTATTGGCTTTGTTGGACCTATTAACTGACCAGGAAAAAACACCGGCACAAGATACATAATCACTACAACTAATTATTTGACGAGGTGGGCCAAGGCATAACCAGTAAAGGATTGTTGCACAAATACTGCGGTGAAGTTCACTTTTTAATACATCCTATCCAAATTTGGGTGTGCGGAGATATTAATGAGTGACCGAGGCTCAAATTTCTCGAATCCAACTATTGAGGTGCTCAATAAAGAGTTTAAAGTACACCATCTGAAAAGTTTGCCATATCACCCTCAAGTGAATGGGACAGTCGAAGCTTTCAACAAAATTATGGAGAATGAAATCACAAAGGTGTGTAATGTGAACAAGAATGACTGGGATCTAAGAATTCCAGCGGTGTTGTGGGCATATAGGACAACATGCAATAAATTGACAGGCGAGACACCTTTTAGGTTTGTATATGGATAAGAAGAAGTCATGCCTATGGATTACATTGTGCCTAGTTTAAGAATTGAAACCTTCATAGACATGGAAGATTCTAATATAGTGGAGGAGAGGATGGCACCATTTATTTCTTTGGAAGAGGACAAGTTTATAGCAGGTTTTCATCAACAAGTACAAAACACAAGGGAGAAAGCCTAGCATGACAGGCACATCAAGAAAAATACATTACGGGAAGGAGATCTGTACTCTTATAGGATAGAAAATTCGCAAAGTTCCCAGGAAAATTTAAGACACATTGGTTAGGACCATATATCATTAAACATGTATCTGATGGTGGCATAATTCAACTCATGAAGTTAAACGGTTAGCTGATTCTGGGACAAGTGAATGCTAGAAGATTGAAAGTATAAAGGGACAACTCTGTCCCTAGAGCTTCACACTAAAATATGAAACGAGAAGCATCTTAGTGCCACCCACAATTGAAATTGGGCACTAGACTATAAACTACTCTGCATAAGGGGACTTTGCTGAAGAAGGCTACTAAGTGATATTCAGGGGTTTGTTAAAGTTAGAAAGAACCATTCCAAAGGGGGATTACTTTGCAATATTCAGAAGTATGTCGAAGTTCAAAAGGAATCATGATGGTGGGTATATTACTATGCGATTATCGAAGATAACTGGAAATATATGACTGTTAGAAGGAAAAAACTATAGTTAAAAGAAATTTTCCATTAAAAGGCGTCAGAGAAGCACATTTATGAAGAATAATTAGCCAAATCTAGCACCATGCCTACATTAAATGAGAAAAATCTAAGCCAATCAGGAGGTTTGAAATTCAAATTCACTATAAAGGCCATGTCCTGAACCACATTTTTCACTTTTCTGTCTAGAGAATTTAGTTTGTGAAATTACAACTAAGCATGAGAGAAGTGAGTTGTTGTATGTCTGAGAGAATATTTGAGTGAATTTCTAGAACATTTGAAAAGAAAGGGTTAGTAGGTATCATGGAAGAAAAATTGTAAAAACCGTAGCAATGAGTGTGCCCATGTCCCCAAGGAGTGAAAGGGCACGCAAAAACAAGTAGCTAAAAGACCCAAAAAGAGGCTAGATGAAGCCTTTGGGGTAGAGCTAAGAACATACCCAAGGAATAAGACATCAAAAGAGTAGTAGATGAAGCCCAAGAAAGATAAGAAACATAAGAAGAAGGCAAACAAGCAAGTAAAATAGGAAGAGCTAGAGGAAATCCTTGACATTGACGAGGAAGTCGAGATGCCCTAGATAGAGACACATGATAGATAAATTCCCTTTGTACTGCCACCATATTTTCCACGAAGGAAATCAGGTGCTAAGATGATCAAATATTCGAAATATGATAAGTTCAACACATTGACACCATTGCTACTAGAGAAAGTTCCATTTGAAGGCAAAGTGTTGGGGAAACTCCAGCAATTAAAAATGGAGGGTTGGGACTTTAATGACAAAATTAAATATCCATAGTTCGAGCCCAGAAAGTTCCTATACCAAGTCTATTATCCAGAAAGAGGAGTTACAAGGTTGGAGCTGCACTAGTGGGCTGCAGGATTGCAAAGACCAGGCTTTTGAGGCATGATGTATGTGCCACACTTTAGTAGAAGCACATTCAACATAGCCTATGTGTGATAGTTACTAGCATTTGTGCATAGCAGAAGACTCTCGTTGGGGGCAAGTATCTCAATAAATGAAATGTTAATATGAAGGATTACAAGATTACCTCACCAAGGAAATGAGCCTACCAAAGAATTTGTCGGTAAAAAACAAGACAAGGCAATGGCACAGGCTATGAAGGAGAAGTTTGGGATTAAGAAGAAGTCGCGCGGTTACGATATCAAGTCTATCACTAACCAAGGGGTACACTTCACCACACACATTTTTGCAAGGAAAATAATGAGGAAATGCATAGCAAACCAAGTCCCTGCAGCCATGGTTTCTTTGGCTTCATAGTGTAGTGTTCGGGTTCAGTTAAACTGGGCCAAGTATTTATGCAAGGAGTCTTTGAAGGATTACCAGGAAGGACAAGAGGAAGGGAACATATTTCATTACGCATGGTTGATATTGATCATCATGATAATCACATAGAAGGAGCCAAAGGATGTTAGGTCCCTATACTACTAGTGCAACCCCTTATTGTTATTAGTGCAACCCCCTTATTATATTATTGTGCCCTTGCAATATTGTTGTTGTGTAGGCTCTGATTTTTTTGGTACCCCTTAGAATCCTATATCTAGAAATGAGGTCCTATAATTTGTATCATCCAAGAATTTTTCATTTGTGTAAGTTAAAGGAGTTCCCCCCCGAAGAGGTTGATATTTGATTCATTAATATATCTTTTCTATCTTTTTGTGAGCTTGTTCCATAACATTTGGTATCAGAGCTTAGTATTCTAGGGTTTCATTGTTCCAAATAGGTCATCATGGCATGTTCACTATAACTTTGTCTCTATGAAGTTTCAAAAGCTAAAAAAAAAAAAATCAGTTGAGACAAAATCATTCTGAACCTCAAGGCCAAATTACAAATCTTGTCTCGCAATATTTTCGGATATATGATCTAAGGAAGTTAGGTTTTTTGCAAGCTCTAGAATTCCATCACATACAGGTCATCGTGGAATTTTCACTATAATTCGTTTTCTATGAAGGTTCAAACTTTGAAATTAAAATTCATTTGAACTGAAATCTTGATGAAACTTAGGCATGAATATCAGATCTTATTTCTCTATATTTTGAGTGATATGGTCCAAGACATTTAGGGTTTGTGTAGGTTCCCGAATTACATCCAAAACAGGTGACCTGGGAAGAATCCTAATCACTTTCTCTCTGAGCAACAGATTGAAAATTTGTAAAAGGTTTAAAAATGAAGATGTCATGTAGATCTTTTTGTATCAATTTTAGGTTGTAAGTTCGAAACCGTGACACGTGGCACTTCCTACAAGTTTTCTCTACTGAAATAGTCTATAATTAGGTCATCGTGGGAGATTTGGCATAGATATTCCTTGGAGAATCCAATCTTGATGAGACTTGCGAGGTTGGAAAGAGGAATTAAAGGAAAAAATTGGGCATAATTTCAGACCTTGAAGATACAAAATTACAGAGCTAAAATATATTCAATATTGATCTCCTACAAAGTAAAAAAAGGTTGTAGTTTTTTTTAAATTTTCATAAGTTTGGTTGAAAAATTAGTTTGAAGGAATTAAAAGCGAATAGTGAAGCATTATTATCATTAATTGATGCCCCTAATAAAGAAAATTGAAACACCTACTAAGCAACCTAAAATATCTAACATGACTCATGAAGAAGAGGAAGAAATGCAACATGATATATCAAAATTACGAGACCAAGTGCAACAAAATTCACTCACAAAAAGTAACTGAAGGTAAGATGGACGACATGGAAGCTAAGATGGATGGTTTAAAGAAAGTTGTGGAAGCTAAGATGAATGACATGGAAGCTAATATGGATGGTATAGAAGAAAAACTTAAAGGCAACATGTAAGATTTGAATACATATTCGACAAAGTTTCTACAAGAAATGCTCACTAATAGCAAAAGGGTAGTAAAGGAAACTCATGATGAGACTAAAAGAAATGTTAATCATGATTTGATAGACTCTAACATTGGATTAAAGACCCACCATGTTCCAAAGATAAATATGAAGAAGTTTGAGGGCAAGCATCTCGTAACATAGATCCTACAAATGGAGCAATATTTCGATCTCCATAATGTGAAAGAAACACAAAAGGTACGCATTGCAACTTTATATTTGGAACCAAATCAGCTTGTATGGTATCAATGGCTTTTCTCTCATAAATAATTTGTCACGGGGGTAATTTTTATGGAAGAAATGATAGCACATTGTGAGGATACAAAAAGCAACACCCGTTTTAGCCAATTGATCAATCTCAAACAAAAGGGTTCAATGATGGAGCAAATTGAGGACTTCCAAAAATTGAATATAAGGGTAAAATATATTCCAAAGGAGAATATGATTGATGTGTTCATATGGAATTTAAAGGATAACATCCAACATGAGGTTCTCCTTTGAGAACCTGATTCATTGGAGAAGGCATTCAGGTTGGCAAGAAAAATGGAAAGAAAAATTATGGAAACAAGGAAGCCTACCACTCAAAACTATAAACATGGAAGTGTTGTTTCTCCTAGCCTTTCACCACCTACAAGGTGGACACCACAACAATTGGAAGAAAAAAGAGAAAAATGGCTTTGTTACAATTGTGATAGAAAATACACTAAAGGTCATAAGTGTGTTGAGAAGAAATTAATTTACATAGATGGGGAAGAGGAGCAAAAAAAGGAACAAGAAATGTCAAAAGAAGAGGATATACACCGAGAACCAATCCCAGAGAAAGAAAAAATGAATCTAACCATATATTTTAATGCATTGGTAGGAATTACCACTCTTCAAACTCTCAATATAGAAGGGCATACCAAGAATAAAAAGTTAATAGTGTTGATTGATTCAGGTAGTACCAATAATTTTAGTCATTGTAAGATAGCCAAGGAATTGAATTTCTTCTTATATCCAGCACTAGATTGTCAAGTAATAGTTCAAAAATGGAGGAACCATAAATTTATCTGGAAAGTTCCATAATATCAAGCTATCCATGGGAGAATATGTATTGAATAGTCCAATGCTTTCCATTCGAAAGGGTGGTGCAGATGTTGTACTAGGAGTCTAATGGCTACAATGTTTGGGTGCAATAGATTTTAATTTCAAGAACTTTTCTTGAAATTTTTCTGGGAAGGAAAGGAAGTTGAGTTAAGGGGAATCATAGGGAAACCAGGAAATATAATCAGCTCTAATAACATGACAAATATTCTACATAAAGAACAACGGGGTGCAATTGCACAATTATGTTCACTAGAGGTTCCCACATCGAAATCATCTATTTCCCGAGATCTCCAAAATGTTTTGGACAATCATTCCAACATATTTGAGACTCCCAAAGGCCTCACACCTATTCATGATCATGATCATTCTATTCATTTGATTCTAGGAAGTGTTCCCCCAAACATCAGATCTTATAGGTATCCATATGCCCAAAAGAGTGAAATTGAACATATGGTTGCAGAAATGCTAGAGGTTGGTATAATTCCACTTAGTCAAAGTTCTTTCTCTTCTCCAGTGGTATTGGCACACAAGAAGGATGGATCATGGTGCATGTGTTAGGATTATAGGGAGCTCAACAAGCTTTCTATTAAAGATAAATTTCCCATTCCTATCATTGATGAATTATTGGATGAATTACATGGAGAAATTTACTCCACCAAGTTAGATCTTCATTCAGGATATCATCAAATCATAATGAAGACTAAAAACATTCCAGAAAAAACATTTAGAACTCATGAGGGTCATTGTGAATTTTCTGTCATGCCTTTTGGCCTTACCAATGCACCTTCTACATTTCAAGGTTTGATGAATTCCATTTTCAAACTCTTCTGTAGAAAATTTATGTTAGTATTTTTTGATGATATAATAATCTATTACAAGTCTTGGAAGGATCATGTTCAACATGTTGACAGGGTGCTCAAACTATTAGAGGAGAAATAGTTATATGAAAATAGCTACAAATGTTTTTTTCGAGTACAAGAGGTGGAATATTTTGGTACTCAGTTAGCTCATAGCTCATCTTATCATCCTCAATCTGATGGGAAAACTGAGATAGTGAACAAATGTCTGGAAGGATATCTTCATTGCTTTGTATCTGATAAACATACATTATGGGTCAAGTTGTTGCCTCTGGCTAAATGGTGGTAGAACACTTCCTTCCATATTGTAGTAAAAATGACCCCACTTATGAAACTTAATGGATATTATCCACCATCCATCACATCATATTTAAAATAAAATTCTAAGGTTCAAGCACTGGAAGATCACATCGAGCATCAACAACAAGTTCTCAAACTCTTAAAGGATAACCTCACTTTGGTGCATAATAGAATGAAAGAATAGGAAGATCAACATCACAGGGAAAGAAGTTTTGATGTAGGTGACTGGGTATTTCTACAACTACAACCATACAAAAAAATGCCCCTCAATCAAGCTAAGAAGGATAATAAATTATCACCAAAGTATTATGGTCCGTACAATGTGTTACAAAATATTGGTACTATGGCATACAAATTGGAGCTTCCTGCGTCTTCCCAAGTGCATCCGGTTTTCCATGTTTCATGCTTAAAGAAGGTTATAGGTGAGAAGATCCCAGTTCAAAAAATGTTGCAAGAACTTGACGAGGAAAGAAAACTCATATTGGAATTGGAAGCATTCACAAAAATAAGAAATTGACATCTACGAAATCAATCAATTTTAGAGTATCTCATCAAGTGGAAGAACATAACTGCTGTAGATTCCACATGGGAGGAGAATTTTATACAAAAGCATCCAGAACTACTCAAGCATTGAGGACACCACTTTTTGAAGGAGAGGAGCATGTTAGGTCCCTATACTACTACTGTAACCGCTTATTGTTATTAGTGCAATCCACTTATTGCATTATTGTGCCCACATAGTCCCCATGTTGTTATTATTATGACCCGTAGAAGCCCACAATTGTTATTGTTGTGCTCCTACAATATTGTTGTTATGTAGGCTCTGATTGTATAGGGAACCCTTAGACTCCTATATATACAAAGGAGGTCTTGTCATTTGTATCATCCAAGAATTATTCATTCGTGTAATGTAAAGGAGGTTTCCCCCTCAAAGAGTCTAATTTTTAATTCGTTGATCTATCTTTTCTATCTTTTTGTGAGTTTGTTTCATAACAGAGGACTCAAAGTTTCCTCCGGTTGAAATAGATGTATGTGAATCTGCACAATATGCCTCACTGTGCCATACTAAGGAGTCATTGCACATGCAGGAGAACATAATTTTATTTGTGATATTGAGCATGGATTTTCACATGGTGGTGAACGAATATCCCAGGTTATCACCTAGTTTGTATGAGAAGTACCACAACATTGCAACATTCAAGGCTGATTTTTACAGAGTCTACACCAAGGCACGGAACAATCCAATGGAGATACAGAACCGTATGAAATATTTTGTCACTAAAGATGACCTGATCGCAATAATACAACAGTGGTCAGCTGAATGTATGACCCTAACCATAGATGACACTAAAGCAACAGGGGGCACTACACAACATGCGATTCTAGGTGGGATGGACAAAGGAAAAGAAGTAAAGGAATGAGAGCCAGAGATAGGGCCAGAGAGAGAGACATAACAATATATCTAGGACCCTCTCAGTGATGTAGATCCAATAGAGGAATCACCATTCATCATCAAAAATAGGGTACCTACAGTAACTACACTAGGTAAAAGGAAGAAATAGAAGGTAAGCAAATCTAAGGGCATGATACCGCTTGTCCTCACTTAGGGGGCATTAATGAGATTGGAAAAAATAACCAGGAAGTAACAATAGAGACCTAGAACAAGGTTGATGATCAACACAAAATGATCCTAACAGATGTGCAACAAGGCATTGCAGAGTTAAAGGTACTAGCACAAACAACCAGACAACCAGCACAGATAGGTGAGCTACTGCAGCCAAAGAGACAAATAGAAACAACTTTCAGAGTAAGGATTTTGTGGGTATCGGTTGGAGCATTGCAGCTTGAATCACCAGAATATAGAGAACGAGTAAAAGCCTGGGAAAATGTCAACATGAACATTGTCATGTTGCTGATTTAGGTATTACATGAGTTCCATCAAGGTATGATAGATGAACTGAAGGAGCAAGAAAAACACACTTCATTGTTGAGGATTCAAATGGAAAAGGAGAGAGGTTCACTGAAGAAGGAGCTCAATCAATTGATAAAGGAAAGGGATGGAGCATGCCAGCAAAACCAACAACTACAACAAGTCATCACAGAAACTTTTAGCATTGTTTCAGACATGAAGGTCTACGAAGAGGAATCACCAGTAGAGAAGGTAACGAAGCTTGCCCTCACAATAAATGAGGCAAGGAGTAATCTTGTGGAAATTAATTTTGAGTATGAATTTAAGATTACTGAGCTGCAAATGAGGCTGCATCCAACCATGCCACTAGAAGTAGAGGAGTAGACGAAGAAGGATTTAAAATATGCACTAGATGAGACTAGGCATCTTTAATACAGTGGTAGATTGTGGAAATTTATTATATGAGACTATGTATATTTGGAAATCACTGGAGGATGATCCAAACATTCAAAGAATTTAAGAGGAGCTGCATGAAAAGCAGAAGTAGCCGGAAGAGATCTTGGAAACTGTGAAGACCCTACTAGTCTTATAGAGGCTCGCCAACATCATTGAGGGGAAGAATCTCCGAAAAGAGATTGAAGATCATCAAAGGAAAGAAAATATTTTGACTGAGAGGACTCAGTCGTGGCAGGATGAGGCCCTCCAACTTTCACAAGCAGTAGATGAAAGGCTTAGAGAGCTACAACAAAGGGAGAAAGAAGTGTTGTAGAGGACTGTTGGACTAACCACAGAGGCATTGTTGGAAGAAGTGCACTGAGAGGAAAAGAAGGTTGCAGAAATAGTCTGGAATTACAAT